>CM041297.1:21191444-21603657 GCA_023052935.1 Piezodorus guildinii | reverse complement strand
CTAGGAACACGGATTTTAGCACATAAGAGAATCTTTCACACCTCGAGAAAGTCCATAACGAGACAAGTGTAGAAGCTTAACTGAGAGAAGGGAAGTAATAAAACCAGTTCATACATGTGATAAATTTCCTAGAGCTGAGATATGCAAGGCTAGACGCTTTTCGGCGAAAAATATATAAGGTGTTTAAATGTGTACGAGTCAGACACCCAGGACTCCTTTACAAACCTCGTCAATTCCATCCTTCTGCATATTTTCTTTTAATCCATTCTTACCTCACTAATGGAACCTTTAAAGTAAACCATAATTTTTCCTACTCTTCCTTATTTGCTCAGTCCGCCGGTGTACCTCAAGGTAGTATCTTAGGTACAATCCTTTATACAGCTGATATTCCACTCCATCCTTGCAATGTTCTCAATACTTAAGCGGATGACACATATGTCGTTCGTTATCTGTTCATAATGAACCAACCACTGCATCCTAAATCCTGCAGTCCCACCTCAGAACCATCAAGGAATGGTGTCAGAACTGGAGAATCAAAATAAATCCTAACAAATCCCACCAAATTACCTTAGTCGCAAACTGATGACCTCGTGCCTCACTGTATCCTTTAATTTATAATAATACTGTATCCTTTAATAACATCCCACTCCCTCCTGTAGAACAAATCCGATATCCAAGGATTCCATCTTGACAAACGTCTTACTTAGAATCCTAATACAAGACTTGAACGACAAGAAAGTAGAATTTTTAAAAATAACTATATCATCTATCAAGTACTAGCAAAAACAGATAAATATATAATTTGAACGAATACGATATCCAACTAAAGGAGAAAAGTGTAAAAGATGAAGCTAACTGTTTTGCCATAGATAATAATATAATAGATAATATAATTAAACTGTGGCTGTCGTGAAAAACTGAATAACTCCACTAAACCACTTATTCACAACCGTCTCAGAAAACACATGTTTTTATTGAAATTCAATGTTATTAGTTCTTTCACAATTTAATTTTATTTCTAAGTATATTTAAAAATTCTTAAAAACTATTTAATTTGATTTTGACAACGAAGGTAAGTGAAAGTCGTGTGTTGCGCGCACCAGATTTTTTAACTAAACTCAATCTTACCATCGGAACTTAATGTATTTCTTTAATCTGTGTTCAAATCTAATTTAATTTTAAAGTTCTTAAATTGATTTTAACAATGTAAGTAAGTATAAAACGCTTGTTACCTCTTTTTGCATGTTACAAGGCTACTGTGTTTTTTAGAAAAATAAAATATTAATAATTTTATATGTTTTTCATTTATTAGTAACATTTTGATTGCAAGTGCCATATACGATCACCATTGGTTACAGTATTGAACCCTGATAATGGATCGTCCAAATAATTAATATTCTTCAAGATTTTGGTTGTCAAATTGATGAAAATAGTTCTGCTATTCAATTTCAGAGTTTTCGAATTAGTCAATCTTGCGATGAGATAGTTGAATAATAGTTTCCCCTCAGCTACTAGTTAAATGAGATTCCTTTTGCCAAAAACTGGCGGAGAGACTAATCTCGGAAAGTGGTAATCTTGCAATATTTATTCCTTCGGGAGAGAGTTTGGAGTCTTTTCAGGGAGTTGGGAAAGAAAACCGGGCAGTGGGCTGGATTAAAGGGGTTTTTATCTCTAATTACAGGCCTTTACTCTTTCATTGTTAAGTAAGGAATTATTTACATTAAGTTCCAAATAGGTATATTTCGAACTCATATGTCAAACGCAGTTTTGGATTAATGTGTTATAATTAAATTAAGTATGCATTTTAAAAGCTATTGTGAGACATTCTCTTATTTAAAGGGTTAGATGATCCGGTTGGCGGTCAATAAATTATATCAAAAATAGTAAGAACATATTTACTTCGTAACGGACGTTAATAGGTTTATAGTGTGATCTTTTTTACAGTGTAAAACTACCGACTACTTTGATGGAAGTTATTTATTGTTCTGTAGCTGGTATTAATTATACCAATTAAAATTTTCTGGTTGTGGACTGTATGATAAAAAATAATAATAGAAACTTTAAATTTAAATTCTGCGCAGAATAAGGGATCTCCAAATTCCTTTACAAGTAAATTTAAGATAGACAACAGCTTACCTTGTCGCCTTCTTCGTGTCTTCTCGAACGGGCCCGCTCAGGCTCGGCAGTCTCCTCCAGCTGCTCCTAGATTTTATCTTGTAAATCTTAGGAGAACCTAAATTCTTAAAATTGTGTCCCTTATCGTAACCGGGAACCGTATATCACCACAAATATTTGCACGGACTACTAAAACATACAATGGGGACAAAACCTTAATTCACACTGACGCTATAGCAAAAAACAAAAGACTGTCAAATTAAACATCTGTGCCGTATCCAAGGCTTAATCCAATTAAATTTAAATAAAAATAAATATTATTAATTTTTAATTTTCGTAATCGCGAACAGTAGCAGTGGTTAAAATAGTCAGAATGTTTAAGTCGTTATGTAAACGTTATTTGTTACGTAGAACGGTGCGTCCACTATTTTACGCAACACTTTAGACTGAAAAGACTATATTCTTCGGATGCTTGATGGTTTAGCAGAGCCCCACAGTTCTATCCCGTATGTCTAGATCGGTTTTAGCAAAACTTTATAAAGAGTTAGTTTGTTGGTTAATGATAACTTAGAGCGTCTGTCAAGTAATCTCGATAAAATACAGTATCGTCTGTTGAGTTCTTTACGTTTTTATCGAATATGGGTCCTCCAGGTCAGTCATTTGTCCAAGTGAATACCTAAATATCGAATTTCGTCGGAATTCTGAATAGGAACATTATGAAAGTAAAAGGGAGAAAAAGGTTTATGGTTCAGAGTGAACACTCCTGGACTCATTCATCATTATTTTCCACCTAGTAGCCAAAGCAGAAATTTCATCAAGGTAGTATTGGAGGGATATTGCCGCTTAAAAGGGATCCTTATTTGAACAAAGAACAGCTGCATCATCAGCAAAAGTAGCCAACAGGGTCCCATTGTGCTGGAGAAGATCTGGCTGGCATGTAAATGATAAACAATATTGGCCCTAAAACACTGCCCTGAGGTACACCTGCCTTATTTAGCTGAATGGCTGAGAGTTCGGTCACTACTTTCACAAAAAAATGTCTTTCGGAAAGGTATGAAAGGAATATCAAATAGAAGGTAGGTAGAAGTAAAATTTTCAGTCAAGGAAAACGCCTGGACAATATTTTTTTGCCAAATGAATTTGAAATGAAATCAACTAATAAAATGAAATATAATAACCTATATATAATATATATTATAATAACAATATAATATTATAATATTGGGCTGTGTCACACGAAGTGTCCGTTTTCAAGGTGAGGGATTTTTATTAAAAATACGATATGAAAACAAGATAATTTTATTCGAAGTATTTACCTTCTTTTTCTACACATTTCTTCCAACGTGACACCAACTTTTTTATCCCCGAACTGAAAAACTCTGAGCTTTGAAGTGAAAAAAAAATCTGAAAACGCACTTTTCACTTGATCATCATTTTCAAAAAGTTTTCCTTTGACGAAGTTGTCTAAATTCCTGAACAGGTGGTAATCTGTTGGAGGCAAGTCTGGAGAATATGGTGGGTGCGGAAGAACTTCGAAGCCCAGTTCTTTCAATTTTTGCACGGTATGTTTTGAAACATGCCGCTCAGTGAGATCATGAGTTACCCAGATATCAAGCTTTTTTACTTTCCCAATACACTTTAAATGTCTGGAAACGGCATATGCACTTGCATTTAGTTGTGCTGAGAGTTATTTAACTGTTAGTTAGGGGTTTCCTTCTAATGTATGTTTGAGGACATCGTTGTCTATTACGGACGGAGGTCTTCCTCGGATCAAGTTTTCCAAGTCGGTATCCCCAGCTGAAAACTTAGCAAACCAACGGCGAATGGTCCGTTCATTAACACAGAGGATTAGTAACTGTTTACATTAAATATGTAAGCATTCGGAAGAAAACAACAGAGACCTGTGAAATCCTTCATGTATTTCAGAAACTATAAAAACGGACATTTCATGTCAAACAACCCAATAATTTAATACAATAATAATTTAATATAATATAATTTATAAAAAGGTATGATATAATTTAATATAATAATAATAAAATACAATAAAGTAACCAGTGTAAAAATAAACATTTAGTGTATTTGTTTGTTTGTATTGAAGTATTAAACGAATTGTTTAATGTGAAATATTTGGTTATCAAATTAGTCAGATGATGTCTTATGATTTTTTTTTTTTTTTTTTCAGTGGGAATAAAAAATCCTTAGTTATGCTATGCATTGAAGGGGACGTAAAGAGGAGGTCCCGAGTATGTGGGATGTCAGTTACCCGTTATTGATTAATATCCTAATCAAACCTGGTTGTATGTGGCTCTAGTGCACTCACTCAATCTCCACTGGCTTACTGGACATCCAATTGTAGGTGTAGGGGTATGATGCGGAGTAACCAGTTGCATTATATAAATATTGTATATAGGTATAAATGTGGACAAATTATTATATATATATTTTTTCTTTCAGTTTCCTTATTTAGGCTTATTTCTTCTTCTTTGGATTTTTTTATTTAATTTTTGTTTACTCTGCACATATGGAATGAATGGAAAAAGCTAAATTGAATAAATTCCAACTGTAGCATCGTCTGATTAGCCACAGCAGTATAAAGTGACGTTAAATGAATAAACAAACAAAAGTGACCACATGGTGGAATTAGTAACTGTTGTTGGTAGTTATGATTGAAAAAAATGAATTGCAAATTACCTAAAATATCAAATCTATGAACATCTTTATGAATTCCATAAACTATAGTTTTCATAAAATGCATTGTTTTTCATATCATCCTGAGCTATTTATTTCATCAGTATGAAGATGAATGAAATATCGAAATAAATATATATATATATATATATATATATATATATATATATATATATATATATTATATATATATATATATATATATATAGTTATAAATTATTACATATTATCTTTGCTGCTATTGATTATTGTAAGTTCACGTTGCTTTTAAGTATAGAAATTATGCAGTCGTTAAAATGAGTACTTATAATTTTTCAGGAGATTAATAAATTTTGAGTAATTCAAAACGAATTCTGTTTTTTTACGTTTTATAAATAAATAAAAATCAACCACTTAGAGGAGGATTTTCCAAATTTTAGAAAGTTAGTAAACCTAGTAGAGATGTGTCTGTCTGATTCCATAAAGTTAGAATCGGTCATATTTACTCCAGAGATTTGTGGTGCGATCGGGTTTGAAACAGGGTGACTCTCTTTCACCTGTGTTATTTAATATAGCTTTAGAATATGTCATAGAAAAAGTGATGTGTACCGAGAAAGGCTTAAATATGGTGACAAGTATCCGGTTTTGGGGTATGCCGATGATTTGGTACTGCTAGGTGAAGCCACGGAAACCATATAACTAAGTACAACTGTGTTAATAAAAACCGGTAAAGAAATAGGACTCGAATTAAATACCGATAAAACGAAACATATGGTTAGTAGCAGAAATGGTGTTGTATTGATATCAATTGATATATAGGGATACATTTGAACACCTAGAGAAATTCAAGTATTCAGGTTCAATGATAACAAGAAAAAATGAAATCCAAGAAGAAATTAAGTCTCAGTTAAAAGTGGGAAATGCGCGTTATTATTCAGTTGCTAAAATACTTAGCTGGCGGCTTCTATCTAAAAACTTAAAGGTTAGAATTTATAAAACTATTATTCTTCCGACGGTTCTTTACGGATGTGAAACGTGGCCGCTAACTTTGAAGGATGAACAACGGCTTAAGATTTTCGAAAATAAGGTATTGCTTAAAATATTTGGTCACTGGGGAGTTTAGAAGGTTGCAGAATGCGAAATTGCGGAAATGTATCCTGTGAACATAATTGAGTTGATAGCATCGCGGAGACTCAAATGGGCGAGTAAAGTTGTTGGGCTCGGTGAGGAACGGATTCCGAGAAAGTTGTTATTCGCTGATGATCCGACTGGTAGGCGTCCGAAAGCTAGGCCGAAGCGTCGATGGGAGGATTGCGTTAAGGCTGATCTCGGGGCC
Source organism: Piezodorus guildinii (assembly GCA_023052935.1). Taxonomy (NCBI): domain Eukaryota; kingdom Metazoa; phylum Arthropoda; class Insecta; order Hemiptera; family Pentatomidae; genus Piezodorus; species Piezodorus guildinii. The sequence continues at coordinate 21,597,536 of CM041297.1, read as the reverse complement.
TTGGACGTTGGACGAGTCGGTGTAGGCGGAATTTAGTGGTATCGGCATCGAACCTTCGGGTTCGGTAAGCCTATTATTATTATTATTATTTAGAAAAGGTTTTTTCCCAAACCCAGCTTTATTGCACATTTAGACTGTAAGAGGAACCTACAGGAAAAATTAAAGTTACACAACCACAGTCATTTTTGAGATACCTCGGTGCCCAGAAAATTGAGTGAAATGGGACTTTCTTTTATAAATATAAATAATAAAACCGATATTATTGAATATAGAAGTTATAAAAGTTAATGTAAGGTGAGGAATCGGGCATTAACTTATTACTGATTACTGCACTTTGAAATTCTATAGTATTATATTTAATTTAAAACACACGTTTCAAACCAAACTGAATATGATTCTTTAAATCAACTGTATTTCATAGTTCCTAGATTGATATTATCAACTGAGTAAAAGTTGTGTGTTGCCCCCACCAGATTTTTCATTGTATTTTTAAGAAATCAGACGTTTTGCAATCTCTTGAAGAAATAGTTCTATATGAAACTGATAAACAATATCAGAAAGGGAAAAGGAAAAAAACAAAACAATAGCAGGCCCTTTGCCGGACTTTTATTAAACCTTGTAGAGATTTAGGTCCGACCGGCCTTCTTATGTCAGATTATCACTCCAAAGGGAGAGAGTTTTTGCGGATGAGTATCTGGGCTAACCCTTGGCCAAAATTCGGTCCGCAATATTTGAAATAGAAAACCTAACGAGGAATCTGAATGCAATATCGCCTAATAGGAAACATCCACAATTTATTTGTTTTCCCCATATTTAGGCCAACCTAATATAAGTCGTATATCGTAAAAAATTTTTGAAAATTATGATGATTGTTGTTCATTCTCCGTCGAACTGAATGTTGGATTGTGGATCAAGTCAGGGAAGACAAAGATAAGACGATTTGCAATATTGAGAACCAACCTTTTGGCCTCAGTTTTAACCCTTTATCAAGAAAACATTTGGGGAGAGTTTATGGGTTAAATGTGTTATGATACTATCTTTTTTATTGATTTTATCGATCAGCAGATCTGTGTGTGTCCAAGTATGGTGCGTCTAGCTCGAAAACCATAAGTTTTATTAAACTGGAATTTCATATTTTAAGTGTTTATATGCCTGAAATGATACAGCAACTCTTTCAACCAAAGTTGACTGGCTGGATGTGCTAATTTATACCAAGCATTTTGCACATTTTTACGATTTTCCGAGCTTTAATACCTCTAATGACTTTGATTAAACTCGCTTTATTTTATCTAATATATACAATTTCATTGCTTTTTTTTTTTTATTTTCAATAATCTACCTTCGTAATCGACCAAAAAAAAAAAAAAAAAAATTTACCCCTGCTTAAAATTTGAGAGCTAACGTTTCAAGGTGCGTAGAATCGGAATAACGAATAAAAAAAAAATCGTTTGTTCACCGTCCGCCGTCCGCAGCGTTTCTCCGAAACTAGTGGATTTTTTTTTTTTTAATTTGCCACAAAAATACGAGTCCATTCAACGATGATCCTAACACCTAGACGTTGATATCAGCTGGTTAGTTTTAAAATGGCGGCCGATTAAAAGGGTTTTATTCAATAATTCAGTTATTTTTGAAGATAGAAAAAAACTTTATTATTGTTTTTTAAGCAAAAAAACCGCAATATTTTGGACGATAGAGAAAAATAATTATAGAGTTTTAGAATCAGTAAAGTGCGATAAATAAATTTTTAAAAAAATCATATGTATAATCAAGTAACATATTATAATAAATGTAAAGATAGAGAAAAATCGAAAAGATTTTCATGATCAAGACAACGCGATAAATAAAGTGCAAAAAAAATCATCTTATATGGTCAAGTCACAACTTATTAGAGATGTGATTCCCTGATAACTCGGTTATTATTGATGATTAAGATAAAACGTAAGGTCTTCTGGAATCAGGAAATTCTATTTGAATTATTTGAATGGAAATCGAAAGAAATGGAAATAGTAACGCAGTCCTTTATGAATGCTTTTGGTTTATTATTTTCAATAATCAATCTTTGTAATCGACCAAAAAAAATTAACTCCTCAAAATTTGAGAGCTTATGTTTCAAAATGCGCAGAATCCGAAACGAATGAATAAATTCCTTTTCTCTTAGTAAATAAATGAATAAATACCAAAAATATTGCATACTAAATAAATACTAGCTTAGACATTGCGTTTTGAAATCAGTTGTAGTGTTATGATATGATGCTTTGAATTAGTGCTTTTTAATATTACTTAATTGTCTATCAATAGCTTTATAAACAGTTATACCCTAATATTGTTATTTGGAAAAATAAAAGCATTGTGTAATAAATTTACCGCAAGGGGAGTCCGTGGCTGAGTGGCTAGCGCGCTAGTCTCTCCTGCTACAGGTTGCAAGTTCGAATCCCAGCCCCGGCGGGGCTTTTATATGTAATATAATGGGGATTCACTCGCAGCCTTTCCCCGGGTATGTGAGACCCGTCAGCCAAATGGTGGCCACTCACAAAATTAGGCGTAGGGAGCGATGAACCTTCACTATAAATTGCATCGTGAAACGCGAGTGTAAACTCCCAGGAGATTACACCGAGAGGCCCAGGGCCTGCATGGCCTGTCGCGCCACGGAAAAAAAAATTTCAGCGTTTTATAATGATGTAGTTTCATTCTGCTTGAAATAGTCTGACAGGGCGTATATGGCGATATTTTAAATTTTCTTCTTCTAAAACACATTTAATTTTATTGATTCAGTAAAAATCTCTATATCGTCTTGTTAGTACTGATAAAAAAAAAAGTTAATATGTGAATTGAACGAATTTGATAAGTAACCAAAGGAGAAATAAGCAAACATTTTTTGTATGCAATTTTTGTGTTTTTGAAACATATAAATAATAATAAAGACGCATAATATACCATTTGTTCACGCTGTATGACTGTTTCATTGAAAATAAAAAACTGTATAATCTTTATGATATTTATCATAAGATCATTTTTTCGTATTAATCTTTTTATTATTTGTTTTAAAAATAGTCATTTTAAATATAATGAAAAGTTTTGGCCACGAAAGCGAAGAATAATAGAGGGGGAAAGACGGTAGAAGACGATCTTATTTCAATTGTTTTGTAACTGACTCGTGGCGAGTCGAGTACTATGGTGGCGTATGAACGGTGAGAGTGTGCCGTATATATTCCTGAGTCTCCTCTCAAGAAGTTTTGAACGTTTGCAAACGTATTTCTTCATCTTTTCATCGTTTCTCTTGGAACTTGGAAGAGCCGCCCTGCGGTAGTTTTCTTCAACACTCAACAGGACTTCGTTCACGTGAATATAGAATATCTTTTACCATTATTGGAACAGTTAATTTTTTTTAATTATCATTTTTTAAACTGTTTTATTTTCGATTCCTATATTTTTTACATCTTTAAATATTTAAGTAGGTTAAGCTTGTTTCTCAATTTTTTTAAATATCTTTAATTAGGCTAATTTTGTTTCCTACATTTTCATACAGATGTTTAATCATATAATTAGGTTAAGTTTGTTTCTCATATTTTCTTAAACAATTTTATTGGGTTAATTTTGTTTCTTATCTTGTTTATATGTATTTTAGTTCAATAAATGTATTGTGATTCGTCTTTTACCTTTCATTATTTTTTTTTTTTTTAATCTATACATTCCACTAATTTTTTTTACCGAACCGCTCTTGCAATTTGAGTTATCACAAAGTACTGCTCTTCCACGGTTAGCTCAGCGTATAAACCATTGGAAAGCTAAAAAACTCACTTCGGCAGTTCATGTACAAAAATTTGGTAAGCATCAGATACAGATTAATGACATACTAGTTAGATGAAACCCAATTGGAATCAGAAGTATTTTTTTTTAACCAACTAGTGGTCAATAGACGCTAAACAATAAAAAATCATGAACGGTGATGTTGGAACATGATTGTTATAGGTTAAGCAAAGCAGGAATATATGTAGTATCAATGCTAATGGATGATGAAGTGGGAAATTGGATGAGGGGCGTAGGTGAATCCTCGTGATGAGCTAACAATATTAGCCAAGTTTGTTTAACGTGTTTCGCCGATAACTCAATATCCCGGTGGAGGGTGTTAGGCTCTTCCCATTCCCTTCCGTCTCCTCCAAAACAGATGAGGTAGTTGATGTAGCTCTTGCCGTCTAAACCGTAATGATATATTACGTCATCTGTCGCTACCTGATAATAATCAAATTGGCAGTCATCTCATTATCCAGCAATTCACATATATACTGTTATTTATTGAGAATACTAGCTAGGAGAAGTAAAAAAAACAAAAAACATTATTTAAAAAAGTAGTTAGCGCAACACACGACTTTCACTTACCTCCGTTACTTAAAAAAAAAAAAAAAATTCAATAAAGTATGAGATAAAAAATGGTTTACAAATCTGGTGCGCGCAACACTTACCTCCGTTGTTAAAATCAATTTAAGAATTTTTAAATAATTTGTTAAATAATTAATTATTTTGAATTTCAATAGAAACATGTGTTTTATTAAGTAATATATGATATTTTTACCTACAACAGTCAGTCGATTTTATCGGCTTTTCATCGCTCTCCATTAACCTTTAAAATTACGTGTATTAGATAATATATTTTTTTTTTAATCTTTAGCTATCCAACCGTATATTATACATTTATATTACTATTCTTGCGTTTAAAAACACAAAAAATTGCATAAAAAAATATGTTTGCACTTTTCTCCTTTAGTTGTTTATCTCGTCGTAAGCCTACGACATCCTGCCATACAGTGTCCTTTAATAATATTCCGCTAGACCCGGTTGAACAGATTCGCTATCTAGGACTTCTACTTGACAAACGACTAACTTGGAATCCGCACACAAGACTGAAACGACAAGAAACTGCCCAACGCTTTCGGTTACTTCAACACTTACTGGACAGACGCTCTAACCTTCCACTTAACTACAAAAGGCTCACCTATATTACCATCATAAGGCCTGAGCTTTGGGGCTCTACTAAACCATCAAATTCTTCCCGTATTCAATCCAAAATCCTTCGAAAAATCCTTAACGCTCCTTACTTTGTCACCAACAAACTCATCCATAAAGACCTTAATGTTCCATATGTTGCTGATTTGGCCTGTACGAGGTATCATTCCTTCCATGACAAACTCCACTCCCACATTAACCCACTAGTTTCAATCCTTCCTTCCTCTTCCATTCCTGACAATCCTCCGAGGCGTCTGAAAAGAAGATGGCCTCGAGACCTTTTAGTGTAGATTACCTAGTGGAGTGTTGCCAATGGGCATATTCTCTTTTTGTCTTTTTATGTATATTATCTATATTATGAGCCAATTTACTTGATGTATTTACTAATACAGTTGTAAATTTCAATAAATTAATAAAAAAAAATCTGGTACAGGCTACACACGACTTTCACTTACCTCCATTTTTAAAATCAATGAAAGAATTTTCAAATACAGTTAGAGATGAAAATACGTGAAACTATTAAAGAATGAATTAATTTGAATTTATACAGAAACATGTGTTTTATTATAAAATCTATTACATTATTATCTTAAATAATCAGTTATTTTTGTCTTCTTTTCATCAATCTCTATCAACTTTTAAAAGCTTGTGTATGAGATGATAATTTTTCTAAAATCTTTAGCTTTCTAACGGTATATCATACATGTATATTACTGTTCTATTGTTCAAAAACAAAAAATTGCATTAAAAAAATATTTTTTCAGTTTTCTCCTTTAGTTGGGCATCGAATTCATTCAATTTATATATTTACCAGAATTTGATTAGTGTTAACAAGATAATATAGTTATTTTTATAGAATCAACAAAATTAAAGGTACTTTAGAAAAAGAAAATTTAAAATATCGACATTTAAGCCCTGTCAGACCATTTTTATCAGAATGAAACCTAAATGATATTCAAGCCCATTAAATTTCACATCGATATAGCGAGTTCAATCAAAATCGTCGGAACCGTTTTCGAGAAAATCGAAAAAAGGTGCAAAATGCATGGTGTAAAGTGGCTCTTCTGGTAAGCCCATTTTAATGAAAAAGGTTTTCTAACGTCTCGGGCGTATATTTGTCTTAAATATGAAATTTCAGTTTTATAGGACTTACCGTTTCCACCCGGGAGTTACCCCACACACACACAGACCTTTTTGCGGCTCTTATCAGTGTTAAGAAGATAATATAGTTATTTTTATAGAATCAACAAAATTAAAGGTACTTTAGAGGAAGAAAATTCAAAATATCGGCCTTTAAGTCCTGTCATACTATTTCAATCAGAATGAAACCTACATGATATTAAAGCCCATTAAATTTTGCATCAATATCAAGTTTAATCAAAATCGTTAGAGCCGTTTTCGAGAAAATTGTAAAAATTAATCTCATTAAGTGTCTCTAGAAATATGTTTTATTGATAATCTAATATATAATAATCTACTATTTATTAACACGTCCATGCCGTGGCCTATTTTCATGTTCTTCGCTTTGAGGCGACTATAACACTAAAGTATGCTCTGTTTTATATGGCGGCGCTCGATTATTGCCTGTTAACAGCTGTATGCTAACTGTACGTTTGCTAAAACTATTGTGACTGCTTAGTTTGCAAGTTGTGTAACTCGTGCGGTTTGTATAACACTATTATTTATCCTTCCTTACGACCAATATTTGACACTTGAAATATAATGGCATCTATTAAATTTGTGTATTGATGAAAATTAATAATTGTAATTAGAAGTTTAGAGAACTCGATGCCGCTACTTCGATTTGTACTCCCTAATGGATTCATGATTTTTTATCATAGAGACACTCCTGGGCCAAACCAAGCTTTTTTAAAGTGGATACCCAAAATTGGGGAAAAACTGGTGGCTGGGTGTGATCTCCGCCTAATCACCTCATTATACGGCCGATGGCCTAGAAACAGTACGAATCTCTATATGTACTGGGTCTAAGACCCTCCATGGGTTGTAGTGGTACAGGTTTAACTTTTTATAGGTGGAATAATCAGGAGTCAGTCATTTTTTGAAGTTTTTTAATTTCGCTAATGTTTCGGCTCAAGCTTGTGAACCATCATCAGGGCTAAAAACATCAGAACAAAAGAGATACATATTAATGTGATAATGAAAATGTTTTAATGTATTGACAATGATAACATTTGAAATAAAGCAGAAAATATACCAAAATACTTAAGTATTATAGATACAAATAATGATAATATGATAAACAATATAATATCATAATGATGATAAGCATAAAACCAAAACATTAAACTTAAATTTAGAAGTAAAAAATTATATATAAAAGTACCATTACTGAGCCATGCCCAAGCATAAATTGAGGAAAACCATAAACATAGGTAGTATGGGGAGGGGTTCGTGTAAAATCCCTGGAGGTTTTCCCTTCTAAATATAAATACTACAGCTTATCATTGTTTTTAAAAACTTTTACAAAAGATTACTTTGGAAAACCAAAACCATATATGTACAATAAGGCTCACCATTTTTAACAAAAAATTATAAACACTAGAATCTGAGGTATGTAAAAGATCCATAAGGTATATAATAAAAAAATAAAATAAAATAAATAAATAACAAAAACAAAAACCAGAAATGCTATTAACGAAAAGTTTAATATACAGTAAATAGAATATAAATTACACAAGAAAATTGTACAATAAAGTAAGAAAGTTATAACTGATGTTTTTAGCCCTGATGATGGCTCACAGGCTTAAGCCGAAACGTTGGCAAAATTAAAAAAAAACGACTGACTCCTGATTATTCCACCTATAATAGTTTCTAAAGTCGACTATATATCCTCAATATAGTTTAACTTTTTGTTTATTTAATAAATGTTTAATGTAATTGTGGATTGTGGGTTCAGCTTTCCCATATTTCTGATAAAAAATATAGTTCTGATACTTTCTCTGTCTACCATATTTGAATGTAATTGGTTAATATTAACACTCCTCTTCAGAGAAAATATTCCAAACGTAGCCAAAATAAGTTATAATTCCTTTTTTTTTTTTATATATATCAATTACTATTATAGAAGAGTAATTTAAATTATGATTATATTAATCGGACCATTCTCTTCTAATTTGTTTATATATATTTATTCATCATAACATATCAAAGATGATTATTACATTACGTTTCGAGGTACCTTATTTATGCCTCATCTTTATAATTCCTAATAATGAGGCAGGCTGGGAAGGATGTAGCAATATGCATATGATAAAGTTTAAGCAAAATTAACTATACTCAAATAGTTAATTAAAAAACAGATGATGATTTCTCATCAGACATGCGCCATTCATTAGTTAGTAGTATTAGAGTGGTATTAAATAAGAGGTAATGTATTGGAACTAAACTCTAGGCTGAATTAGTAGAATTAAAAGTAGAAACTGGAGCGGGGGTGTAATGTAGACCGGACGGACCCCACTCATTTAACTGACCAACAAAGTTAGGAGTGGGGTGGGGCTGGGCTCTGGTGGTGAGCCACTGTCCGCTCCACGGCTGTCGCTGTTCCTCCGAGTTCCTCCCAGTAACACTGCGGCAATCCGCGTCCGACCTTCACAACTAGTGTCATCAACACTATTTTATAGGAGCGCTCTGATATTATTTGTGTTTAAGTTGTTTTCTAATACTCCATATCCCCACAAGGGATGCCAAACCTGATACTTCTAGTTAGTTTTTTCAAATGAAATGTCTATTTTAATTATGAATGTATTATTCGGAAAAATCTCTTCTTTTTATTTATATATTTATTTATCATAACATATATAAACTATGATTATAAAACTGTTACGTTTCGAGGTACTTCTTATGCCTCATCTTCAGATCTTAAAAAAAAACATCTAAAATACAATCCAATAAATATTATAAGCAAACATACAAACAATAACAAACATTATCAATAATTTAGAATTCATTTATTACTTAAAATATTTTTTTTTCCAGTTGCGCGACAGGCTGTGTAGACCCTGAGTTCAAACTCACGTTTCACGATGCAAATTTTTTTAGTGTAGGGTCATCACTCCCTACGACTAATTTTGTGAATGGCTACCCTTTGGCTGACGGGTCTCATATATCCGGGGAGAGGTTGTGAGTGAATCCACATTTTTTTAAAATCCTTATAAAAGCCACGCCGGGACTTGGATTCGAACTCAGAACCTTTAGCATAAGAGACTAGCGCGCTAGCCACTCAGCCACGGGCTCCCCTCTTAAAATATTTACGATCTGTTTATAAAAAAAATTAGTAAAATCCTACTTACATTTATTTCCATATTATATCCTAATATAGGTCATTTAATAATGTAATATTATTCATATTTAGTCCCTATATACGAATAATTCTGTCAGTCTGTTAAAATAATCTATTATTTCATCATCACATAATAATTTCTTCAACATTTTGCTGCCAAACACTTGCAACTATCAGTACAACTATAAGACACTATTTTGTAGGAGCGCTCTGATATTATTGGTTTTTAAGTTGTTTTCTAATACTCCATATCCCCACAAGGGATGCCAAACCTGATACTTCTAGTTAGTTTTTTTCAAATGAAATGTCCATTTTAATTATTTCATTGGGTTTAGTGGACTTCTGAAGTTCATAAACATAATTATAATATGTATATATATTTATCATAATTATGATAGATCGCACATTGTTTAGTATGCCATCAAATTCCATGGAAATATGAAGATTTTTTTTTTAATGAGCTTTAGCTTTTTTAAAGCCCTTGAGTCCAAGCTGCTAAAAACAAAACCCTCCGGTGTTTGAGAAAGGATTTTAAAACGAAAGTATCATTCACCAGGGTTAGAAAAAATTATGAATCGCAACACAGATCTTTTCGGGGAATATTTCATATGTCATTTTCCTACCCAAAAACAAAACAATCGCATATGAGCTTCATTATATTTTAACTTTCACTTTTCGGTGTACTAAGTAGGAAAGGTATTGCGAACGTGAAAAAAATTTGAATTCAAGTGTTCACCGGAAATACACGTTTTAGGATCATCTTAGTGAAAATAACTGAATCCCGCATAAAGTTTTGTGTGTGTATATGTGGTGAGTCTTGCTAAAAAACGGTAACTCTTATAAGCCATATTTTAGAAGCGTTTATACCTATTATGTTACAGTAAGATTTGGAACTGAATCGGGGTACCTCAAAAGTCACTTTAAACCATGCATTTTAAAATATTTTACGATTTCCTCAAAAAAAGGTATTATAAGGATTTTGTATTAAAGGAATTTTGTAATATAATCTTTTTCGTTGACGTTTCGATAAACGAATGAGGACTAACAAAGACATCAGCATAATTAAAAATCTGGTGCGGGCAACACACGACTTTCACTTAAAGAATTTTCAAAAACAGTTAGAGATAAAAATTAGTGAAACCATTAAAGAATTAATTAAATGGAATTTCTCCAGAAACATGTGTTTTAAAAAATCTAATATATTATTATCTAAAATTATTACTTAGTTTTATCGTATTTTCATCACTCTCTATTAACTTTTAAAAGCTTGTGTATGAGATAATATTTTTTCTAAAATCTCAAGCATTCGAACGGTATATCATACATACAACGGTTCACAAACAAAAAATTGCATTAAAAATATTTTTTTTTTTGTTTTCTCCTTTAGTTGTTTTTTAAATTCGCACAACATGCATATTTAGCTTGTATTTATCGATACTAACAAGATAATATATTTATTTTTATAGAATCAACAAGGTACTTTAGAGAAAGAAAATTTAAAATATCGGCATTTAAGCCCTGTCAGACTATTTTATTCCAGATAAAACCTACATGATATTAAAGCCTATTAAATTTAACATCGATATAGCGAGTTTAATCAAAATCGTCGGAACATCGAAAAAAGGTGCAAAATGCATGGTATAAAGTGGCTCTTCTGGTAAGCTCATTTTGATGAAAAAGGTTTTGTAACGTCTCGTGCGTATAGTTGTCTTAAATATGAAATTTCAGTTTCATAGGACTTACCGTTTCCGACCGGGCGTTACCACACTCACACAGACCTTTTTGCGGGACTTGGTTACACGGACACAGGGGACCCTAAAATGAAAACTGGAATTCGAAAATTTTCACGATCGCAATACTTTCCCTTACTATATATTGTAAGTGAAAGTAAAAACGTGAACAGCTTAAAATTTAAATTATACCAACGACACTCCAGCTTCTACCATCCTATCGTATCGCTTGGAACATACACAAGGGCTAAGAATAATGCTCATATATTATTTTAAAGCAACATAGATGTATTTATATTGATGGATCATAATAAAATTACTGTGAATATTTCATGAAAAAAAAGTTGGAAGTGGTCGAAAAGGCCCAGGGCAAAGTGGAGTACCTCGACGGGAAAGTGGTACTTAAAGCTGATTTAAAGCGTACTATCGTCCCCTCCTTAAGAGGAAGGCAGATTATTTTCATTTCCAAAGTTTTCTTTTAACATCACCCTTCTTTGAATATGTCCCTAATAAAAGTTACAGCCGTAGCTCTGTCCAGGTGATGGGCTAAGTTTACATTGCAATTCCTGAAGTATTTTGTTCTTGAAGTCTTTATGAGGAAGATTTTCACTTGATTCATATACTAATTATAGTAATAGGATAAGTGAACTCGAAGGTTCAACACCGATACGATCAAATACTGTTAACACAGATAAGCCCAATGATAACCTTCCAACCACAATCCTCTCGGACGCCTACCAGTTGGTTCAGTGCATATTTTTTTCAACAACAATTTTTATTAAGTAAAATTACAGTCTGTCCCAATTTGGACAACAATAGTAGTGGTGAAAGATAACATATTTACTACATTCATACAATATTTACACAGTATAAAATTACGGTAAAATATACATAAAATAATGAATCAATAAAATAAAGTATAGGAAAACAAAGTCTATAAAATCAATCATACCTATATACATCCATACATCAGATTGAGTGGAGAATCTATCCAGTGCTAGAACTCCAATATATACATATTTACTAGAGGTCGCGGGGCCACTGCCGTTTCAACCTTCTAGGTGGGGTGTATGGATGAGTGGAGTACCTCAATAAGGAGGTAATAAAGATAGTTGTTCCGATCCTGTTATAGGTACTCGTGAAAAAGATCCTTAAGCTAATTAAACCTGAAACTTAGGACTCCCACTGTAGGATCATCCAATGAGTCAAAGTTGCATAATGTGACGTTTATTAAATAAACAAACAATCATAAATAAATATAGAGACTGATCTAGAGGATAAGGATGATGAAGAAGCCTCTGATGGAATTTGGAAATTTGGATGGTACCAGGCTTAAAATAAATGTAATATTAAGGTCGTGGTGCAAGGTATAGTTGGAGGCATAATAAGGAGCATTTACTATTGTTCGGAGGACTTTGGATTGCATGCGTTTGATGTTAGAACGTTTAGCTGTCCCCCACAGTTTAAGTCCGTACGTCCAGATAAGCTTCTGTATTGTCTTGTAGATTAATAATTTGTTGTCAACTCTAAGTTCAGATTTTCTGTTGAGTTGTCGGCATGACTTTCCGAATGGTCGGTTTAGTTCTTGTCTTTTAAGTCTTAAGTGCATATTAACTTTTCAGAATTCATTCTTTACTGAGCCTTACAACAATGCATGTCCATTTGAGGAACCACAATGTTATCAACTCAATTATAATTATAATCTTCGTAATTTTGCTATGTGAAACCTCTAAATTTTCCCAGTTGCCACATCTCAGTTTTCCCCAAATATTCTACGTAGTATCTTATTCTCGAAAATCTTAAGGCGTCGTTCATCATTCAAAGTAAACAATCACGATTCACATTTGTATTTAACCGTCGCTATAATAATAGTTTTATAAATTCAAGCTTCCACGTTGGACAAAAGCCAGACGAGCTAAAAGTAATTTTCAAATTGCATATTAACACACATTTCCTGCCTATACCACAACATTATTTCCTCCATGGATTTTTTTTTTCTAATAATCATAGAACCTCAGTACTTCAATTCCTCTACATTTTTAAAAGTATAAATTGATATATCAATAATAACAAGATCGTCACTCTTTCCACAACAAATAATATTGTAATGCTAATTGCTAACATGTTATTAATGCAAACCTTACACGGTAATGAAATCTTCGTGAGGTGCAGAATAGTCTCATTTACTTAATCCGAACATAGTTACGAAATCGCTTATTCTTAAAACAAGGAAGCGATATTAAAAAAAAAAAAATACATTATCCTTTCGGGTCCTGCAACTTGCGTCACATTCCGAAGCTTAATACTTCTAAACACCGGTTCATACTAAAATCTCTTGTATGTCATAAGTCGGGGGTTTGAATCCGGCAGATAGTCCTAGGAGTTTTAAAAGGGAGTAAAAAATCCATAAAGGCATACAATGGTTTTCCTATGCGATTTAAGTTACTCCTAAAATGCCCTATCCCTCTCTTAATTAGATATGAATAGACAAAACATAGGACTCCCACTGTAGCCTCGTTCAGTTAGCAAAAGTTGCATAATGTGATGATAAATGAATAAACAAACAAATAAATAAAAATGTAGAGATGACCTTAATAAAAATGATTTTATTTTTTTAAAGTAGTTGTTAAGTATCTAACTAAGCATGCAGTCGTTTTTATACACACTTACCTTAAATCTTAGCAGTTGATTGTTTGTTTATTAAATTAACGTCACGAGGGAGTAAATCGTGCCTATTAAAGTTTAATTTGGATAGTGTTGTTTAACAAGTACCTGAAATTGTACAGGCTCGAGACCACCATATTACGCCCTCTCCGAAGAAAGGTATAACATAACCAAGCATTTTACCTGTACTGAAAAATATTTATGTCATCTGACGGGTTCGAACTAGTGACCTTGGACTTAAAAGGGTGTGTGCTTCCCAATACACCACATGTGATCCCACTAGCAGTATATAAAAAAAAAATCAACGAAAAAACATGAAACTAATAAAAAAAAAGCAACACGGCAATATAAGTTATTTGAAATGTTATTTATTTATCCCTAGCCAGAAGGGTACAAGGGAAACCTGACAGCTGACGAACATTGTCCAGGAAGCCCTCCAGCGCTGGAAGAGGGATGGCACTGGTCGCTGGAGCAGCGATGATTTACCGCCTCTCTGTCTTTCTCTTGGCAGCCAAAAACCCCGCGCGCACGTGACTAACCTCTGATTCGAACCTTCAGGGGAAGGTACTTTATCTTTTTCCTGGATAAAGTACAGAACATTTTTACGGTCCCATTAGATGAAGATGTCATTCTAATAATAAAATTTGTATTTTATTTGTATCATTTTGTGTTGAATGACCCCTGATGTTTGAACTCGAAACTGAAGGAAAAATTGTAGATATTACAGTAAATTGAAAGGAGGAATAATGAGATAAACCTTCAACGGACCGGCTCACCAGATTTTCAAACAAATTAAAATATATATGATGGGGTAGAAGTAGTTCGTGAGCAATGCCAAGCATAAACTGCTTGATTTTATGCTCGTCATTGCTAACAAATGCCATCATGTCCCACATATTTAAGCCGTAACATCGGCAAAATTTTTTATTTTATTTTTTATTTTTTTTTTTTTTCGTATAGATTACAATTTGTCATAATAGACAATAATAATAGGGCTGCAGGATCTCATTCATACAATATTTACAATATAAACAAAAGGAAAGTCAAATTACATAAAATAAAATCAAAATAAATAAACGTATAAAATAACAAAACTTGTAGACAAAATAAATACAAATAAATGAAGTTAACAAATAAATAAACAAAACATGTCACATTCATACCTATGGACAATATTCACAATCAGCTCGGGAATCCCGGACGGGGCTTGTCCCCCCACTTGTTTAAGGACAAGCAGAGCCCAAAGGATCCCAGCGCCTCCCTCTCAGCCGCATCACTGGTGAGAGCCAGCGGAAGCTAAGTGAGAGCGCCACAACCACAATCACACCGCACATGAGAGGAGAATCTGACCAGTGTCAGAACTCCAGAATAAGTGTTTACAATATGTCTCGGGGCCAATGCCGTTTCAACCTTCTATGAGAGTTGAATGGATGAGTGGAGATGGATAGGGATTGTGCTAGAGGATTAGGATGATGAATGAGGTTCTGGTGGAATTTGGAAAATTTGGATGGAATCAGGTCTGAAATAAATGGAGCATTAAGGCCGTGGTGTAAGGTATAGTTGGAGACATAATAAGGAGCATTTACTATTGTTCGAAGGACTTTGGATTGAAAAGATTGAATGCGTTTGGTGTTAAAACGTTTTGCTGTCCCCCACAGTTCAAGTCCGTAGGTCCAGGTTGGCTTCAGTATTGTCTTGTAAAGTAATAATTTGTTGTCAACTGTAAGCTTAGATTTTCTGTTTAGTAGTCTGTATAACTGTCCGAATCGTCTGTTGAGTTATGTTCGTTTAAGTCTTGTATGTGGGTTCCACGTCAATCTTTTGTCTAGTAGTAAGCCAAGATACCGGACTGTATCTGAAAGAGGAATTGGAATGGAATTAAAGTAAACTGTTGGACAGGATTTTCATCGAAGAGTGAAGTTTACTTGTTTGCATTTGGCTTCGTTTACCTTTATACGCCAAGTATTACACCAGTCATTGATAAGACAAAGGTGTCTTTGGAGGATTAAGGATGCTATTTCAGGATCGGAATTAGATGATAGGATGGCGGTGTCATCTGCAAATGTTGCCAGAAAGGTGTCAGGATGATTAGGAATATCAGCAGTGTAAAGGATGTAGAGGACAGGTCCAAACACGGTTCGGCAAAATTAAAAAAATTAAAAATAATTCACACCACTAACCAACGATTATTTCTACATATGATAATTTCAATTAATATATATATATATATATATATATATATATATATATATATATATATATATATATATATATATATACAAAAACAAAACAAAAAATGCAATAGATAAAAATAGAAAATGCAACATCTTAAACTGATGCACACTTTTGTGCAATATCAGGAAAACACCGAGCAAGACTTGTCTCTCCACTTATAGAGAGATAAGCTGAGCCCGAGAGATCCCAGCGTTTTTCTCTCATTCACTAGTTTAAGGCCAGTGGAAAGAGAAAATAGTTAAAAAAATAAGAAAACTTCAATTAAGTTGAGATTAAGAGTTTTTTTTTTAATTGAAGCCGACCGAAATAAATAAGTATTACGCTGAGATATAATTAGTGATACAGCCAACAAGCAATAAAATAATGATATATTGCTAATAATTGAACCGAAGAGATTCGAACCTGTACTTTCTGACTCATTGATTTATTAGATTAATTAGATAACTAGTAACAAGAGATCTTTAATGCATAAAGTATATAATAACCAAGTAATGAAGGATGACATAATTAGTGTTGCGGTCAGCATATAGTGGAAAAGCTGTTCATGAACCAACGTTTCGACGCACATTGCAGGTCTTCACCAGGGCTGCTTCGTTTAGTTATTCAGCTTCCATGCCACAATGAGGCATCCTTGGAATTATTAACTTTTTTTTTTTACTTTTTCTGTAAGCTTCGACGAAGGGAAGTTATTTTTTCTATAATTTCTTGATATGCAACGTTAGATAATACATATTACTAATCTTAGGACTAAAAAAGAAGATTGTAAAAGCGATTGATGGAAAAAATAGATTATAACCAGTATATATTTAAGATATACTTAAATATGTAATTTCAGTTTCATTTGATTTTTGGTATATTATTTTCAATAATGAACCTTAGTAATCGAAGGAGGAAATAAATCTGTATATTCAAGTCACAAATTATAATAGACGTAATTGCACCAAGAATTGGTTATTATTGAAGATCGAGAAAAATCGAAAAGACTTTTGAGATCAAGACAACACTATAAACAAAAAGAAGACAAAAATAACCCAAAAAAATATTATATGGTCAAGCTAGAACTCATAAAAGATGTAACTTCCTGTTAACTCGGTTATTATTGAGTATAGAGAAAAAATTTAAGGTGTTCTTGAATCAAGAAATTTTATTTGAATTATTTGTATACAAATCATAAGAAAAGAAAATAATAGGGAATAGTAACGCAGTTAAATGCTTTTGGTATATTCTTTTCAAAATTGAACCTTTGTAATTACACAAAAAAAAAAAAAAAAATTGAGGGCTTACGTTTCAAGATGCGTAGAATCCGAATAACGACTATAGAAATAAAAAATAAATCATTGAAATCGGTGAAGAGCTATCTGAGATATAGCGTTTTGAAATTAGCTGTAGTGATATGCTATTTTCCTTGAATTATTTATTGCTTTTCATATTACTTAGTTGCCTATCTACAGCTTTATAAACAGTTACACCCTTATATGGTTATTTGAAAATAATAAACCATTGTGTAATGATTTGCAGCGTTTTCTATTTTGATCTAGACTTATATATAAGTACATACACAGGCTATTTTGCATGAATTGGTCAGTGCTTCCAATATTGAAAAATCTGGTGCGGGCAATACACGACTTTCACTTACCTACATTTTTAAAATCAATGAAAGAATTTTCAAAAACAGTTAGAGATAAAAATACGTGAAACTATTAAGGAAATAATTAAATTGAATTTATATAGAAAACATGTGTTTCATTAAAAAATCTATTACATCATTATCTAAAATAATCAGTTAGTTTTATGTTCGTTTCATCACATTTCAATAACTTTTAAAAGCTTGTGTATGAGATAATATTTTTTCTAAAATCTTTAGCTTTCCAACGGTATATTCATACATGTATATTACTGCTCATGTTCAAAAACGAAAAATTGCATTAAAAAAATATTTTTTCTGTTTTCTCCTTTAGTTGGGTATCGAATTTATTCAATTTATATATTTAGCTGTTTTGTTTTTATCAGCGCTAACAAGATAATATAGTTATTTTTATTGAATCTACAAAATTAAAGGTACTTTAGAGGAAGAAAATTTAAAATATCGGCATTTAAGCACTGTCAGACCATTTTAATCAGAATAAAACATACATGATATTAAAGCCCATTAAATTTTAGAACGATATAGCGAGTTTAATCAAAAAGGTGCAATACGCATGGTATAAAGTGGCTTTTGTGGTAAGCTCATTTTGATGAAAAAAGTTTTGTCAGGTCTCAGGCGTATAGTTGTCTTAAATATGAAATTTCAGTTTCATAGGACTTACCGTTTCCGCCCGGGAGTTACCACAGACACACACACAGACCTTTTTGCGGGACTTGGTTATTTGGACTCAGGGGACCCTAAAACGTGTATTTCCGTTGAAAACTGTAATTCGAAAATTTTCACGATCGTAATACTTCCCCTTACTAAGTGTATATAGTAAGTGAAAGTAATAAAAATTACATAACAAAAAAACTGGACAATATATTGTTTGAAATTAGCTTTATTTCAATATTTATTATAAGAAGTACTAATTATAACTAATTATCAGGGCACATTAATTATAACTTTAAAGTAAAATTAACTCATGCACACATAAATGTGTGATAACGGGAGAGAAGAAGAGAGAGCGCAAACACAATGCCGTTCTTTCAGTAGAGGAACAAACAGAGCTCGTGCAAATATGCTGCATGTTTGATTCCCAGATATTCTCCACTCCCTTAATTAAAGTTTACTCACAGTCAGAATCCCATAAATTTATTGCTTTTTATTGCTCTGATTTTGTTTTTAATTAATAAAAAAAATTAAGATAAAATAAGATAAGATAAGCCTTTATTTACACATATTTACAATATTTGTTGGTACATAAACTTTATATATATTTATTTTTATTTTAAAAACACTTTTAATAATTGATGTAAGTAAAACAATGTGACCAAATATTATATACAACTTTTAAATAAAATTTGCTAACATCTTTTTTACTAAAATTGCCAAAAAAAACAAACAAAAAAACTTGATTAAATAAAAATTTTTATCTTTAGATAAATAAAAATAAAATGGTTTTCTACTAATGTGTAGGCCTCTCCTGAAGGAGGAATAGTCTTGATCGGTGACCAGCCGTACCTTCTGGGTTATGAGTTCGCCGCTGGTTTTTCAATATCTTGGCATTTTAATTCCCAATATTTTCGGTCTTCTGTTTTCCTATGCCAAGATATTCCTTCTTGTTTCCTAATTTCGTCCGACCATCTTTTGAGTTGCCCTCCTTGCTTACGTTGCTTTCCGAGAGGTGTCCATTCGGTAATTGCCTTGCTCCATCTGGTGTCTTTTATCCGCATTAAATGGCCAGCCCATTCCCATTTCAGCTTCCTTATACAACCCACAGCATCCCTCACCAAAGTGGTCTCTCTCAGAGTCGTATTTTTTACTTTATGCTTTAAATTCACATTTGTCATACTCCTCTCCATTCTTCTTTGCCAAACGTTAATTCTTCTTTCCTGGGATTTAGTGAGAGACCATGTCTGGCTTCCATAAGTCAAAGTTGGGAGAATGCAGGTATTGAATACTAACCTTTTCCATTTAATTTCGGTGGAGCTTTTCATTAAGTTTTTAAAAACCCAAAATTTTTTCCAGCAAGAGGCAATCCGTTTTTGAATTTCTTTGGAAAGGCGGTCATCGAATGAAATGGTCTGTCCTAGGTAGGTGGTGTCTTTGACTAATTCTATTTTTGCGAGAACATTTTCTATTTTGGATATATTTTCTGAATTTGTCATTATTTTAGTTTTAGATAAATTCATCACAAGACCAACCTGACCACACACTTTCTCCAAGTCTTTCAGCATTTCTATTAACTCGTCCTGGGTACTTGATATCAACACTATGTCGTCTGCAAAATTTAGATGATTTAATTTGTTTCCGTTGATATTAATTCCTTTGGTTTGCCATTCCAAATTTCTAAGAGCGAATTCTAGGACCGCTATAAAGAGAGTTGGAGAGAGAGGGTCGCCTTGCCTAACTCCCTTTTTTAGAGGAAATATAGGTCCTTTAATATCTGTTTCAACATAGGCGATGTTATCACTGTATAGTTCAGTAATTATAGAAATGTATTTTTCTGCCACGCCTATGTGTTTTAGAGCTGAAAATATACTGTCATGCTTGAGGCTGTCAAAAGCTTTAGTGAAGTCAACAAATGCTAGATACAGAGTAATATTATACTCTTTTGATTTTTCTATTAACTGGTTCACAGTGTGAAGATGGTCTATGGTTGAGAAACCCTTCCTGAATCCTTCCTGTTCAACTGTTAAATAGTATGCAATTTGTTTCTTTATTCTATCATTTAAAATTTTTGTGAATAGCTTACCAATAGACGAAATCAAAGATATGGGTCGATAATTTCCAATTTCTTCTTTATCCCCTTTTTTGTGTAAAAGAATTATTTTAGATCTTTTCCATTGTGCTGGGACTTGCTCTTTAATCAGTACTTCGTTAAATATTGTGCACAAAGCCTCGACTAGGATGCTGCCTCCAGCTTTTAACATTTCATTTGTTATACCGTCTTCTCCTGGACTCTTTCTTGTTTTCAGTTTATTTATAGCGTTCTCTACCTCTGATTTAAGAATATTTGGTTCTTCATCTTCTTCATTTTTTCCAGTATATTGTTTAGATGCTTTCGATGAATGCTCTTCTTTGTAGAGGTTTTTGTAGAAAGATGTTGCTATTGAAATCATCTCTTGTCTATTTGTTGTGCTTTGTCCTTGTCTGTTTTTAATTGAAAGGATCCAATGTTTGCCATCCAAAAAAAATTACTTCAATATGAATATATACTGTATAAAACAATATTATATGTATATAAAATGAAATGATTAATTTGTTTTCGATTGTATACAATTTACATTCGTCATGCAATAAATTCAGAACAATTGATCAGCTAGTCATAATTAATAATAATGATTATAAAAGGTTTAGGTAACCTAAAGGTTCGGTGCCGCAAACATTTGTCGAATGATCATCGTTCAAGCCTAAGCCTTAAAATGCCCTTTCAGACGATCGTTCAAAAAGGACAGTTCGACACGTAGTTCAAAACCGATAGTTAATGAATCACACACAGTGAAGATATTAAAATACTGCTTTTATTATCAGAACAAAATAGATATTCAGAATACAATAAACTGTGCTGAGGAGTTAGGGTGACTACAAGTGTACATTCCGAGGTCTCCTTCTATGAGTGTGACACAAGTAAATGTTACAACTAGAGTGATGAGTTTTGAGGATCAAAGGGTATATATAGCAAGGTTTTGTAGATGGGGTAAGGATTCGGCATTGGTACCTCAAAGGAAGGGCCTCCAGGTGGTTGGGTCCTAAGTACAGGTATGTGTTCTTTGTCGGTATTTGGTCTGTCCTTTCTAGGTTTATGGGTGACACCCTCAGGTGTAGAAAAGGAAGTTATTAATAATTACTGTATATTACTTATAAGTTAAATCTCATTCTATAACTGATGAAAAGAACTACGTCTTATTGCCAAAACCGTCGTGTCGGAAGGACGTTTCTGCGACCTGGCCGACAGAAAAAATCCTTCTAGTACGTCGTTCTTTTCTAAGAATTCTCACAGTTAATCCATTTATGACGATGAACCTTCATTTTTTTTTACTACTGACTTACATCCGTTCAACTTATACAATTAAAATTTTCTGGATTAATTTAGATAAATATTAGTCGCACTGAAAAATCACAGCTTTCACTTACCCCGACTGTTAAAATCAATTTAAAAATTATTAAATATACTTCAATTTTTTATTTAGATTATATCATGTAAAGATCAATCATTTAAAGAATAGATAAATCAATGAATATATCTTATATCGATCAATCATAATATTTTTACTGGTTTATTTAAAATCCCTGTACTTTGAAGAGGTCAGTATTACATAGTTTAATTATTATTTTAATGATAATTGATTTTTGAATCATCATTGTTATAATAATTAATGTGAACATTAATATTATATTTTATGAATTTTATTACCCTGTTTGTTTATGGAATAAGAAATCATTGATCGATTGAGAAGTTGAAATTGACCGTCTCCAATAATTCCTAGGAACTTAACGTAATATCCTGCACTTTCTCTTTCTAAAGGAAGACCAAAATATTTCGTCTTCAGTGTACTTCCAACATCTAAAGATCAACGTAATGTCTTTAAAAAAAAAAAAAAAAAAAAAGAAAAACACATGAATAGCCAGAAGGAGAAAGAACAACTATTGGAGTTCATCAAGGAATACCGAAGCCATCCCTGTCTAAGGAAAGTCAAATAACGGGATTATTCAGATCGGTTAAAAAAAAAGAAGCTTATTCTATATAAGTAGGTCTTCGTTCTTCCGTCCTGTTGCTAAAAATCTCAGTGTTGCCGTGATACGTTCGGGGGGTGTTATAGATTTAGAAAACTGTTTCTTTCAACAATCGGATTTATGAGGTGTAAGAGTTCTAAATATGTTTCATGGTCCATTCTTAAATAATTGAACCAGACTCCGGGTTTTGTTAATAGCTCGGATAGCAAATTTACATAAGAAAGTTCACCTCTTTCTAAAAGCCACTCTTTTGACCACTTTGATCTCCAATTTTTTTTTTAACCCTACTGCTAAAATAATAGCTAAAGCTACAGTCGCGTCCATTACTTATCTCCACTTAATTAATTAACTATTTAAACTGAAAACAAATCTATCTAAAATACTACAAACAAAACCACTTGCTTTTTGGTAGACTTTGGAACTTGTTTAAAGAGACTGGCCGTACAGCTTGGAAGGATGAAATTGAACGATGGTCGAACGAGGGTGCTTCGGTTCGTCGTTCAAAACCGACTATCTTTTTTTTTTTTCCCCACTATCTTCCTTCCTTTGAACCGATGGACTGGAAGGACGAAATGAAGGAGCCTTAAGACCAGACCAGACGCAATCCTCCAACCGACGCTTCGGCCTACCTCTCGAACGCCTACCAGTCAATTCAGCTCATATTAACATTTTAGCTATTTTCAGAAACTATAATAAATGGAAAATCAAAATAAACAGAAAGACAAAACTAAAGCGATATTATTTACAAAGAGAAGACCTCATTCTATCCTCCAACTTTCTTTAAGAAATAGAAATAGCTTGGTCAAATGACATCAAATATCTAGGTCTATTCATAGACAAAAGACTGAGTATCCATTATATTTAATTTATCCATATAATAAAATAATCAAAACCATGCATTCAGAATTGAGAGTACCTATTATTAAAGATTACGTAAACAAGCATATTAAACATTTTTTTTCTAGCTGTTTAATACCAAAAATAGTACAAAGCGGTATGTACACAAATGAAATAAACATATATTGCTTTAAGATACATTTGATCTATTTTTTTTTTAAATTGTGTAATTTTTTATATTTATTTGTTTCTTTCATTATTTATGTGTCTACAGCCTATGTTTATGTTATAATGTGATTACTCAGGAGACTGGTATACTTTAGTACATCATTATTTATGTATAGTGTATTTTATTATATATTGCAATAAAGATTATATAAATAAAAAAAAAAAATAGCTTAGCAACTTTACCTCCCAAATGAGCCTTCAATTATACCAAGACAGGACACAAGTTCCGTAATTCCGATTGTGCATCCTTCTGAATTCTCCAGTGGCCACATCTTTGTTCGGAGCAAATATTTTACACATTATTTCATTCTCGAAAACCGTAAGAAGTTTTTCATCCTTCAAGGTAAACGACCACGTTTCTCATCCGTATGGAACCGTTGGAATTATATAATAATAATAGCTTCATAAATTCTAACCTCAAAGTATCCACGTATTTTGAAACTCAAATTTTTAGGAAGGATAATTTTTGTTTTTGTTTGGTCGATTACAAAGGATCATTCTTGAAAATAATAAACCAAAAAATTAATACTTATCTCATTGTCTTTGTTACATATTTTTCGCACAATGGTAAATGTAAGGCCTTGAATCTTACTGATGAAGCGAAGTATTCTTAACCTGTTTGGTCGATCACAAAGGTTCTTTATTGAAAATAATAAACCAAAAGCATTTATACTTGAGTTCGTTACTATTTCCTTTTCTTCTCTTTCGATTTACATTCAAATAATTCAAATAAAATTTCCGATTTTAAAACACTTTATAATTTTATTTTGTCGATTTAAAAGGTTCATGGTTGAAAATAATATAATAAATTTAATATGTAGTTTCCTAAGAAGAAAAACTCTTTAGCCTCGGAAAAAAAAACGGCAGGAGGAAAATTATTTTTCGATTTTTAGATAATACGTATCTCGTAATTTAAACCCACAAATTTTAGGGGTTATTTTAGAGTAGTGGTCAGTATAACTACTTTCTATAACCAACATCGTGAGTTTTAATCAGGCAAATGACCCTCGATTCTTTTATATAAGCAGTAAAAAAACCCTCAGCTATACCGTCCTTCGGACGTAAAATGGTTGTCTTGGGCCTTTGTGATGTCAGGCACTTGTTAAAGTTCTGCTATGTTTTTGACTTCTCTAAGGCAGCGGTACATTCAAAAACTAGATTAATTGGTACCTTTATTTATATATTGATTGATTACCTTTTGGTAATCAATCAATATATAAACTATATTTAGTGAAACCATTGTATTTCTTTTCTAAAGATATTGTGTTTACCGATCCCAGTAGGTGGCATACAGGGTAAGATGAAGTTTCAATATATGACATTATTATTTAATTTAACTTAAACACATACAATTTATTTAAACAATGCCTGAGAATACTGAGGGTCATTACCGTTAACTTTGCCATACAATATTACAATAAAGAATACCTTACAAAAACAGCTGGCTGGCGAAGTTGGAAGGAATCAGTCTTGATGAGACTGCCTCTCTCTGCTTCTAAAATCGCACCCCCATCACCCCACCCCCACTTATTTCTATAAATCCTTCTTTTTTGGAAATTGCCGATCTGCTATCAGACATATGAAGGCGAGGCTGATATGGGAAGTGCCCCTGGGGTCTAGGAATTTTTCCGAGGTATCGCTGGAGAGCCCCATGGAGGACAGCCTTATGATGTTTTGCCGACAAAGGCTTATCTATATTAATTTGATTAATATTAAAATTATTTAATAATGAACTCTTCCTGCCCCCCAGTATCCTTTTATGACATTACTCTTACTCCTGTTCAGCAAATCCGATACCTAGGTCTCCATCTTGACAAGCGCCTTACTTAGAATCCTCACTCAAGACTGAAACGACAAGAAACTGCTGGAAGATATCGATTACTACAACACTTACTAGACAAATGTTCAAAACTTCCAGTATATTACAAAAGACTGATTTACATCACTATTATCAGACCTATTTGGACATATGGAATCGAGCTTTGGGGTTCCACGAAACCATCTAATTCCTCCCGCATCCAGTCCTTACAATCCAAAATCCTTCGCAAAATCCTGAATGCTCCTTATTTTGTCACAAATCAACTCCTCCATAATGACCTAAACATCCCATTTGTCGCAGACATAGTCCGTGATAGATACTCCTCTTTTCATTCTAAACTCCCTGCCCATACAAATCCATTTGTCCATAATTTATCTTCCTTAGAAATCCCTGATAACCCTTCAAGGTGACTGAAAAGAAGGTGGCCTCGGGACCTACGGAATTAAAATAGTTAGTGAAGGGCTACCACTGGGTAGTTCTTTCTCAAGACATTTTCATGACTTTTTTTTTTCATAGCTCATATTTACTTATTGTATTCTTTAATAAAGTTGTAAATTACTACAAATAAATAAAAAATTATAATTATGAACTACCCCCCAGTATCCTCAATACATAACTGTTCTCTATCCTGATAATACCTGGACAGGTGATTAGGACACCCAATGTAGCATAATGTGACGATAAATAAACATACAAACCTTGTATTTTAAAGAGTGCATAAACATTATTTTTGGCTAATCATGAAGGTTTATTATTGAAAATAATCATTTAAAATAAAACATATGGCAATTGAGTGTAATCGATAAGACGTTTCTGTGGTTTAGAGTGTGTTGAGGTTAGAAAACATAGCTTGCATTATTATTTACCTAAGAGAAGAATGGGAGAACCTATTTTCTTGTCGAGTTTAAAACAAAAAAGGAATATATTTTTTGTGTTTACAATGATTTTAATACCTATACTTTGAGACAATTTCCAGTCTACATCGTCGCTTTAAATTCTATCCAAATGGATTCATGGTTGCCTGATGATGCTCGTAATCATCATGATGATGAACGTCCTGCCATGCATAGCTTTCAATAACATCATCATGGAACCGATGAAGGCAGTCATGACGCATCGGGCTATGCGAAAGCTTTTGGAGTTCAAACATAATGTTGTAAGTGATCTATCGTTACTATACGATCATTACTTTTACTACATCAAAACTTTATTATTAAAATTATATCAACAAGAAAACAACAACTGCAAAGTGTTAATAATGAATCTTTTAATTATACTACTAACAAATTTATAATGCTAATAGCTTTATACATATAAAACCAACAATCCTAGTCTGTTTCTGAAAAGAAACATTTTAAAATTATTGAAATTAGTCTGTTTTTTTTTTTTTAAATTAAACGATTGTACACATAGGAGCTATGAATAATTCGTTTCAAAGATGTTATAATTGATTATAGGATTAGATAAGTGAATTGTAGAAAATCCTTACTGAATCATAATTAAACCGTGAACTGTTAATTAAAACGTACTTTGGCCTGGGGTCTATCTTTGGTTCAAAGTGAAAAAAATACAATGTTCTCTACTAACCTTCTGGAAGCAGTTTTTAATTAATTTTGGCGTTTTCCACTAAGTTGAAGCACTAAGTATACAGTGAAGTATAAAAAGCAGTAAGGTAGCTCTCCACAATGAGTAATACTAGACGTTTTGTTTTCTTAGTACAGACATGAGTTTTTTTAAATATCTTAAACTTTTACTTGTGGAAACAGTTCTGTTTATTTGATTAACCTCACTTTTATGCTGTTATGGCCAATCGGACGATGCTACAGTGGGAGTCCTAAATTTCTACTATCCAGGTTTAACTAGGATAGGGATCTTAAACGAGTACATGACATCAAACAGGCTCAGGAGTTTTTATACTTTGTCAAAGATTGTACATTCGTGCAGCCGTATAACTGTTATTCTCATTTCAGTTAATGTTTTTATTTAAAAAAATTAAAATAACAATAGTTGTCCATTAAGGATACAACAGCTGTGGCCCAGCATGGAGCTTTCATTAACGAACGGTTATAAACATCAATCGAAGTAGGGAATTTTGTTGTAAAATAAAATGTGCTCAGGATTGCTAACACTAGGAACGAGGGGTGGGCATAATCGAATGATTGTCATAATCGGATGATCGGACTTCGATGAATTAAATAATCAAATGATTTCATAATCGAACGACCGAAAGATTAATATGGATTCTGAGAGACCATATGCTACAATTCTTGTCTCTATGATGGCTGAGCTGGCTGAGCCTTGATGGAAATATGGATATAATTTATTGTGATGATCAAAAAAAAAAAAAAAAAAAATCCTTATCATCCCTCGAAAACAAGAAACTAATTCAGTTCGAAAGATCATTCGTTTCTCCAAACCGATTAGTTATTCGATTATAATTAATTCGAATGATTGAAATAATCGAATAATCCGATAATCGTCATTCGATTATGCCCACCCCTACTGGGAACTGAGGGGGACAGCTAAATATTTTAACATCAAACGCATTCAATCCTTCTTATCTAAAGACCTCCGAACAATAGTTAATGCTCCTCATTACGTTACCAACTGTACCTTACACCACGAAATTCCAATTTTTCCAAATTCCATCAGTTGCATATACATCATTCTAACCCTTTAGCACAATCCCTATCCAGCTCCACCCACCTCTATAATCCTCAAAGAAGATTTAAACGGCAGTGGCCACGAGACGTTTTGTAAACATTTATACTGAAGTTCTTACACTTCTTAGATTTTCCTCTCATGTACTGAATTTTGTGGCTATTGCGCCCTAACTCAGCCTCCACTGGCTCATTCCTGTAACGAGGCTGAGAGAGAGAGGCGCTGGGATCTCTTGGATTCTGATTGTAATTGGAATAGATAAATGATTTGAAAAAGGTACTATAATAAATGATTTTTGCAAATACTTAGGTAATGTTTAATGAAATCTAGAATTTTTTTGTTTTAACGTTCTGAAAAAAGATGTTTTAGTATGCTTTGGATTAGAATTAAACTTTTTAACTTTAAAAAAGAACTGCAATTTTTTACTTTCACTTACCTATATATGAAATATATTGTAAGGGAAAGTATTGCTATCGTGAAAATTTTCAAATTCTCGTTTTCAACGTAAATACACCTTGCGCAAAAACTATATGTATTATGAAACTGAAATTTTATATATAAGACAACTATACGCGCGAGATATTACAGAAACTTTTTTATCAAAGTCAGCGGACCGGAAGATCTACTTTATACGATTTTCTCAAGAACGGCTTCAACGACTTCGATTTAACTCGCTGTATCGATGTAAAATATAATGGGATTTAATATGATGTAGGTTTCATTCTGATTGAAATAGGCTAACTGAACTTAAATTCTGATTTAATTTAATTTTGTTCCATTACAGTACCTTCAAATTTTTACATTTTATAAAAATAGTCATATCATGTTTTTTGCATTGATAAAAACGGATAAATATATAAGTTTGATATAAATAAATAACAAATTCGATATACAACTAAAGGGGAATTGAGAAAAAATATTTTTGATTGCAAGTTTTGTGTTTTTGAACATAACAACAGCTATGTAGCTGTAGAATATACCGTTGGGAAGCTAAACATTTAAGAAAAAATATTATCTTATACTCTTATAAAGTTAGCAGAGAGCAATGAAAAACAGATAAAAATAACTGATTTTCCTAGATAATATTATCATAGAATATTTAATAAAATGCACGTTTCTATTCGAACTCTATGTAAATTGATTCTTTAACCATTTGTTTTCATCTATGATTGTTTTTTTAAATTCTTAAATTTATTTTAACAACGGAGGTAAGTGAGAGACGTGCGTTGCGCTCACACAATTTTTGAATTTAGTGGTCCTTGCCGTTGTATTGATTGGATGAAGGGATCTGTGATTTGTTTTAATCTATAGTCTCTAATACTTTATCTACTAGACTATACCACTCTATCCCTGCTTTATTAATAGTTTTTAAAATTTAGTTTTTACCGCTAAAATATAATCCATAGTCTATATTGCTTATATATATAATGTAAAAAGAACGTTTTTATTAGGAGCAACTGTGGACCGGGACAACTACTTCCAAGCCAGTAGCTAATTCACCATTTGGGGCTTTTTACAAGCTCCAACGTATTCGTAATCCATCTCCTAAGTTTTATGTAAGGTTTTTTTTTTATCATTAAATATTTATCAAGAAATTGAACTATATTATTTATTGATGCTATATAATAAGAAACGCTTTATTTGTTCCATTAGACTAACAAGCTGGTATTCTTGAAACCTAATAATTTTGATATAAAATAAGTTATTTTATTCAGTAATATTAGAATTTGTTGGAGTATGGTGGTAGTAGATGAATACTAGGCTACAGTTCTCCGAGTAGCTGATGATTGACCTAGTGGTATGGGGACCGTCCTGGGGCACAACTTTTATAAAGTGGGTATCCAGTAATTAGGGGAAAAATCTGGCAGTTAAGCGTGATTTAGGCTTAATAATCCTCTTGCAAGTCCGTTGGTCGTAAAACAGGGCGAATTTAAGTCAAGTTTTGAACCCAAAGCTTTTATGGGTAGATTGTAGAGCTAATAATAATATTTTTCCTAATAAGGACATAATCAATGAAATAGATATTCTAAATAAGATAAGATGTTAATTAGTTGACAAACAAATTAACATCTTATCTTATTTAGAATAAGCCTTGAGAACCCCAGACCAGGCTTGTCCACCCTACATGTAGGGAAAAGGTGAAACCAAGGAATTCCAGCGTCTCTCTCTCAACCGAGATACTAAAACGTAAAAATTAAAAAGAAAAAAAGGGTCCTGTAAGAATTAGACCTTAATCTAATATCACAGTTGCCGTTACCTGGAAAGCCTAGAATTTTTGTTTGTGCAAAATAAGCGAATAACCCTATATTTATAATTATTAGGATGTTTTCTAAAAATTGTTGTTATAAAACAAAAAAATAATACATTTTTTAGCGACCAGAGCCCCTAAAAAAGAATTGGAACGTAACCCAAATATACCCGAAACGTCTGCGGCGTATAACTACTTCAAAAAAGGTCAGTTGAGGATGGTATGTAATTTAATTTATTCTTTAAACAATGGTTATATTTTAGAATTTTTTTAAGTTTAATATTTTAATAGTTTATAGGTACTAAGATTTGTTGGCGATAAAAAGCCACATTTCTTGGCTGCTTCGGTTCGTCTTTTTAGGAAATTTATTTGCTTGGATTTAGGCAAAGTCCTAAATTGGTTCCTTGCAAAGTTTTTTGATATATTATAGTGCAATGGTAGGTAAATAGCAAAGGTTGTTGTGCGACAAATTTACCAAATAAGTAACAAAGAAAATATTCAGATTATTTTTTTTATTTTATTTTATTTATTAAGAGATAATACAATCTGCCGCCTACTGGGGCAATAAGTAATACAGCTAGAAGAAATCATTCATCCCATATGTACATCATAAAAAAATAATAATAAAATAAAATAAATAAATAATATATATATATATATATATATATATATATATATATATATATATATATATATATATATATATAATTACAAAAAAATAAATAAAAGTTAAAAAAAAATACAAGAATAATTAATAAAGAAGAAAAGATATATGTATATAAAATAAAATAAATAATATATATAAAGAAAATGATAACAACTTTGATCTCATTCGTACCTAAATTTTCAGATTAGAAACTATTTTTTTAGAATTGTGATATTTATAACTCTAAGATTTAAGGTTTGAGAGAAAAATATTACGGAGAATTTACGGTCCAATACGCACCGATGGAGTCTGGAGGATGAGGACAAATGCTGAATTAACAAGGCTATATAAGAATTTAGACGTCGTAAGAATCATCAAACTAGGCCGGCTTCGTTGGGCGGGACATTTAAGTAGAATGCCAGATTCCTAGGATGGTCCTAGATGAATTGACTGGGACAAGGAGAGTGGGAAGGCTTCGGCTCCGATGGATTGAAGATTCGCGATTGGAGAGCGGTTGCATTGAGTAGAGAAGACTGGCGGACTAAACTGCAGGAGGCCCTGACTCTTCAAGTGTTGTAGCGCCATGGATGATGATGAAAATGATATTTATAACTACACTCATGCTGTGATGATTCGTGTATTGTTTGACTTCGGTAACTAGATGTAACCTGAGGTCAGGATATCATTATTGGAACTTGACAGTAAAATATTTTATAACTATGGGTTTGCCAATAATTTGACCTACAAATACGAGAAAAACTTTCACAATTCCAAAGTTTTAATAAATAATTACCCCATTCTAGTTTCTATAAGGTATACCGAGTTGAATTGGCTCTATCCCTCTTTCCGTCGGCAGTACCTCCTAGGTGTCTGTCTCTTCCGATTTTTCAATACAAAAAAAAACCTCCTTCTATTCTTGATATGCTTACCACTTATTCCTCTGTCCATTCAGTAAACACTAGATCCCAACCTATAAACTTGTATATACCTTCTCACAGATTTGGTTCCTTCAAAAAATCCTTTATTATTCGTGGTACCCTATTTTGGAATTCCTTGCCTGTAAATCCTTATCATTATCCACTTTTAAATACCAACTATTTCTCCATCTCCTTAAGAATATATCTTCCCAACATATGTAATATTTAAAAGTTATAGATGTTAACTTTTCGTTGTCACAGAACCTGTCTTTTATTGTTAAACTGAAGTCTTAAACGACCAGACAATTATTATTTATATTGTACTTTTCTTGTTATTCTTAGGGGACTATTCGTCCCAGAATAAAATTACTTTTCATTTCATTCGAGACCGATTGCATACCGTGTGTGCAATAACAGCAATGTGCAATTATCAGTTATTTTGAGTAAACTAGTCGTACTGTAGTCGTGTGAAGTACGGGAAAACAAAATTTGGCATTGGTTTTACTGTTTAAAATTATCTGAAGCCTTTCTTACAAAGAAAAAAACAAATGGGAACGTGTTCGAAAAAAATCGTCTTCTCGAAAGTTTGAATGGATTTACTGGCTTCCTTATTACTTTCATTATGTTTCGGATCAATATTAAAAATGAGTTTGTTTCCTTAATTTGTTATCGTCATTTTATGTTATTGTGGCTGACCGGATGATGTCACAGTACGTGTCCTAAATTTGGCCTATCCAAATTTTATAAGGATTAGAGATCTTAAACGAGTACCTCACCTTAAGACTCGGGATCACCATCTTACGTTCCATCGATGGGACGGCACTTAGAAGGATTTTTGGATCTTTTAAAAAAAAATCACAAGGCCATCACCAGGGTTCGACCTGCACGGACAAGACAACGAAGTAGAAATACACACCCTGAAGGTGATAGAAGTCCAATATCCCGGACATATACAGGCCTATTTCCTAATTGTAAGTAACAATCATGTTGTAAAATTTTTTAAACATTTTGGGTAATTTATTAAATAATAATCCATAAGAACGCATAGTCAAAACTATATTTTCATCAGAGTGAGCTCATAGAATTATTAAATGGCATCCCTTGTGGGGATTCTAAGGTAAGTATCCTTGGAAATCAATGCTTCCAGTATACCATATTTTTTTCTTTTTTTTGTAAATATATTTATTGATATTTACAACTGTATTATATACTTAAAGTAAATGTGATGTACATAGTAAACCGACATGAAATACACGTAGAAACGCTACCCATTGGCAGCACTGTATTCTATATTCTAATCTATTCTAAACTAGAAATTTTCGGGGCCTTTTTTTTCAGACGCCTCGGAGGATTATCAGGTAATCAAATAAGTAGGATATAAACTAGTGGGTAAGAGTGGGAATAGAGTTTTTCATAGGATGATTAATACCTGGTTCTGGCTAATTCAGCAACATATGGCACATTACGCTCTTTATGGATGAGCTTATTCTTGACAAAGAAAGGAGTATTAAGGATTTTTACGAAGGTTTCGGATTGTAAGGATTGAATACGAGAAGAATTTGATGGTTTAGTAGAGCCCCATAGCTCTACTCTGCCCTTATCAATAAAATTTAGATTTTCTACTCCTAAGAAGGACCGTTTGAAGTTGGTTAACTATCTGGAATTTACTGATTGTATAGAAGATCATTCTTTTGTGGGAAAATCTGTGTATCTCCTACCTTTTGAAGCTCTTTTCAAGATAATCATACACTGTGATGAGCGTGTATTAAGTCTAGAGATGGGTTGAGTATAAGGCTGGGTATACGCTCCTTTCTTCCGACCTCCATCAGCCTTAGCTAATGAAAAGCTCTCTCGGGAACGGGCAGTTCTTATTGAGACCATAGAAGAGGGAGGTGGCGAGCAACGGGGTCGAGGGCGAAATAAAAGGGTTGCTGGAATATGATTATAGGGTTAGGGCCTGAGTCAAAGGGACGCTCGTCTACAGCAAACTAACCCACGTGGTCTTAATCCTCCCTTCGAAATTATAAGAGAGTGCTAATTACAAGGACCGATTCCGAGTACTATACTGAGTAATGACCGTCCGCGGTGTTGGGAGTATAGTCAGTCAGTCACCTTTGTATTGCATAAGTGAAAAATCAGAAAAATAAAATAGAACAGAATAGTTTAAAATAATACTGTAGTGAATAAATCTGGTTCGCGCAACAGGCCACTTCCGTTGTTAAAATCACTTCAAGAATTTTTAAATACAGTTAGAGATGAAAAAAACAAAAACAATGTGGCGTGGGTAACACAAGACTTTCACTAACCTCAGTTGTTAAATCGATTTAAGAACTCTATAATAAACTTAGAGTTAAAATATAGGTAAGTAAAATATAGTAACGTTTAAAAATTATATCACATTTCATTGAAAACATACGTTTTAGTTAAAATGATATAAAATTGTTATGTACAATAATAAATAAAGCTTACACCCTATTCGTCACTTTATATTGTCTTTCACAACTTATATAAGATGTATCCTAATTTATCATCAATTTTGTAATCATATTCGTTCATTTTTTATGTTGAGCCATTTTTTATTGATGCGTTTTTTATTTTATTTCTTGTTTGTTTGTTTTTTAATCTAACTTAAAGATACCTTAAAGGGAAAAAAAAATTAAAATATCAGCATTTAAGCTCTGTTAAACTATCAGAATCAAACCTGCATGATAAAACAGCTGTATAAAGTCCGATGGGCTTTCATGTCATATATAAAAAATAAGACCTCTCTCTCTGTCTCTCTCTCTCTCTCTCTCTCTCTCTCTCTCTCTCTCTATATATATATATATATATATATATATGTAATAAGTCATATGTGATACTAATGATCATTGGAGTTAACATCAAAACAACGAGTTTATTAAAAATCGTTAGATCCGTTTTTGAGAAAATCGTATAACGGGGTAAAGAGGCAATTTATATTTTATCGTTTTGGAGCTAGAATTACGAAATAAACTTACACACATCTAAAGACCTTTTTGTGGGGCTTGATGATTCGGACTCAGCGGGGCCTGTAATTTAGTGTTTTCTAATATTTTTCAGATTAAAATAAAGCATATAGCAAACATACCAGATTTATGTAACTTTAAATAAGATAATTATTTGTATTGTTGATATTTGAAATTTATATTTAATGTTTTCATCGAAACATAAAAATGACTTTTTCCACTTACATTTTTTTTAAAAATAGATTTTAAGTCGTGTTTAGCGAGCACCATATTTTTCAAAGTTTCAACTGTATCATGACATTATTATAATGCACAAGTCAATAAAAATAAATAATTACAACGTAAATAAAAACTGCTTCGTTTCTTTTTTATTATTTTTGTGCATGGAATTGGATTTAATTATACTAGAATATGAATGTGTTTTATAAAATTGGTTCCCACCAATAATTGATTTCTAACTCAATTGCGCTTTCATCAGATAACACCAGCAAAAGTTGATATTGCTATTTCGTTTAATTTAAGCCAATAGTTGAACATCCTACGAAGCTGAGGCTTGGGAACTAGCAACTTCTGCTATTGACTCTCCTCGTTACCGATAATTACAGCAATATCAGTAATACCCGAACTTCTCAGCGGCCATATAAATCAAATCAAACCTTAATTGATAAAAATAATTAATGAGAATTGATTTTAAAACTTTTTTTTTGTTTATTTTATTTATTGGGTCTGTACGTCAACCTGTTTGTCTGAGAACAATATAAAAACAATAACAAAATCTTTATTTATTGTCGAACGAATCCCTTTCGAATATTATTACTGGAAATAAAACGTGGACTTTAGAATCTTACAGTAAAAAAAAACGCTGCAAGTTATTACACAATAGTTTATTATTTCCAAATAACTATATTAAGGTATAACTGTTTATATAGCTGTTAATAAACAATTAGCCAATGTTATGTACTGAGGATACTGAGGGCAGTAAATTCATAATTGGGTATCTTTTTAGTATTTTCCAAGTAAACATTAAATTTAGTATTTAACACTATTTTTAGAGCTACCACTGCCCTATAAAGCAATAGGATTAATGGTTATTAAACACTAATAA
This sequence comes from Piezodorus guildinii, assembly GCA_023052935.1. NCBI lineage: Eukaryota > Metazoa > Arthropoda > Insecta > Hemiptera > Pentatomidae > Piezodorus > Piezodorus guildinii. Next base: position 21,561,794 of record CM041297.1, on the reverse strand, counting down.
TTTTTTTCTCTATCTTCACAAATAACTGAGTTATTGAAAAAATCATTTTTAATCGGCTGTCATTTTAAAAATTACCAGCTGATATCAACATCGAGGTGTTAAGAACATCGTTGGATGCCCTAGTATTTTTGTGGTGAATTTAAAAAATTTGTCCAGTAGTTTTGAAGAAATGCCGCGGACGCGGTCAAACGGATTTTTTTTTAAACCTAAGCCCTCAAATTTTGAAAGAAATTTTAATTTCTTTTATCTGTTTGGTCGATAACAAAGGTTCAATATTTAAAATAATAATAATAATTATAATAATTCAATAGACGATGTTTAAATTTTATTTAATATAAAAATACATTAATAAATAAAATCTCTTAATTGCGTGTGTTGTTTCAATTACTTCCGTTGTTAAAATCGATTTGAGAACTTTAAAAAAATATAAAGATATAAATTATTATATTTAAAATCACTTACTTTTAGCTCTTTTTAATTAATTATTTAGACCTTCATTAACTTTAAATAATATACGCAAACCTCACAACGGCCATCTAAATTAAACGTTAATCAATAAAAATAATAAATGCGAATTTTCAAACTTTTTCATTTATTTTATTTATTGGCTCAATAAGTCAATCAGACGATAATAAAATCTTCATTTATTTTTGAACTAACTCCATTGAATAATATTACTGGAAATCAAAAGTGGACTTTAAAGTATTTGAATAAAAATAAATAATATAAATCAAGAGATAACTTTCAAGAAAATACAATAATTAACAAAAACTAATAAAAAATCTCGTGATTGCAACACACGACATTTACCACTGTTGTCGAAATCAATTTAAGAACATTTCAATAAAGCAAGAGCTGACTAAAGTTTATGTTTATTTATTGCTATTTATATACGTCACTTTTTGCTTATCCAGGCCTAATTAGGACATGGATCTTAAACAAGTAGTAACCTTTTTGAAAGGACGGCATAGCTAAGGATTTTTTACTCCAATAAAACAATCCTAAGACAATCTTCAGGATGACAAAAGTTTAAAAATCATAGAAAGTTTTGATGGAGACATTTATTTTAGATGTATTATAATAAAAATATAAAGAAATATGTTATTTTATTTAATAATTACGCGGTATGTTTTTTAAGTAAGTACTGTTTTGGAATTAATATTATACGTGCAAAGATATCACAATAATTTTATTTTTACATGAAAGCTGGTACCTTAATCTACTTTTCTACATAATTTCCATGAATTTTGAGGCACTTGTCATAACGCGGCACCAGTTTTGAATACCCTCCTCAAAAAATTCTGCCGGCTGACTTGTTAACCACTGCATCACAAATGTTTTGACTTCATTATCGTCTTGAAGACGCCGACCGCCCAGGTGTTACTTCAAGTGCAGGAACAAATGGTAGTCGCTGGGCGCCAGGTCAGGACTGTATGGAGGATGATCTAGAGTTTCCCTTATAAATGATTTTATGTGATCTTTGGTCCGATTAGCCACATGTGGACGGGCATTGTCTTGCAGCAAAACGATACCCTTACTCAACTTGCCACGTCTTTTGTTTTGGATTGCAAGACGCATATTAGGTTAACAAGTCAGGCGGCTGAATGTTTTGAGGAGGGTTTTCAAAAACTAGTGCCGCGTTATGACAAGTGCCTCAAAATACACGGAAATTATGTAGAAAAGTAGATTAAGGTACAGGCTTTCATGTAAAATAAATTTATTGTGATATCTTTGCACGTCTTTTTTTAATTCCAAAACGGTACTTACTTAAAAAACATGCCTCGTATTTTTCGTCACACGCTCTGACATTCTACAATTTTGTATTTTAAAAGAAATTCACCTGACAAAAATATTTCTTCTGTTTTCCTCTTAGTTGGTTGACTAATTATCTCATAATGCAAACTAGTTCATTAATTCATATGATATCAATTATTTTGTATCAACATTATTTAAGGGACTTTAGAAGATTTATGACCTCTTAGACTCTGTTAACCAGAATATCACCTACATGAAATTTAAGAAAAACCAATTTTGAATTTTTATGGTAAATTTTGAAAAAAATTGATAATATAAAAAAAAAAAAAAACAATGCAATATGCATAGTATAATGCTTCATATCAGGTCTGTCAATTTTAGTGAATAAGTTGCTGTAATATCTCAGGCAAAGTATTTTCATTAAAAAAATCAGTGAAAGTCGTGTGAGTTTTAAAATTTCTATTAGTTTTTCCTATATAATAAAAGCTATTAAAGATTTTTAATTTTTAGGGTAGTGACTTAGAACCTCTCAGGCAGTCGTATGGCCGTCGCTATGTAAGTTTTGCTGTTAAATATTTACATGATAAAATACAATTTTTATGTTATTATTTTGATTTAAAAATTATTAGGGTTAAACGTATTTACGAATTTTGATCTTTTAAATACGTTTTTAGATTTTTTTATTAACTTGTTTTTTATTGTGTATTATTTTTTAATTTCATGCACATAGCCACTAAAGTACGTATATTCGTTTCAAGTTTTGTTTAATCAAGTAATGTTACTGGCGAATGTAATATCTATAGAGTTGATGTGTTTAATCTGATTTTATCAGCATCTAAAATTAGTGACAATAGAAAATAAATTAAGCGATATAATAACATAGTAATATAATTTTAAGCCAAAACAGAGCAATAAATTCACAGTATCAAAAACGTTTGCGTTCTATCTCAAGTAAATTTTATATTAAACTTACCAATTCATCTTTATAATATAAAAATTAATAATAATATAAGAAGTCATGTTTGCAAAAAAAAATCCATACTGAAAGAATCAGTAATTAGATGAAATGCTAAATAAATAATGTAAAAATAGTGCAAAAGCTATAACTATATCAAATAATACTAGTTGTGTTTGAAATGAAATAAGGATATACACCTAAAATGCAAATAACATTAAAAATAATGACCAGTAATAAGTTGTTCAGTCTAATTTATTGTGGACATTTGCAAAGAACTGGGTCAAAACGGCTATAAATTTTAAAAGCAGTAATAAAGTTGTATTTAAATACGTTCCGCTTTAAAAAAAAAAAACTCTTAATCTACTATTTTATTTATTTAATAATTTTTTCTTTGATGTAAATTCAAACTTCATGCAATGTTAAGGTTAATCGAATTATTAGGTATCAATTATTTTATTTAGTAATTTGAAATTATCATTTTATCTAATAATTAGAATAATTGAACTTATTTTATTTCAGACATTTTACCCTTTGAATATTAACAATTTTAACGAAAATGATAATAGAAAGTTGTACTTCCACATAAATCGCTTCCCCGTAAGTATATTACTAGATAAACTAAATCGTTAATTATTTCTCCATAGTACTACTTTATATTATATTATAAAATATTATCTATTTAATTATTGATAGAATAGTATTCCAGTGGCACTTTTAATTAAATACATACATACATAGTTGGCGCAACAACCCGTTAACGGTTCAAGGCCTCCTCTAAAAGTCTCCAGTTCCCGACGCACAGTGGTTCCGAACGCACTTTTTCGGGACGAAAGTCTGCACTAGTCGTTCTATTTAAGATATATCAGCTTTTTTAATGTCATTTAGTTCCTCATTAAATTCACTTTCAATGGTATGATAGGCCTATTTTTAGCTCATTTTCATATCATGAAAATATATAGGTTTTGTCGATAATTTCAGAGAAAGTTTTTTTTATCTAATTATTCTTATATACATCTTTATATATCTATATTTCCTGCATTGAATTTTGTTTAAAATCGCTATTAGATAACTTTAAGTATACTTTGGGTTTCATATAAAGATTTTTTTTTTTTTAAGAATTTTCAAAAAGTGTCAAAAAAATTAAAATTATTTTAAATATCCCAATATATGTCCAACATAACAAAGTAAAAATTGTTATAAAATTTTTTTTTTTTTTTTAGTTTTTATGGACAATATTTCAAAACCTTAAATCGATTTCTACGCTTTTAGTAGAGAAGAGCGCATTGTCTGCTATAGAATTTTTTTTTATAGAAAGACCAGAAAAAATTGACATATAAAATTATTTTGATGTCTAACTTAATTTTTCCAAATGATAAACCGTAATGAAGTACTGCCCCGAAGCGAGATACAATCATAAATGTGTTTTTGCAGGGTATTATATTGGGTTATTTCACATGAAATGTCCGTTATTATAGTTTTTGAAATACATAAAGGATTTTGCAGGTCTCTGTTGTTTTCTTCCGAATGTCTACATATTTAAAGTAAACAGTTACGAATCCTCTACCTTTGTATTATAAACATTAGCTTCCCAATAAATTACCCACTTTTTAGTATACCTCCAAATATGAACATGGAAACACGCGATTTTTGAGTAATATTTTTGTACGAGTTGAAACTCGGCCATTCAGCAGCTGAGGCCGCTAGAAATATTTGCAAGGCGTTTGGGAAAGGGAGTGATAATAAACGGACCATTCGCCGTTGGTTTGCTAAGTTTTCAGCTGGGGATACCGACTTGGAGAACTTTCCCCGGGGAAGACCTCCGTCCGTAATAGACAACGATGTCCTCAAACATACAGTAGAAGGAAACCCCTATCAAACGGTTAAAGTACTCTCAGTACAACTAAATGCAAGTGCATCTACCGTTTCCGGACATTTAAAGTGATTTGGGAAAGTAAAAATGCTCGATACATGGGTACCTCATGATCTCACTGAGCGGCAGCAAGACCCCATGTTTCAAAACATACCGTGCAAAAATTGAAAGAACTGGGCTACGAAGTTCTTCCGCACCCCCATATTCTCCCGACTTGTCTCCAACAGATTACCATAACATAACATAACCACTGTGGGACGCCTAGAAGAGAATTTGCATGCGCTGCAACGGATCAGCTCACCTCACATTCTGCCCGCCTACTCTTCTTTCTCCATGAAGCTCCTCCACTCCTTCGGAGTGGGTGAGTGCTTGTTTGGCGGCCTTGTCCCATATATACCTACAATCCTGCTTTATTTGGAAGCCAAAAATAGCTCCGATTGGCTGCAGAAATTCTTCGGTTGATCTTCTTGCACATGTCGTTCTGAGGTTTGATTTCTGGGCCCAGGTAAATGAAACCTTGCACACTCTCCATTCTGTACGGCCCGATTTCGAAAAATCCTGTCCCTGACTCTGTTGGTCCTATTTTATTTAAATTAAATAAAATACTAAAATAATCTAAGTCTATGAATTTCATATTTTTTTTTAGTGCTTCCTATAATTTTTCAGGTTAAAATGAAGCAAATTGTTAACATACCACCTAGTGACAAATATAATAAATTTTCAACGAGGTATCGTGCTAGAATAATTTCCAGTGGAGAGGTATGTTCTAAATTTTGATTGATATAAAGTTTAATGTTTAAAAGGAAACGAAGTGGTCAAGTAGATTAATAGATAATGTTCTTCGGGTCCCCTCTTCGATTGTGCGGAATAATTATTTATTAAGTTATTTTAACAGTAAAAAAAATTGTTTTAAAAATAATAAAAACCGAAGGTAATAGTGACTTAACAGTTTATAAAGGAAAAAGGGACTAACCTTTGATTATTTTCTTTGTATAGCTTAGTCGTAGGCCTACATGATGTAAAAATTTCGATATTGAAAATGATGTCTTTTTTTGAATATGCTTTTCAAATAACGAGCTTAAGAAAAGAGAAGTCGACATCAATCCTTGTAAGAGTAAGATTAAACAGGTGGAACATGAGGAGGAGAAGCTCAGGATCTTGTGCAAAGGACGCCAATTAAAGCAAGTTGATATTTATGAATGTATCTCGAACTGTCTTTAATCGCGAAGGACCAGGAAGTTCTACATAAGTATCTACATACAAGGTCTTCTTTTTCTTCTTCTAGTCTCTACTTCCTATAATCTCTAGAAGAGGTGAGCAACAGTACCCGATCCTGTGTGAGAAGTAAGCCTCAGCTATGCAAAAGGTCTAATCAAGGCGGTTCCTGGCAGTGGAACCAGGCTCTACATGAGGGATACTGGTAAGCAATAGCATTATGAAATGTTTTTGGAGGGACTCTGCAAAGGTAGATATACCTCAATAAGCACCTTCACAATATGGACAAGTTGGACGCCCGAGAAGCACATATAATAGTTCTATGGATGGACTCAGGAGAGAGCTGGGATCGATCCTACAGGAGATGCATCGGAAGACCCAGCATAGTAGCCCAGTAGAATTAGACCAAAAAAGGGAGTCGGCCAGAAAAAGGTGGGGTAAATTTAATTTTTAGGCTCGATTGTTTGTACTGCTCTCCTATTATTATGTTTAGAAGATCTAATTAAAACGGAGTATTTTATTTTTTTATTAAAAGAGCACTTTCATTAAAAATTTTATTTCAACATTTCTCGGCGTATATTAGTAGTAATTAAAAATCGTATACATCTAACTTGTTAGAAATTTAACGCTCTAAATGATTGTCTCTTATGTATTTTTTAATAAACTGTATACCGAAATAGTTATTGAAGCGAAACCACATACTTTTCTGACATTTTGTGTTCTTATGACAATATTGACACCCACGTATCTCAGTAGGTGTTCCTAATTTTCCAATATTTTACGTACCAAACATGTAGGCAATTTATTGTTCTTTAAAATTGCTAACGGAAAAGCTTGCTCTAAAATGTCCAGGAAGAGATTTAGAAGTAAAAAACTGAAAAAAGTGTTGTTTTTTTTAGATTTTTTTTCAAGATGGCGGAAAACGCACAAGGGTGAAAAGTTTGAAAACTTGGGTTTTAAATAAGGGGAGCAGTAAAAAAATCGTGCCTAAAAATAGAATTCACCCCACCTTTTTCTAGCCAAAATCCTTTTTCTAATTGGCTATAGGGACACCTAAGGAAGGTTGACTGAGACCACTCGACGCCTAACGGGACATAGGATATAGGCAAATAAGAAGATTAACGAGTTATAAATTTTTATATTCTCTGTTAAGAAAACGCTTTCTTTAAACAAATAAAAAATCTCATTATTCTGCATATTTTAGAACGAACAGACAGAAAAATCAAATTAGACGTAAGACTCGATTTTTACCTTATTTCATACAGCGCTTAAAAGTTTCAGTTGATTTAATTTTCGTGAATAATTTAATAAACAATTGTCTGGACTACTTAGGTAATGTGTTGTAACGACCAAAAAGTTGAAAGTACTCTCTTTATCATTCAAGCGTTTAATTCGTTCTGAAATCACCAAAATTACGGTAAGGGAAGCATATGTTTCTTTAACAAAAACTAAACTTTTCGTGACGAATCAAACCCTACTTGAAATGTTTTGCATTAATTTATTCATTAAATAATATAAATCTTGAGCTTTTTTTCCAGCTAGATCCGAGACAGAAAACGAATAGAACGATTACCTTAGAAATACCGGATATTATGAGAAGAAGACAAAGAAGGGAAAACGGTTTTATCAGAGTAAAAATCCCCATTGTCCAGGTCAGTTTTAATATTTAATCTAAGTTATGCATAGGTTTTATTAATTATTGGGTTTTAATTATTATTAGGTTTTATTAAGGTTCTTGATTCGCACGGGTGTAATTTGAATGTACTTTTAATAAAGCACTTGATGACTGATTTTAGATGAGGAAGTTGGTTGGGGGGTTCGGTCATAAAATAGAAACACACATCCATAGCTTTTTTCAGTCAAATTCATAATTTTTTCAGTCAAATTCATAATTTTTTCAATCAAATTCATAATTTTTTTCAGTCAAATTCATAATTTTTTCAATCAAATTCATAATTTTTTCAGTCAATTTCATAATTTCTTGTACCAATTTTATACAGTCAATTTAATGAGGTTTTGCTACCAAGAACATAAAATTTTTATTAAATCTTGTTGTTTATCCATTTAACGTCACTTTATGTTAGTGTGCTTAATCCGACGGTGCAGCGGGAGTCTTAAGTTTTGCCTATCCAGGTTTACTTAAGATAGAGAGGGATCTTTTACGAGTTCCACTTATATGTCCAAGGTCACGGGTTCGAACCCGGCAGATTCAAACAGAATGTTGAATGCATCGAGGGTCACCTGTGGTGCAGCGGCTAGCATAACACCCTTCTATCCACCAGATAGCGAATTCATACCTGGCAAATGACCCTATATTTGCTTTTAGGGAGTAAAAATCCTTGGTTATTTCGTCCTTTAAAGATGCTGTTATGCTAGCCACTACTCCACAGGTGACCCTGGATGAATTTAGCAAGGTGTTAAAGATTAATATGCACAAGGTCACGGGTTCAAACCCGGCACACTCAAACACCGTGTTGAATGCACTGAGGGTCACCTGTGGAGTAGTGGCTAGCATAACAGCCTTCTATGCTTAAAGTCGCAAGTCCTAAACCAGCAGATCACCCTATATTTGTGCACCACAGGTGACTCTTAAATATTTAATAAGTGGAACTCGTAAAAGATCCCTCCCTATCTTAAGTAAACCTGGATTGGCAAACCTTAAGACTCCCGCTGCACCGTCGGATTAAGCACAGTAACATAAAGTGACGTTAAATGGATAAACAACAAGATTTAATAAAAATGTTATGTTCTTGGTAGCAAAACCTCATTAAATTGACTGTATAAAATTGGTACAAGAAATTATGAAATTGACTGAAAAAATTATGAATTTGATTAAAAAAATTATGAATTTGCCTGAAAAAATTATGAATTTGACTGAAAAATTTATGAATTTGACTAAAAAAATTATGAATTTGACTGAAAAAATTATGAATTTGACTGAAAAAAGCTATAAAACAAGTGCTATTTTAATTATGTGCCGACGTTTCGGCTTACATTGTAGGCCTTCATCAGGGCTACAAGAAACAAGATAACAACCAATGTAATTATAGACTAGGTATATAATAATAATATGACAGTAATATAATATGGGAACATAAATAAAATTAAATGTAAAATGTTGAGGGTGTATAGTCGACTGTAGAAACTATTATAGGTGGAATAGTCAGGAATCAGTCATTTTTGAAAAGTTTTTAATTTTGCCAACGTTTCGGCTCAAGCTTGTGAGCCATCATCAGGGCATTACTGAGCCATGTCCAAGCATAAACTTCGAGTTTTTGCTTGGAGTTTATGCTTGGACATGGCTCAGTAATGCCCTGATGATGGCTCACAAGCTTGAGCCGAAACGTTGGCAAAATTAAAAACTTTTCAAAAATGACTGATTCCTGACTATTCCACCTATAATAAATGTAAAATGATTATAAGATGACATTTATATTGTATGGAAATAAACAAAATTAAGATGATAGTTATAAAGTATAAAAATCATTAATAATATGATAGTTGTACAGTATGGAAGTAAACAGAATTGAGATGATAATATTGTAATAAGAATATATAAAGAGAGACTAAGCAAATGAAAAAATGACAAAGGAAAAATATGTGAACAATTAAAATTTTAAATATGAACAATTTTGAAGTGATATATGGCGGTAATATATTATAAACATAGTTAAGAGTATAGGTAATATATAAAAAGAACACAGTCATTAAAAAAGAGAAACAGTATGAATAAAAAAATAATTTTAAATTTTAAAATAATGTAATATTAAACTAACAATTATAGAATAGAATAGAATATATTTTTATTTGTCTTTGGGGTATTCCCCTAACAAATAGAGCCTGGCTTGGCTATTCACAATACATTTTTTCAAGTTATATACATATTTTAATAAAGATAAATCAAGTTTTTTTTTCTTTTCCTTTTTCCTTCTAATATAGTTGAAATGAAATATAAAAAAAGAAAAAAAAAAGATTGAAATCATAATACATCTGGTAAAAAAAATAAATAGAATAAAGTAAAAACATAAAAATAAAATAAAATACATATGGTTTTAAAATAACAATACATCTGTTTAAAAAAAACGAATAAATAAATATATTAATAATGATAAATTAACAGTATTTTTTTTTCAATATAGTAGAGATAAAATAATAATAAAATACATATGTTTTCAAAATAATAAGACATCTTTAAAAAAAAAAAAAAAAAAAAAGAAAAGATAAAAAAATTAAATTAGTATATTGATATAGATAAATTAACAGTATTTCTTTTTTTTCTCCTTTTTTTCCAATATTGTTGAGATAGAATAAAAATATATATGTTTTTAAAATAATAATACATCTCTTTAAAAAAATAAAACAGACACTAAATAAATAAAGACAAATAAATTTTTAAAAAACAAACTAAACAAAAAAAAAACCATCTGTTTAAGGCTTTTTAGATTAAAATTTTACATTACATTGATAAAGTTCGGTTAGACTGCTGGTTACATCAGTTACAATTTATATTTAGCTAATATTTACTTTAGGTATAACAGAATTGTTTATGAATATGTCATCGATTTATATACGTTAAAACAGTCATTGGGGATTTCGTATTGTTGACATATTATTGTTTTTGTTAACTGCATTATTTATATTTCTTATGCAAGCATATTGTTTTTATTGGTTGATAATAAACGGTCTCATTTTTAGACAATTAATTATATAGTAATATATTTGGTTTAATTTTTTATCGTCTTCTATTATGAATATTTTTGGGAACTGATTTTCTGAAATATTGTTAACGTATGGTATGTGGTAGTTTCTGATGGAGGAGTAGATTGGACATACTGTGATTAAATGATAGAGGGTTTCATGGGTAATCATATTACATGTGGTACAGATTTCTGTACTGAGCTAACAATTATATGTCAGGATATGTAACGGTTAAATATATAAAGGGGAGCCCGTGGCTGAGTGGCTAGCGCGCTAGTCTCTCATGCCACAGGTTCTGAGTTCGAATCCCAGTCCAGGCGGGCTTTTATAAGGATGTAAAAAAATGGGGATTCACTCACAACCTTTCCCCCGGGTATGTGAGACCCGTCAGCCAAAGGGTGGCCACTCACAAAATTAGTCGTAGAGAGTGATGACCCTATACTAAAAATAGCATCGTGAAGCGTGAGTGTAAACTCGCAGGAGTTTACACCGCGAGGCCCAGGGCCTACACGGCCTGTCGCGCCACTGAAAGAAAGAAAGAAAGAAAGAAGAAAAAATATATGAGTATTGAAAGAAATAGAGGGAGAAATAAATAGGCGATGAAAAGAGATCATGACTGATTTTGAGTTTATCGGTTCTGGATTATCTGTGTATTTGAGAAGAAGGCATGCTCATAAGTTTACAGGCTTGTGACGGCTCTCGATTAACGTGGGCGACATCTCGCGTTGCATATTAAAATTTCTCAAACATTGAACTATTCAGCAGTATACTATACGTCTACAGTACTACTCATATTTTAGGAAAGATTTTTTGTTCATTTTCTCATCTAAAAATGAACCTAATTGCAATGTACTTTACTTATAAACCTTCAGGAAACAGTTTCATAAACAATATAAAAAACTGTTCTGAATCTGCCGTATGGTCTGGAGGTAACAGAAATCCGGATTTTCGACAAGAGAGAGAATATTCAGTGTTTCAATATAATAAAATCAAAATTACAATTTATAATGCTAGACTTAATAATGTTGTACCTGAAGGCCGTTGGTTTTAACTTGAGTTGTCGGATTTGCTTAAGAAATCCGGCTTAGGCTCATCCTGTCTTAACCGTCAGGGTTTATTATTTTTAATTAATTGCTCTTGATTTTTCATTATATTATTTTATTAAATATCTCATAATAAATCATTAAGTAAATTAGTCCTTGACTATGACTTTTAGATTGAATATTACTTCTGGGAATATTTAAGATATTATTCTTTGAGGGTCTGATGATCCGTCTTCAATCAGAAAAAAAAAACTGCTGCATTATATTTGAATTCGTTTTAGGTGTAATTCTTTTCAATAATCAACCTTTTTAATAGGCCAAAATAAAAATTAAGATTTTAAGATAGGGAAAAATATGTAGAGAGTTTTGAGAATCACCGAAGCACGATAAATTAAAAAAAAAAATGATTTACATATTCCTACAAAATGAAAAAGAATCTTTGTTTATTTATTTAGCGTCCCTTTATGCTATGCTATCGGACGATGCTACAGTGGGAGTCCTAAATTTTTGCCTATCCAGGTTTAATTAGGATAGGGATCTTTAAGGAGCATCTGACATCGCACAGTCTCGAGACCACCTCTGAAGGACGGCACAACTATGGATTTTTTACTCCGATTAAAAAAAATCCTAGGGCCACCTGTGGGTTTGAACCCGGGACCGTTGGCATAGGAGGCTGTTATAAAAAAAAAATGAATCATTTAAATTGGGTCAGAACTAGCAAAGATTCCATTTTTCCTTAGAATTATTTATTGCTTTTCATATTAGTTAATTGCCTATAAAATGCTATATAAAAAGTTATACCCTAATATAGTTATTTGGAAATAATAAACCATTGTGTAATATTTTACAGTTTTTTTTCTCTACTATATCATGTTTACTTGTATAATAAAACGAATAAAATATCTTTAATATTGCAGTACGGTGTATATAAATAATTATTATGGGTGAATATAAAGTTTCGTCGTTTTCTTGCGTAGCTTAATCGTTTTTCTTGCAGTTATTAAAAACCTTCTCTCGAGAAGTTAAATTCATATAAGTATTCAATAAGCATTCAAGTTAAATTTATCAACTATTGCTCAAGTTGAATCGAATTTAATCTACCAGGAAGTGTAAGGTAATTATAATGTGCGAGGGAGCGTATAGTTCATAATATGTTTACAAAGGGTGATTATTTTAAAAACAGAACTTTGTTTGGCACTTAGTATCTCCTTAAAAGTATAAGTTTACTTTACATAAAATATTATGTTCAGACATATTTTTCTCTATTGATGTTTTTAAAGGTATTCAATAGGATTTAAGTAAACACGAATGCAAATATTAGTTTTTATATTTAAAGTTTTATTTAATAAATCACATCAAATAACACTCTACGTCGTAAACCTATGACTTCCTGCCTAACTGTATCCTTTAAAAATATCTTACTTACTCCTGTTGAACAGATCCGGTACTTAGGACTAAACCTAGACAAACGCCTCACACGGAACCCTCATACTAGACTGAAGCGTCAGGAAACTGCTCGTAGGTACCGATTACTACAACACTTACTCTACAAACGCTTAAAACTTTCTATTTACTACAAAAAACTCATTTATATAACCATTATAAGGCCTATTTGGACCTACGGCATTGAGTTATGGGGGTCCACTAAACCATCAAATCCTTTCGCATCCAATCCCTGCAATCCAAGATCCTTCGAAAAATCCTTAATGCTCCATACTTTGTTACAAATAAAATCATCCAAAGACCTAAATATCCCATTAGTTGAAGACTTAGCCCGATTCAGATATACATCCTTCCATTTCAAATTTCCTGCCCACTCAAACCCGCTTATCTGTGACCTCTTCTCAACATCTATTCCTGACAATCCACCGAGGCGACTAAAAAGAAGATGGCCAAGAGACCTCTCACCATAAATTGGACATTGGAGTTCTACCAATGGTTAGTTTCTTTACAGGACAATCATGTGTCTTAATCTCAAATCAGTCCAATTTACTTGTTGTATTGAAACAATACAGTTGTAAATTTCTTTAAATAAATAAATAATAAAAAAAATAAAAAAAATTAAAAGGTCCCCTGCTAAAACTCTTAAAAGTATTTTAAAAAAAGAAGAAGAATATTTTGATGTATAAACACTTTTTGACTAGTATTCCAAAGAACCAATAACAATTTAACTAAACTAAATTTTAAAAATATAATATTTTTTTGTTGTCCCTACTAGTCGTATAAAAATTTGCTTAAAAAAAGTGATGTTAAAAACTATAATTTAAAAATAAAATTTCATGATAAGGCCTTAATTAAATTATTCCTTAACAATGGCTTTTAGATTCATCTGGAAATGTAAAAGATGTTTTTCATTGAGATTATAAATTAAAAAAAAAATAATAACTATTCTTCTTTTTTTCTATTTTTTACCTGGTTGATAGCTTTCATGGTTAGTATTGAACATTTAAGGAAAATCAAGAAAAATATCAGTTTTATAAAATAGATCTGATTAATTTATTTTGGTGTACTCTAGCAACTCTTTAACATATATTCTTCAATGACACTTAATGTAGTTGTTTAACGAGGACAATTTGAATTATTATCTACATTTAGGCATAAAAGGCATAAATGTATGTTTAAACATTAATATACAAACGTTTGTATTCATTTAAAAAATAAAAATCTAATTATTCCAATAGGATTATAAATTTTCAGAACTATTAAAAATTGAACTAAATTGAATGAATAAAATTAATTTTTTCCCCTAAAATGCTCCATTACCCCATAGTATTTTCAAATAACTATATTATAGAAAAAATGGTCGAATTTTAAAATAATATATTTTACCATTTCATTCTTCAATATTTTACTTTATGGAATTTTTTAAAAACTTATACTTTTACATATGTGTTATATATATATTGTTTTTATTTTTTTTATTTTACAGAACATACTCTCTGGTAAGTCGAGCTATCCCCGATGCCTCTCAAATAAAAAGGTAAGTGAATTAATTTAATTTTCTATAATTTTTTAAAAAATATTTAAACATGATAAATTATTATATTAAATGTATATTTAAATACATCAATCATCATACAAACTTAAATTGTTAATTTGTTCTGACTACTACTTATTTTGATATTATTATAAGTATACTATGCAACTTACTATACTTGTTGAGGTTACAGTTCTGGCCGTTATTGGGAAGATATGAGCCCTCAAATAAAAAGAAAGTAGAAAAAAGATCTCAGTCAGAGGTGAGTCGTAATTTTGGCTTAGTGGCTAAAAATAATAATGCTCTTCTTCGTCTTCTTCTTCTTCTTTAGCTTTCTTCTTGTGCCTTTCAGCGTGGAGATAGTCCAACCCAGGATCTCCATCTCTCTCTGTCTCCTGCAAGAGTCTTCATCTCCTGCAGTGTCTTGCCTCTCGCTTGCCCCAAATTGGTAATGCAGCCATCGCAGCTAAGCCTAGGGCTTCCTCTAGGTCTGGTGCCAACTGGTTTTCCCTCCATAAATTTGCGTAGGTCACAACCCTGGCTCATCCTACATACATGCCCGTACCACCCCAACCGTCTCTTCTCCAGGGTCTCCTTTATTGCAGGAATGTTTAATTCTTCTCTTATTGTTTCATTCCTGATCCTATCCCTGCGGGTTTTGGAAGCCACTCTGCGCAAGTATTTCATTTCTGCCGCTGTTATACGGCTCCATTTGTTCCCCGGGAGTTCCCAGCTCTCTGCTCCGTATAGTAGAACAGTCATGTATACGTCCTTAAATATGTGGAGCTTGACATATTTTTTTACCTCTCTCTTTTCTACTACTTTGTTGCTGATGGAATAGTATATTATTTGCTTTTCCTATCCTGTGGGATATTTCGGGTTGTATTTTTACATTTCCGCTTATCACAGTTCCAAGGTAAGAGAACTCATTTACCAGTTCAAGCTCCTGGTCGTTGCATATAATGTGGATTTGTTCGCGCTGTCTGCTTCTCACTCTATTAGGGCTTGTTGGAGCTTAACGCTAGTGTCAGCAATAAGGACTATGTCATCGGCATACACCATTACTTGTGCCTGTATGGTTCTCATATTCCAATGACCAATCACCGCTCTTGCTGTTCTTCTCTTGCAAATATTTGTTATTTCATCCATAAAGATGATGAAGAGAAGAGTGCTGAGGCTATCCCCCTGCTTTCCTCCTTTTGCCATCGGAAAGCTCCTTGACTCGAGACCGTTAATTCTAGCGAGTAGCGAACCCTACGGCACGTTCTTTACTCTCAGGGCGTTCCATATTTCCTCTCTAGGTACTGAGTCAAACGCAGCTATAATGTCCAGAAAAGCAAGGTATAAGGTTTTATTTCGATCCCAGGCTTAACATTCTCAAAGCAAAGATTTTAGCGTCCAGGGCGCAAAGCTGCTTGCACGTTTTTCAGATTATCTTCGACTAAAGGTCTCAGCTTCTTTTCTAGAATGGAGGTATATATTTTATATACGACCTGTGAGAGCCATATCGGTCTATAGTTAGAGCAGTCGCTTGTGCTTTCCTTCTCATGGATGGGTATAATAATGTTATATTCCCATTCTTTAGGAATTTTCTAATAATAATACTCAAGCTCCTAAAACATCCGGAAAGAAAGGAACATAATAAGTAATAGATGATATATATATATATATATATATATATATATATATATATATATATATAAGAAAAACTAGGCTTTAGTATTTCTTTCTAACTTGGAAAAATAATAGATCATTGATATTTTAGTGTATAATCTTCTGCTTTTCCCAATCAGGTAAGGACCCCTAAAATGAAGTATACACATATATATATATATATATATATATATATATATATATATATATATACATATACATATACATATATATATATTTCTTTATTTTTTAAATAATTTTAATAATATATCTAAATTTAGACATTGGTAAATAAGTAATTTTTTTGTCATTCAATATAGATTTTCGATGCTAGGTTCTAACGACTAATGTTATATATCAGAAAGTATTTTCTATTAAATTTATGAACTGCAAATTTTCAAAATTTTGATTTGAGCAACACCAAAGGAGATAAAACGTGTTAAACTAGAGGTGGAAAAAATACAAAAAACGATTTTTATGTTTGGTTTGAGTTGTAGGCCCGGTTGCCTGTCATAATCCATCAATTCACTTTTACTCTTATTGTATTTTTGCAATTAAGTTGTGATCGTATATTGGGTATATTATTTTTATAATTTTTATGACACTAAATATATCCTCTTAATCTTTCAGTTCTTTATTATATTTTTCTTCATTGAAAAATAATACAACCCACTCCACTCACGAAAATCACTATTAAGCACTGATTTTTTTTTTTAAAAACTTGCTATAATATTCCAGGCACGTTATCATTATTCATCAACGTACAAATAAATTCCTTTTTTGCAATAATATATATTTCAATTGTGTGTCTAAACATTTTCCAAATCCCGGGAGGACATTTTCAAACATTAAATTAATTTTGGATTCCCCAAAAAAATTAAAACATTATTTTACTCAGAAATGTCATAATGTCATAAAGAATCGCGATGTTGAATCCAAAACAAGAAATTGAGCAGTCTAGGGCCTCTACCGCCTGTCACGTCAGTCGGAGCCAAGTAAAAGATAAAATAAAACCCTTTTTAAAAAAATGCACATCACAGTATAAATAAAAAGTTTTATTCATGAATAAATTTATATCTAAATGAGTAAACAATCAAAATTAAATAACATCTTAATAACACGCATTAATTCTTAAATTAAAAAAAATTATGTTCTGCCCAACTAGAACTACCAATTGACGTTTTCCGCTATGATTTGTAATTTTATTTACAAGGAAAGGATCCCAAATGTGTTTTACCGATTTCGATGATTTTTTAAAAGTTTTATGCTTAGTTATGATCCTAAAAATCTAAATAATCTAGTCTAGACAGAGCTTTTAAAAAGCTTTCTTAAAAACTGTGCTCTCATTCGCAATCCCCACTCCTAAAAAAAGTTTATTACGATTTTTTATTAAAATATAATAAAATTTTATAGTGTTTATAATTTTATAACCATAAAACTTAAATATTTTAATGTTTTTTTTTTTTTTCATAAATCCGCTTGGAAATAGAGTAATTTTGACACCTACACAAGAACCTTAGATACTAAATAAACTGTGTTCTTTGCGTACAAACTTTTCTGTTTTTTTTTGTTTTTTTTTTACGCCACTCAGGAGTTTAGACCCTTAATATTTTGCTTATTCTAATCGCTTAAGTCTAGATTCACCTAAAATATTTCATCAAAATAGATGAGACGCAGATCATCTCCTTGTTAGTATGATAAATGTCAAATACTTTATTTAAGTAGTAAATTAGATTAATTTATTTTAATTATTTAAGGTTCGTTGTTGCGAAGCTCAAAATCCCAAGACGAAACGGGAAATGTGGCCACTTCTAGGTCCTTACAACCAGGGTCCTTTATCGGAACAAACACAATTGGATGGCGGATTGGTGGTAAGATATGTAAATAAATTTAAAATTATATTTTTTCACATTGTTACAAAAAAGAAGAAAGTAAAAATAAAAAAATAAATGATTACTTTAATGATTTAAAAATAGGTGATAAACCTCCAAAGGCACCATTCCTAAATTGAAGACTGGTGTAACAATTAGCGAAATAAAGTTAATAGATCCAAATGACAAAATATTACCTTAACGCTTCGAAATCCTGCCCTGCAGTTTATTTTAACTACACTCCGCTCATTTTCTCAGACACAGCCCGGTTACCTTAGCTTCCTTCTAGACAAAAGACTAACATGGAACCCCCATACTAGACTTAAACAAGAACTTAATCGACGATTTGGCCAATTGTAAAGACTACTGAACAGACATTCTAAATTATCTATCGAAAACAAACTGCTTATATGCAAGACAGTACTGAAACCTATCTGGACCTACGGGCTTGAACTGTGGAGGACAACCAAATTTTTTAACATCAAACGCATTCAATCCTTCCAATCCAAAATCCTCCGAACAATAGTTAATGCTCCTTATTATGTGACATAGTCAATGTCACAAAGTTTACAACACGACCTAAATATTCCATTATTTCATCAAAATCCTCTAAATTCCATCAGAACCTTATCCATCCCCCAATCCTCTTGTTCAATCCCTGTACTAGCTCCTCACACCCTTATTATGTCTCTAGAAGGTTTAAATGGCAGTGATCCTAATACCCCTTGTAAACTTGTATATTGAAGTTATAGTATTGGCCAGATACTCCACTCAAGTGCTGTATCTTGGAGGATAGGTATACCTTCTAGATTTTTATACATATTTTTATTGATTCGTTATTTTATATAAATATATATATAGATGTATATAAATATATATATATTGAATCATTACAGATTTATTGTTTTGTTTATATTGTATGTATGTAGTATGAATGTTGTACTTCACTATCATCATTAATATAAATGTGCTAATTAGGATAGATTGTAATATCACTCAATAAAAATTGTTTTACAAGAAAAAAGAATAGATGAGAAAAAAAACCATAGAATGAATACATAAGTAAATCTTATATATTTTTAATGTTGATCAATAAGCGTACAAATATATTTTCCCAATATGTCGAGATTTTATTTTCTTCATTTTTATATTATGAATGTAAAAAGCCAGTTTTGCAAAAATATGCAGCAATTGATTATTTTTCATTCAAGTTACAAACAAATTATAAATGATAAGTGGTTATTTACATATTATAATTAAATTAAGTTGAAAGGTCAGCATTAACAAAATTTGCTAATTAATTGATGAAAATTTATTATTAATACATTGGACACTCTGTATGAACAGGATTCCAGTTTATACGCCGATTTTATGAATTATTTATTTTATTAACTTGTTTAATATATATTAGAATGTGCTGCAGTACTTCAACGCACCAAAATAGGAGGAAAACAATATATAAATTATTAAAATAAATATAAAAACCACAATTATGTTAAAATAACATCTCTAACATTAACATCATCTATTTATTGTTGTATACAAGTTGTAATGTTCTGTTTTTTTCCACTGTTAGGGCATGAATATGAGTACAATAAATTCTTGCAACATAGCCTAAATGAAATTGCTAATTTATTGACTGAACCTTAAGGCCAGAAGATAGCTAAAATTATCTACAGTATAGAACAAATAAAACAATATATACATATATATGTATATATATATATATATAGATAAATATATATATATATATATATATATATATATATATTATATATATATATGTATATTATATATATATATATATATATATATATATATATACATATATGTATATATATATATATATATATACATATATATATATATATATATATATATATATATATATATGTATTTTATATATATATATATATATATATATATATTATATATATATATATATATGTATATATATATATATATATATATATATATATATATATATATATATATATATGTATATATATATATATAATATATATATATATATATATATATATATATATATATGTATATATATATATATTTGAAACGATAAATATGTTGTAGGGCCAACTCGCACCAGCAATTGGCAGCAAGAGAAATAACCAAATGCATCTGATAAGTAAACTGAGCGAAATGAAAGCCAAGGTAAGAAAATATTTTACATTGTGCTAATTTGGACAGTTCTAAACACTGAAATGAGAAAATTCAAAAGTTATTTAATTAATTTTTTTATTTATTGATTTCAAAAGTTTAAAAGTAAGATACATAAAAACGCTGCAAATTATTACACAATGGTTTATTATTTCCAAATAACAATATAAGGGTATAACTGTTCATATGGCTGTTGATAGGATCTTAAAAGAAGATGGCCTCGAGACCTTCTTGTTTAGACTCACTACTAAAGAATGCTGCAAATGGGCAGTTTCTCTTGATGTTTATTTTATGTGATTTATCATTTATCAGTATATTTACTTGTTGCAAATTTCAATAAAAATATTTAAAAAACAAAAAACATTTCGATAAAAAAGTTCGGCTAATTGCCTTAAGGGCATCTTTGTTGAATAACAGAATTGTTGAATCGTCAGTAAATGTAGCAGTTAGAGTTCCTGGGTGCTGTAGGATGCCAGAGCAATATTTATTGGATAGTATAGAAGGTAATACAATGCCTTGAGTTACTCCTGTTTTTATATGTTTTACAGCAGATATCCCGTCTTGGAAAAACCTATCATTATGTAGGATTGTAAGATGGTGTAATATATTAAAGAAATAAATGTTTCTGACTGAGTGAGCGAACCATAGTAATTTATCTAATAGCATCAGATTTTATGTTATATTAATTGTTATTGCCTCATTTCATGATATTATATTAAGCCCTGCAGATATGGAAACAAGCCCGAAATGTTTACTTGATGTGAATAAATATGATTTGGAGAAGAATTTCAAAACCAATTAACTACCCTAATTATTCATGTAGTCAATGTAATGATAACCTTGGGGGCGTAGAATAATAATTGGCATTGTCCATTTATAACGATCTAACATGAAGGGCTTGTCCTTTGTAGGACGCATATGGATGCAGATGTATGCACTTCATTAGTGCATTGAGGAGTGATAATATTGAGTGGCTTCACTGACAACACTCCGTGCAAGTGAACATAGCTCTGCATCCCATTGATTAACTTCCTCTAGGCATTACATAATTTTATCTATTTTATTCAATGTATCATTTTTTAAAATTATTATTTCAGTTCAGACTTTTTTGTTCGATTAAATAACAATCAATATTTGAGAATCTTATGAACATATTAGTAGCCCTAACAACAGCGCGAAGAAAAGTGGTGCGCGCAACAAACGTCTTTTACTTATCCACGTTGAATCAAATTTAAACTATCAAATAATCTTATTATATTTGTTTTTATTTGTATTGTGTTATTGGATTATATTATAGGCTTTTAAATGAATAATTGTGATCCACATTTTTACTCTTCTTATTTTTTTACCTCCTAAGTTTTGGTCCTTGACCATTCTCAAGGATCTCTTAATATGCCATATTCCTATTAAATTTAATATATATATATATATATATATATATATATATATATATATATATATATATATATATATATATATATATATCTTAGACTAAATGAAAAGAAAATGATAAAAATATTAAACCATTACATTACATAGGAAACATTAATTAATTAATATTAGATTGAATAGGTTAACAATATAAAATTATGATGTACTATAATCACTTAAGTTGATGCCTCATTCGTCCCCTCACATTACCTTCCACAAATGCTTATATAAAATAACCTTTTTTTTTGTTGTTACTTTCACTTACTATATATATTAAGGAGTATTGCGATCGTGAAAATTTTCGAATTCCAGTTTTCAACGGAAATACACGTATTAGGGTCCCCTGAGTCCAAATAACTAAGTCCCGCAAAAAGGTCTGTGTGTGGTAACTCCCGGGCGGAAACGGTAAGTCCTATGAAACTAAAATTTCATATTTAAGACAACTATACGCCCGGGACGTTACAAAATCTTTTTCATCGAAATGAGCCCACCAAAAGAGCCACTTTAAACCATGCATTTTGCACCTTCTTTCGATTTTCTCGAAAACGGTTCCGACGATTTTGATTAAACTCGCTGTATCGATGTAAAATGTAATGGGCTTTAATGTCATGTAAGTTTCATTTTGATTAAAATGGTCTGACAGGGCCTAAATGCCGATATTTTAAATTTTCTTTCTCTAAAGTACCTTTAATTTTGTTGATTCTATAAAAATAACTATATTATCTTGTTACCACTGATGAAAAAGAGGTAAATATATAAATTGAATGAATTCGATACCCAACTAAAGGAGTATTAAAAAAATTAATATTTTTTTAATGCAATTTTTTGGTTTTGAACATAAGAGCAATAATATACACGTATGATATACCGTTGGAAAGCTAAAGTTTTTGAAAAAATGTTATCTTATACTCATGCATTTAAAAATTCATAGAGAGTGATGAAAAGAAGATAAAACTAACTGATCATTTTAGATAATAATGTAATAGATTTTTTTAATAAAACACATGTTTCTATATAAATTCAATTTAATTAATTCTTTAATAGTTTCACGCATGTTTGTCTCTAACTGTATTTGAAAATTGTTTCATTGATTTTAAAAATGTAGGTAAGTGAAAGTCGTGTGTTGCCCGCACCAGATTTTTTTGTTCTTTATTTATTCAACGTCACTTTATGCTACTATGGCTAATCGGACGATGCTACAGTGGGAGTCCTAAATTTTGTCTATCCAAGTTTAATTTGTATAGGGATCTTTAACGAGTACCTGACATCGGGGCCACCTTTTAACGTCATAACTAACAATTTTTTTACTCCCATTAAAAAATCCTAAGACCACCTGCGGGTTTGAACCCGTGGCTTTTGTTTTGGGTTATTTTTTTTATAAATTCTATCAGAATCATATGGTTATTTTTTTGGAATCTACAAAAGTAAAGGTGCATTAGAAGACAATTCGAGTATCTGGTGGGGGCAATACTCATCTTTTACTTCCCCTCGGTTGTTAACAACGATAATAATCAAAAACCTTATGCCCTATTTGTAACTTTACATTACCCTCCACAAATTTTTATAAAAAATATAATTTTTTCTAAAATCTTAAGCTTCTCAACGGTGTATTATATATTTATATTACCGTTTTTATGTTCGGAAAAAAAATTACTACAAACTATTTTTGATTTTTTCTTCTTTATTTTGTTATTAAATTTGTTTAACTTCACCCGTTTCGTATCTATACTGTTAAGATAATACGTTTCATTTTTATCTAATATACATAAATAAAATTACTTTAGTGAAAGAAAATTCATAACATCGGCATTTAAGCCCTGCCGGACTATTTCAATCAGGATGAAATAATAGACTAAGTATATTAAGAAAAAAAATTCTGATCGCCAAGAAAGGTTACTTCGGTGCAAAGAAGATAGAATGCTGAACGACTTACACCTCTCCACGATTCTGCATGAAGGCTTGGAAAATTGGAATTTCCAACATAGAACAGATAAAGTTTTGACAAAGTGAGGATAGAATGTAAGTTAAAATTACTTTTCAGTTGACAAAAAGTCAGATTTTGACCGAGTTTTTGAGTTTGACAAGCTTGTGAAACAGAAGAAAGCAGGAAACATCGAAAATGGAACTGATATCAGGAGCTAAAGGGAAAATAGAGAAGATACACAATACAATAGATTAAGTCGTTGAAAGCAAGGGGGAAAAATGAAAGAACCAAACGAGGAAGAATGGTTAAGGAAACCTTCAGTTCCGAGAAAAAAAAAATTGTCTCTTCATTTTTCCTGGCATTTTCGACGAAAATAATAAACCTTTTCACTATAACAAAAATCATGTTATATTTTTTCTTGATGGTTCTTAAGGCATCTCTATAGGACCTAAAAGATCGGGTAAAATGTATTTAACTTTGAGAATCTACAATTTTTACTTTTACTTATCTACATATATAATATATAGTAAGGGAAAGTATTACAATCGTGAAAATTTTAGAATACGCTTTTATATCCGAAAATACACTTTTTAGAGTCTCCTGTTTCCAAATGATCAAGTCCCGCAAAAAGGTGTGTGTGGGTGTGGGGTTAGTCTAACTCAAAATGAAAAACTCGTAAGAATATGAAATTTCATATTATTGATATTATTTAATATTTCATACTACTTTTCCATTCTATTACAAGAAGACAGATCGGAATTCAAGGTAGAAAAACAGGTAAATGACCACTGCGAGTATGAAAGTGAGGAGATCTCTGTGGATGAAGTGGAGGTAGCCTTGAGAAAGATGAAAAATGGAAAGTCACCAGGACCCGGGGATCTGCCAGTAGAGTTGATAAAGGCAGGACCAAGAGAATTGAAGGAGATACTGGCTAAGATTTTCACAGAGTGTATGAAAAAAGGAAAAGTTCCGGATGATTGGTTAATGGGGAATATAGTACCTATCCACAAAAAAGGAAAAAGAAACATGTGCACCAATTACAGAGGAATCACGGTAACAAGCAGTATAGGCAGGCTTTATGGCCGAATTCTTAAGGAAAGACTAGAGAAAGAGGTCTCTGATCAGATGACGGAAGAGCAAGCAGGTTTTAGAAGTGGGAGATCATGTAGTGATCATATTTTTACCTTGACTCAGCTGGTACAGAAGAGGATAGAATATGATCTTGAAACCCACTTAGCATTCATTGACCTTCGCAAAGCATACGATAGTGTTCCTTTAAAGAAACTGTGGGAGGCTTTGGATCTGGCTCAGATAAATAGAGGTCTCATTAAAGCTATAAAGAGTCTATATATAGGAGCTCGATCAAGAGTGAAAATAGGAAGAAAATATACTGAACCATTCCTAGTCACTAAAGGTCTAAAGCAAGGATGTTGCCTCTCTCCAACACTTTTTAATATTTACGTGGAACAAGCCCTAAGATTGTGGAAACAAAAGTGTCGAGGAATGGGTGTGGAGGTTGGTGATGATACACTTTTCAGCCTTCAGTTCGCAGACGATCAGGTTGTCCTAGCTTCGGAAGATTGTGATCTTGAATATATGCTGAGGAAATTGAATGAAGCATACTCTGAGTGGGGTCTAGAGATCAGAAGAGAAAAAACAGAGTATATGCCATGCGACTCAACAGTTTTAACCATCTGTGTGGAGGATTGGAGGATCCCACAGAGTAACGCCTTTAAATATCTTGGGGTAACCATAGATCAGTTCGGAACGATGACAAAAGATATTGACAATAAGATTGCAAAGGTTAAAAGAATAGTATGAATCTTGAATGGTGTTCTGGGGAGCAGACAGGTGTCGCTTCTCACGATAAAAAAGATTTACCATTCCTTCCTCCTAGGGACCACTTTATATGGCACTGAAACATGGACAGTGCTAAAATCGGCTGAAAGAATATTGTTAGCTCTGAAGATGGGCTTTTGGAGAAGAGCCTGCGGCATATGAAGGCTGCAAAGAATCCCTAATGTGGAAATAAAAAAAAGTAGGGGCTGAGCTGAACATCTTGAATGAGATATCAAAGAAGAGACTCATGAGGTATGGCCATGTCAGGAGGATGGAAGGGACGCGGTGGCCACATAAAACGATAAAGTACTCCCTGCAGAAGAGGCGAAGACGAGGAAGACCCCGCAAAACGTGGATAGAGAGTGTGAGGGAGGACATGGCGGCCAGAGGAGGACTGCAGGGACAGGGAGCACTGGCCTTCGGAAATACTAAGTTTCGGGATGTGACGCAAGTTGCAGAACCGATGAAAAAAAAAATATTATTGACGCGGATTTATCTAAGATGTTATACCAACTATTTCATCAAAATCGGTGAACCAGAAGAGCAACTTTACACCGTATCTTCTTACGATTTTCTCAAAAAATTGGCTCTAACGATTTTGATTATTCTTACTATATCGTATTATATGTGTGTGGTACGTTTAGAGCAAAAATAAAAAGTCGTACGAAATTAAAATTTCATATTTGATACAACTATACGCCCGAGATGCTATACCTACATTTCCTTTAAAATTTGCTGACTGGAAGATCTACTATATGCTACGCATTTTGTACCATTTTATTATTTTCTCTAACACGGCTGTAACTTCAATAAAGCTATATCGATGAACAATTTAATGGGCTTTAATATCATATTAATTCCCTCCTCAGATCCCATACTACATTTCCAACTCTAACCCTAAATGACCACCCAATCACCTTCACTTCCTCTGTCAAAAACCTGGTGATTACCATTAACCAAACCCTCTCCTGGAAACCCCATATTGTCCAAATATCCCGTAGAACAATAAGTACCCTTCAACTTTTCCATCACTCCCGCCATCTTCTTCCGCGATCCACCCGTAAGCTCCTTGTCTCCTCACTTATTTCCCCCCACTGTGGCTACTGCTGCGGGGTATTTGGTGGACTCTCGATTGCGCTATAGCACAGGCTTAAGCGAATTATGAACATATTTTTAAGATTTGTCCTCGGCACACCGAAGAGGTGTGTGATCATGTGACCCATTTATACAGCGAGTTAAGGTGGCTCCTTCCCTCTATCCGCAGAAAATATTTCCTAGGATCATACCTTTACCAAACCCTCCACTCCAGCTACCTCCCTATATCCACAGTCTTCTGCAATTTAAATCGTCAATCCACTCCCTCGAAACAAGATCATTCCTTTCTTGTCGGCTCTACTACTCTCTGGAATTCCTTACCTACTCATATCCGCCATGCTTCTTCATCTCAACCATCATTCAAGTCTCAGCTGTTCCAGTACCTACTGTCATCCCAAACAGACGCTGAACTACAAGCCCTATATTTCAAATCAAATTGCAATTTATACAGAAAATTTATTATTTATCATTTATATTAAACTCAGTTAATGAATATGTTATTATGAACCAGTTTCAATGTTTTATTTTATTCAACGCTTTAATCTATAAGATGTTATGTATATTACTCTTTTATTTTTATTTACTCTTTTATATACTTTAATCCATTTTTTTTCTGATATCATTGTAAATAAAAATCAATTATAATCCTTTGGTCTTTTGGCCAGACACATCCTATATCTTAATTGTACATATCAATTGTTCTTAAGGGACCCTGTCCCAGAATAATAAAAAAAAAATTCTATTTCTATTTCTGTATAGGTTTTATACTGATTGAAATAGTCTGACAAGGTTTAAATGCCGAAGTTTTAAATTTCCTTCCTACTTCATACTGATATCACCTTATTACGATTGATATAAAACAGATAAATATATAAGTTGAGTGAATTCGGTATCTAACGAAAAAAAAGAAGAGAACATAGAATTTTTTAAATGCAAATTTTGTGTTTTCAGACATGAAAACAGTAATACAGATGCATTATAATATAATATACCCATGGAAAGCTAATGATTTTAGAAAAAGTATTACCTTTTTCAAAAAGTTAAAAATTTTAATAGAGATTGATGAAAATCCGATAACTTTAATAATTTGTTGACCTTTTTTTATCTCTAAAAAATCTATTTACCTTCCTTTTGTTCATTTGAATTTTAACAGCATAGGAAGAGAAAGTCGTGTATTGCTTGCACCAGATTTATTTTTTTAAATAAAACCATATTTATTACATCGAATAGTCATTCTTTTAAATTGAATTCTATATATAACATGATAAAGTTAAATTTATTTTAAATAAGGTTTTCACTTAAAAGCAGGCTGTAACGAGAAAACAGTAATCTCTTAAATCCGTTGGGGATGAATCCGATGGAGGCTAGGCTCTGGGACCCGGATCTATCGCTTCAAGAGGATCTCATCTTCCCACACTTCAATTATACATTTCCAATTCCTATTTAAATGTCTGCTCTGAAATACCCAATCAATTTATTCAGCTGAGGGGAGGGCCAGCTGAGTAGAGGAAAGTCAGATATTACGAGTCCTTTTTAATCGTCATTGAGTCTAGTTCGTTCAAGATCAGTTGATATCCAATAGGGAAATGTAATATGTCTATTTATTGGCATTGCTTCCATCAGAAATTTGATTATAGCTACCTAGTAAAATATTTAATGGAATAAATTGTTACTTTCACTTACCTGTATATGAAAAATATATTAAGGGAAAGTATTGCGATCGTGAATTTTTTTTTAAATTATTTATTTATAGTAATTTAAACTGTATTAAAGAACACAATAAGTAAATATGAGGAATGAAAAAAAAAGTCATGAAAATGTCTTGAAAAAGAACTACCCAGTGGTAGCACTTCACTAACTATTTTAACTCAGAAGGTCCCGAGGCCACCTTCTTTTCAGTCGCCTTGGAGGGTTATCAGGGATATCTAAGGAAGATAAATTACGGACAAGTAGATTTGTTGCGACAGGGAGTTTAGAATGAAAAGAGGAGTATCTATCACGGGCTATGTCTGCAACAAATGGGATGTTAAGGTCATTATGAATGAGTTGATTTGTAACAAAATAAGGAGGATTCAGGATTTTGCGAAGGATTTTGGATTGTAAGGACTGGACGCGGGAGGAATTAGATGGTTTTGTAGAGCCCCAAAGCTCAATTCCATATGTCCAAATAGGTCAGATAATAGTGATGTAAATGAGTCTTTTGTAATATACTGGAAGTTTTGAACGTTTGTCTAGTAAGTGTTGTAGTAATCGATATCTTCTAGCAATTTCTTGTCGTTTCAGTCTAGTGTGAGATTCCAAGTAAGGCGCGTGAAAATTTTTTGAATTCCAGTTTTCAACGGAAAAACACGTTTTAGGGTACCCTAAGTCTAAATGAACAAATCCGGAAAAGAGGTCTGCGTGCGTAGTAATCCTAGCACAAAAACGATACAATTTTTTGTTTTAGAACATTAATATACATGCATAATATACCGTTAGAAAACTAATGATTTTAGAAAGAATATTACCTGATACACAAGCTTGTAAAAGTTAATAAATAGTGATGAAAAGGCGATAAAACTGACTGATTATTTTAGATGATAATGTTATAGATTTTTTAATAAAATACATGTTTCTAAAAATTCAGTTTAATTAATTTTTTAATGGTTTCAATCATTTTATTTTTTAAATGTATTTGAAAATACTGTAATCGATATTTAAAACAGAGGTAAGTGAATGTCGTGTGTTGCCCGCATCATTTCATTCAAATGCCACTTGTACTATCTGTATTCTTGTATAGTTTTTACAATTTAATTCTGTTAAATTTATATATTCTCGCAGGAACACATCGCGGAAGACAACAGACTGGCGGAGATGCACAAAACGCAGGAAGCGAAGAGGGACTTCCAGGAGAGGATCGCGGAGCAGCTGGACTTGCTCTCGGAGGCCAAGCGGGCCGACCTCAGGGCCAAGCGAGCCTTCGAGAAAGTTGTCAAGTTGGAGCGAACTTTGTCAGAGCAGGATCGGGAAATCCACAGGTAACTTCCACAACTGTCTTATCGATCTTTAATTTCTTATAGCCCCTCCAAACCTCCGCCAACTTTCATTAATTTTAAGATTCGGTTCTCTGTTTGGAACATTTTTCGTAACAGTCCACTCCCTGGGGTATAGTGCTCCAAGATTTAACGAAGGAAGAGTAACTGACGTTCAATAATGATAATTCATAAAATATGTTGCTTTTATTGTTGGATTAATTAAGCTTTGAATAACATGACAACATATTCAATTTTATTCTGTTAGAATAATCTTAAAACTTTTTTTTTTTTTTTATTTATTTTATTTATTTATTTATTTTTTTTTTTTTTTAGAAATAATATAATCTGCTAAAATCTTGGGCAATAAGTATTAGTGATATTAGAATTCATTCATTCCTTATGTACACAAAATAAAGAAATAAAAATAAATGAATACAAAATAAATAGAAATAAATAAAATATAAAGAAGAATAAATAACCGTAAATAAAGATAAAAAGAAAATAAAAGAAATAAATTATAATAATCTTGGTCACATTCATACATATATATACAATATTTACATACTGCCCTGGGAACTCCGAATTAAACCCCGACGCCCACAAGTGGGTGTCGGGGCCCAAGGCTAGGAGATCCCAGCGCCTCTCAGTCAGTCGCGTCACCGGTCTAATAAGCCAGTGGAGACTGAGAGAGGGCGCTAGAGCCACAGACTCTCAGGCGTGAGTGGAGAAGCTGGCCATTGCCAACACTCAGCATTGCTTAGTTATAAGAGATCTCTAGGCCACTGCCGTTTCAACCTACGAGGAGGGTTATAGGGATGGCTGGAGCTAGAGAGGGATTGGGATAAAGGATTAGGAAGGTGAGTTAGCCTCTGGTGGAAGTTTAGGAATTTAGATGGGATTAGATCGAGGACAAATGGGATATTCAGATCATTGTGTAAGGTCTTGTTTGTAAAATAATAGGGAGCATTGACTATTGTTCTAAGGACTTTGGACTGAAAGGATTGGATACGCCTGATGTTCGAAAATTTAGTTGTCCCCACAGTTCGAGTCCGTAGGTCCATATCGGTTTTAGAATCGTTTTGTAAATTAATATTTTATTAGCAATAGAAAGTTTTGATGTTCTGTTTAGTAGTCTATATAGTTGGCCGTATCGTCTGTTGAGTTCTTGTCGTTTAAGTCGAGTGTGTGGGTTCCACGTTAGTCTTTAATTTTACAACTAAGAAACTTTATTGTTCATAAAGAAAAAGTTTTCTTAGCTTTAGGAAGTTTCCTTACAGGGTAGGAAGGATGACAATTACGACTAATTGAAATATTTGATATGTTACGTTAGCAGACAAAAGAAACATAATTAATTATTGTTTAAAATGGTGAAAGAAGAATTATAAAACAAATACTTTTTTTTTTTTAAATGGATAACAAAATTTTAGAAGCAAAAAAAGCATGCCCATTAATTTAATGTTATACATACATAATTAAAATATCACAACTTCTGATCGCCTATTTGGGAAAACAGAATGTATTTAAAAAGTTGGGATTTAAATGAGAAAATAGTTGCAGCATGGCGGATATCGGTAGGTAGAGAATTCCAGAGAGTAGTAGAGCTCACAACAAGAAAAACGACCAAAAGTTTTAGTTTGTGGGTAGGAACGCACGTGCGATCTTGTTTCAAGTGAGTGGTCTAAGGATTTAAATTGAAGGAGACTGTTTATATAGCAGGATGTTGGGATATATTGTTTTAGTAAAAGTATTTTCCCAGGAAATATTAGCAGCAGGTGGGGGGAAGGAGCCACTAAACTCACCGTATGAGTGGGTCACATGAGACTTTTTTAAAGTACAGAATACAATTCTTAAAAATGAAAAATCATATATCCGTAATAGTTATAAGTTTATATCAACCATAAAACACAAATAAATGTTCTGATAATAGCCCAAACATAGATATAAGACGATTTTATGAAAATGTTTTAATTAAATAAATAAATTCGAAGTTAATGGTGATCATTAAAAAAAAAAAAAAGTTTTAAAATAGCAACGTTCCATACAACATCTGCTCTTTACAAAATATGAACATAATTCTTTCAGAATCTATGTGATGGTATCTTCGATATTAAGATATTTTGCCAGCAATTTGACTTATTAAAATTTTTATTTATACAAAATACTTGTGTAGATATGTTGGTGTGGTGTGATAGATTGTAAATCAAATAGCAAATACTATGACTTGAATAAACTATTATATCAATTAATTAATAATATTTATATAATAATCAAATGATAAGATATTTTATACTCATTATATGTTAGGCGTATGAAAGCCAACGAGTACAACATCCCTATTAAATGAACTTAAAGGATTATTCCAAATAAAAGACCAAATCAGCATGGTGTTAAAATATATATATATATATATATATATATATATATATATTAATATATATATACAAATATTTTTGGTCTTTTTTTCAAAAATGATTCTCAAAATTTTTCACAATTGCTGCATAATTTGAAAGGTTATCCCATGCTAATATTGAGAACTCGATTTGTTTTTTATGTCCAATATAAAAAATATTTGTTTTTTTATGTCAAATATAACCAATAAGTTATCTCCCAACCAAAAATATTATCGAATATTGTCTAAATTACTTTTGATGAAAAAACATTGGAAATGTCTAACATTCAATTTAAAAACATTTATGTTTTTAAAAGAGGTGCTTTCAACAATGACACAATTAAATTTAGTACCCCTTTCCTTATGTCGCCATAATTGTATGTCAACTTAGATCTATTGGGTCGTGTCACATGAAATGTCCGTTTTCAAGGTAAAGGATTTTTATTAAAAATACGATATGAAAACAAGATAATTTTATTCGAAGCATTTATCTTCTTTTTCTAAAAATTTTTCCCAACGTGATACCAACTTTTTTATCCCCGAACTGAAAAACTCTGAGCTTTGAAGTAAAACAAAATCTGAAAACGCACTATTTACTTGATCATAATTTTCAAAAAGTTTTTCCTTTGACTAAGTGGTCTAAATTCCTGAACAGGTGGTAATCTGTTGGAGACAAGTCAGGAGAATATGGTGGGTGCTGAAGAACTTCGTAGCCCAGTTCTTTCAATTTTTGCACGGTATGCTTTGAAACATGGGGTCAGTGAGATCATGAGGTACCCATGTATCGAGCTTTTCTACTTTCCCAATACACTTTAAATGTCGGAAACGGTAGATGCACTTGTATTTAGTTGTGCTGAGAGTCCTTTAACTGTTTGGTAGGGGTTTCCTTCTACTGTATGTTTGAGGACATCGTTGACTATTACGGACGGAGGTCTTCCTTGGGTCAAGTTTTCCTAGTCGGTATCCCCAGCTGAAAACTTCGCCAAACCAACGGCGAATGGTCCGTTCATTAACACTCCCTTACCCAAACGCTTTACAAATATTTCTAGCGGCATCAGCTGCTGAATGGCCGAGTTTAAACTCGTAAAAAAATATTACTCGAAAATCGCGTGTTTTCCATGTTCATATAGGAGGTATACTAAAAAGTGGGTAATTGATTGGGAAGCTAATGTTTATAATACAAAGGTAGAGGATTAGTAACTGTTTACTTTTAAATATGTAAACATTCGGAAGAAAACAACAGAGACCTGCAAAATCCTTTATGTATTACAGAAACTATAAAAACGGACATTTCATGTGAAAAAACCAATATTATCTTTATGGAGGGCATCTCTTATGGTTTACTTATCAGTTAAGGTTAAAATTAATATCAATTTTATACTCTAATTGATTAGACAAATAAATTTTTTAAACCTAAATAAAAAATTTATGAAACATCCAAAAAATATACTTCTATGAAACACTTAACTTGTTGGAATAAAAATAATTTCTCCAAAAATCAAAAATAAATTATTTAAACTAGGTCCTAAGTTAATTTTTTTTTAAATATTTAAGGAGCGTTTTTGGATATGACAACTATATTTTCTGCGCAGATCCTGATCAGTTCTATTTTTTTACAACTGTTTATTATAAATTTTTATTGAATAATTTATATTTTTTAAAAAAGTAAAAGAAAGCCAACCGGAGTAAAACCCCGTATTTACCCTGAGAAGATTTTTTTTTTCAATCCTCCATTTATTTTGTTAAATAATACATAAAATACGCCTTATCAGGAATACAAAATAATATTCCTTTATAAAGCTATTATGTTAGCCCATTAATAAATTTCTTATTTTTAGAAATTAATTGCCTAGGAATGGTAATAATATAAATCAAGATTATTTTCAATACTTAGTTTTACCATTCTATCTCAAATTTCGTTGGAATTCTTTTAGGTTAAAAGAGTTTGAAGACGAAAACTCTACGAAGAGCTGCTGGAGTCTGAAGCGGAGGGGGGCGATGGAAAATATGCAGATCATTCCTAAGTTCATTAACGAAGAAGACCTCCAAGAGTTTATGACCGGGCCCAAGTTCACTTGACACTTGCCTAACTTGAAATATATCGAACAGCTCAAACGTTACGAATATCACTTTAATGATGTCTCGAATAATTTGTTTCTATTAAAGAATTTTAATTAAAATATATAGTAATTTTATTTTTATAGTAAGAAAATAAATAAAACACTGCAAATTATTACACAATGGTTTATTATTTCCAAATAACAATATTAGGGTATAACTGTTTATAAGGCTATCGTAGGCAATTAATAATATAAAAAACAATAATTCAAGCATATATCATAAACTACCACTGATTCAAAACTCAATATCTATGCTAGTTCTAAACCAAATTCAATAATTCTTTTTTCATTTGGTCCAAAATTTAATTTTTGGTATTTATTCATTGGGAGAAACATATTTTTTTTTATTCGTTATTCGGATTCTACGTATCTTGAAACGCAAGCTCTCAAATTTTGAGCAGGGTATTTTTTTATTTTTTTTTTGGTCGATCACAAAGGTTTTATTGTTGAAAACAATAAAACCCCAAAAACATTTATACAGGATTTTTTTTTCTTTTATTTCGAATTTTCATTCAAATAAAATTTCCTGTTTTCCCGAAAACCCCTTTCATTTTATGTTTGTCATCAAAAATAACCGAGTTATCAGGGAATCGCATCTCTAATAAGTTGTGGCTTGACCATATAAGATGATTTTTTAAAATTTTTTTGCACTTCACTTGTCTTCATCACGAAATTTTTTCTCGATTTTTCTCTATTATCAATAATAACCGATTAATGGGCAATTTTTAATCTGTTACTTGATTATACATATGAATTTTTTTTTTTTTGTGCTTTACTGATTCTAAAACTCTATACCCACTTAAATACAAAAATAACTGAGTTAAAAAGCGTATTTATGTGAAAAATATCAATTTTTTAGTTTATTTTCTTTTCTCTTTTAAATTTTCGATATTTGGCTAAAAAAAACAATAATGATTTAGTTAATGTAGTTACAAGCGTATATATAAGCGAGATTTCAATTTTTTCGGATTTTTTTTATTCGTCATTCGGATCCTACGCATCTTGAAACGTAAGCTCTCAAAATTTTAAGCAGGGGTAATTTTTTTTTTTTTTTTTTGTTCGATTACAAAGGTTGGTTAATGAAAACTATAAACCAATAAGTAGCTCTTGACTGATATAACATCAAAATGTTTATCAATGTTACGTACCCCTTTCACTCGCCACCGTTTCGCACGCTCCTACCAGTAACTCGATGCTTATTTTAGACAAAAACGTACACACTGGTATGGTTATTAATATGTGTAAAACTTCAGAAACACGTAATGTATCATAATGAAATTTGGTTTAAATTAAATTAGTGATCTTTGAAGAACATTGCAAAAATCATTATAAAACCAAAAGTTTATTTTTTTTATATTTCATACAAAATGACTATTCTAAAGCGATTCCTTATATGGGAAAGACAAATTAATGTTTCCGAATTTAATGTAACTAGATCTGAATGTACCAATAATTATACATATCGATTAGAGAAGGTGCACGTCACTGCTAGCAATGCTAAAACACATGATAAAGGCCAATCTCAAAAAAAAACTTCAAAAATTTAAAAGGGACGTAGAAGAAGGAATTTTAAAATATCGGCATTTAAGCCCCCGTCAGACTTATAGTCCAATAAGCCCTGTTAGCTTATTTTGATGAAAAAGTTGCTGTAACATCTCGGGCGTATAGCTCTCTTAAACATGAAATTTCTGTATTGTTACGACTATCTGTTTTCGTGCTAGACTTACAACACACACACATACGCACAGACCTTTTGCGAGACTTGTTCATTTGGACTCAAGGGGACCTAAAAAGTGTACTACCGGTTTAAAACTGGAATTCGAAATTTTCACTATGGTAATACTTTCCCTTACTATATATTCTATATATAGTTAAGTGAAAATAAAAATAAATGTTGTCATCAAATTCAAAAATTTTTTAAAGATTTTTCGACTCTAGAGTTATTTAAATAATATTATTGGAAAGAGGGGCGAAAGCGCTATGCTAGCAGCCTTAACCCATTCGTAATTACGAGTCACCGAATCCCTTATTATTTATCTAGGTTTTGTTAAGGTTAGTTTAAAATAGCCATCATTGTCAGACATATATATATATATATATATATATATATATATATATATATATATATATATATATATATATATATATATCATCAGTCTTAGAGTATCTGTTGTGGTGTAAGGAGCTTTGCCGCTTATCTCGTGACATCTGTTATACTTCCGTAGAACAATTGTACTTAACAACCTCACATAGTGACTATCCTCAATAGGTAACTATACAGTGTATTATAGTTAATAAAAATTAACTTATTACTAAAGTTATAAATACTATAAGGAAATTAAAACTTCATATAGTCAGTTTCATTGAGTGGTAGTGGGGACAGTTTGTTTACGGAGTCTAATCCTATCGTTATTCCTATAAACACGCGATACAGTTTCGTATTATTGCCACTATTTTTGTTTTTGTTATTTTCTACTTCAGTATTATTTAAATAATTACAAGGAAAAAATGGCTAATTGCAAATTATGCTGTAAACCTGTCGGAAGAGACGAAAAAGCGAAAGTGATCTGCACAGTTTGTCAAAATATTTATCACACAAAATGTATAAAGCTCGAAATAACCGACCCAGAGGCGTATAAAAAGTGGATATGCCTCGATTGTGAATCGACTTCGCGATTAACGCCATCCAACGAGCCTACTACGATGATCAACCTGTTAATGGCGCTCACCGAGGAGGTTAAAGAGATGAAGGCTCGGCTTCGAGGTATCGATGAGTTAAAAGATATCAAACAAACCCTCGAAAAACAGTCCGAACTCTCCTTTGAAAATATGGAGAGGCTTCAAAAAATCGAAAACCTACTTGAAGAGCAAAAAAACCAAGTAGAGAGGTTAACTTTAGAAAATAATTCGTTAAAAGAAAAAATTTTCGTTTTGGAAAACCGCCTAAATACCTCAGAACAAAACCAATTAAAAAACACAATCGAAATTAGAGGGATCCCGGAAAAGCCGGGTGAGACCGCCACTGCCACCATAGTCGGCGTCGGCGCAGCGCTGGGCGTGAAGCTGGGCCCGGAAGATCTGGACCACGCTGTACGCCTCAGGCCCAAGGACGCGGGAGCCCCGGGGACCATCATCGCGCGGTTTGTCCGGCAAGCGGTGAAAGACGACTTGATTCGGCAGAGAAGAATTGAAAGGGACCTTTCTACGCGCCATCTGGGCTGGAACGGAAATAACAACCATCCTATCTACCTTAGCGAGGCGATGACACCCACTAACAGGCATCTTTACTGGCTGGCCAGGCAGAAAAAGGTGTCGTCCAAAATAAAGTATGTATGGTTTAGTGGGGGGCGTGTCAGATGTAGGAAGTCCGATGGTTATCCGGCGGTAATTGTAAATAAACCGTCCGACTTAGATATGTTCATTTGAAATCTGATTCCCAGTCACTACAATATTGTAATAACTTTATCATATTCGTTTAAAAAAGATATGATATTTCTGTTTATTTTTTATTTATTATGTCTAAAAGGTATAAATGCCATTTATTTTTCAACTTTGATTATTTTTACTTTTTATTTACAGTTTTGTTATAGCTATATTTTATTTACACTATTATTTTTCAACTATCGCTATCTAAATGTTTTATTTCCATGTAATTTATTTTTTTCTACAACTTCAAGTAAAAATTTTCATATTTTCTCACAAATTATAAATGCCATTTATTTCTTAATTTGGATTAATTTTTATCTACAATGTGTTTACGGCTATATTTTATTTACATTATTCTTTTTTAACTATGGTTGTCAAATTTTTTTATCTGCGTATAATTTATTTTTTTCCAAAACTTTAAGTCAAAATTTTATTATTTTCTCACCAATTATAAATGCCATTTATTTTTCAATCTTGATTATTTTTACATTTTATCTACAATGTGTTTACGGCTATATTTTATTTACACTATTATTTTTCAACTATCGCTATCTAATTGTTTTATCTCCATATAATTCATTTTATTCTAAAACTTCAAGTCAAAATTTTATTATTTTCTCACAAATTATAAATGTCATTTATTTTTCAATCTTGATTATTTTACTTTTTATTTACAGTGTTTTTATAGCTGTATTTTATTTACACTATTATTTTTCAACTATCGCTATCTAATTGTCTTATCTCATATAATTTATTTTTTTTCTAAAACTTCAAGTAAAAATTTTCATATTTTCCCACAAATTATAAATGCCATTTATTTTTTAATCTGGATTATTTTTTATTTACAATGTGGTTACGGCTATGTTTTACTTACGTTATTATTTTTTAACTATGGTTGTCTAAATTTTTTATCTGCGTGTAATTTATTTTTTTACAAAACTTGAAGTAAAAATTTTCATTTTTTCTCACCAATTATAAATTCCATTTATTTTTTAATTTGGATTACTTTTTATTTACAGTGTTGTTATAACTATATTTTATTTACATTCTTATTTTTTAACTATCGTTCTCTATATGTTTTATCTCTTAATATTACGTACGTCATAATAATTCGCTTAAATCTATTCCTTATTTTCCAATCCTGTCACAATAATTCCAATTCCCACCTCCACAGTAATGACTAATATCCTCATCTCCTGTCACGTCAATGCTCAATCCCTCATTGCTCACTACGATGAATTCCAACAGTATTTTACAGACAATTTTTATCACATTATAGCTATCTCTGAAACTTGGTTGAAACCTTTCATTCCTTCCTCACAAGTATCCCTTACCAATTATTCCTTCCTTCGCCATGATAGATCTGATCGCAGGGGTGGTGGGGTGGGGCTGTATATACATGACTCTCTCAAGGCCAAAATCCTTCTCCAATCCCCTTCTCCTGATCAACCTCATGTTGAGTACCTCTTTGTGGAAATTACAACTGCCTCATCTCCTCTCCTGTATGGTGTTGTATACCGAGCTCCTCATATTCCTTTCGACAGCCTATTCGAAACATCACTTGTCCAACTTGTCTCCAGTTACTCCAGCATTATCATCTCCGGAGATTTCAACATTAATATGATTTCAGAATCATCCGATAAATCCTTCTTTCTGAACCTACTGTTTTCCCTAAATCTATACCTTGTTCCTTACTTTCCCACCCATCATACTCAATTCGCCAACACCTGGCTGGACCTTCACATAACCGACTCATCTCTTAAGGTCCTTTCATCTTCCCAGCATCCGGTCCCATTACTCTCATCGCATGACCTCATAGAGATTTCATACAATTTACCAGTAAAATCTTTCATTCCTAAAGTAGTCTCCTATCGCAATTTAAACCTCCTTTCTTTCGAATCCCTTCAATCAGATTTGGACTCTCTCGACTGGAATACCATATATTCCTTTCATTCCATCAATCCTATGGTTTCCTCTCTTACCTCAAACCTGAAAACTGTACTAGATACGCATGCTCCCCTACAAACACGAACCTTACGCCGTCCCACTGCTCCTTGGTTGACTCCCGAACTCAGAGATATGATGAAAAGAAGAGAAGCAGCGAGACGTAAATTTCGCCGTACTCGCTTTCCTGGTGACTATATATGTTTTAAAGTTCTCCGTAATGAAACCCAAGAAGCAGTGAGGCGTGCTAAGTCCCTCCACATCCGTAGAGACCTTTCCGATGCTCCAGATTCTAAATCAAAATGGAAAATACTCCGAAGATTATCCCCCCCAGACTCCAGTAGCCGCATTTCCATTCCTTTCACACCAGAGGATCTCAATAATCACTTCGTATCCCTATCTTCTGGCTCATCTTCCACTATCGATTTCGAACACCATACATTCAAACCAGAAAGTTTTTTTTTCTCTCATGTTACATATGACGAATTAATAACAGCTATCCTTGAATCCCATACAAATGATTACGGACCAGACAACATTCCAGTAAAATTAATAAAATCCTGTCTTCCAGTCATATTACCAATCCTATATCATATTTATAACTTTTCCTTAGAAAACTCCATTTTCCCTGTATCTTGGAAAACCGCCTTAGTTCGGCCACTAAATAAAATTCCTAATCCATCCTTACCATCCGATTTCCGTCCCATTTCTCTACTTTCAAACCTTTCCAAACCATTGGAACGCATAGTTCAAAATCAATTATCAAATTTTCTGGAAGAACGTTCCCTTATTAACCCTCTCCAATCCGGCTTCCGACCAGGCTATTCAACACAATCTGCTCTCCTAAAAATAATCCACGACCTACAATCCGCTATCGAACATCAAAAAATAACCATCCTGATCCTTCTAGACTTTTCCAAAGCATTTGATACAGTTGACCACAAAATTCTTCTTACCAAACTAAAAAACCTCCCATTATCCAAAAGTGCTTTGAGCTGGTTTAAATCCTTTCCGACCGATCACAGTATGTGGTAGTTCCAGGCCAACCTCCATCCAAGACTTTGCCTCTATCCTGTGGTGTTCCTCAAGGTTCATCATTATCTCCCACCCTCTTTGCCATTTACGTCAACAATGATCTTCCCCATCATATATATCACTCCCAATACCATATGTATGCAGATGACATCCAAATTTACCTATCCTTTCCTCCTTCGGACCTATTACAAGCGACTGAAAAACTTCAAGAAGATCTAAACAGAATTAGTTATTGGGCAGCAGCCAACAAGCTTAAGTTAAATGCAGAGAAGACAAAAGCGATTGTAATAGGTTCCAATCCCCTCCTTAAAACCCTTCCTCAAATCCCAACACTGTTCCTCAATAAGAATCCAATACAGTTTCACCAAACCGTTAAAAACCTCGGAATCATCCTAGATCAAACTCTTTCCTGGAAAAACCATGTCTCTGAAATCTCTCGACGCACCATATCCACTTTAAAACTCCTAAATCACCTTCGCCACCTACTTCCATTCGAAACCCGTAGGCTTCTTGTTTGTTCCTTATCATTCCCCCACTTTGACTACTGCTGTTCGGTGTATGGGGGTGTCTCTGGAGACCTCGAAGCAAAACTTAAACGATTATATAACTGCTTCATTCGCTTTATCTTTGGGATATCCAGGGACACTTCTGTTACCAGATTCTACGAAGAGTTGAAGTGGCTTTACCCTTCCTACCGTTGTAAATACTTCCTGGCAACCTTCCTCTTCCAAGTTCTCCAATCCCGCCGCCCATCGTACATCTCAGATATGTTATCATTCAAATCCTCCATTCATTCCCGTAACACTCGTTCACGGCCTTCAGACCTGTATATGGCACCTCATCGAACCGCAGCTTTCGACAGATCCTTTCTAATCCGCTCCTCTTTCGTATGGAATTCCATTCCTTCACATATTCGACATTCTGATACTCTTCAAACCTTCAAATCCCGTCTATTCGATCACTTCCTCTCTATTCAATTTTCAAAGAATACTAAATAGATTTGCCAATTCAATTTAAATTAGTTAAATAAAACATATAGAAACAATTAATTAAATATAATATCTTACATTATGGTGCACTTATATATTTAACTTTATTATTTCATTAATTTTACATCAATACAGTAAAGCACTATTAATTAAAATTTTATGTATATGCACATATCTTTCTGTTCTATCTTTTGTCTAGTTTTGTTATTAATTATTATTATTAGAAGCTACCTTTTAATTTATCACTATTGTTCACTTTTTATTTTATTTTTATTTCTATTATTATTTGTTTGTTTCATATTTGTACTCTAAGACACTAAAGTTCTTTTTGTATGTTTTGTAAAATTATTCAAAAGGGACTTGTCCCAGAATAATTAAAGAATTTATTATTATTATTATATATATATATATATATATATATATATATATATATATATATATATTTTGTTTGATCAGTTCTCGACTGTTGATAATTTAAGTTTGTGTTGTTCTTAGGTTTCAGTCAATGAATAAACAATTTTATCTATGCGTCGTTTCGAGAATTTATTGTTCTCATAATCATGCAATTTTGGACAAAATAGTGTCTTAATTAGACATGTTTAGCCTACAAGCTTTGAAAGAACACTGAAAGAACACAGCTTTGAAAGAACACAGTGTTCTTTCAAAGCTTGTAGGCTAAACATGTCTAATTAAGACACTATTTTGTCCAAAATTGCATGATTATGAGAACAATAAATTCTCGAAACGTCGCATAGATAAAATTGTTTATTCATTGACTGAAACCTAAGAACAACACAAACTTATATATATATATATATATATATATATATATATATATATATATTGAGGGAAAAAAAACAAATAAAACTCAACTTCTAAATCAATCACAAAAGAGTACTTATGGTATTTTCTGTTATGATAGTGACATCATAGACGATAGCGAAAGCAGCGATCATGGCAACAGCGACTAGTCATTCCCGTAGCTATCAGCACTCCCTCCCGAGCGGTCTCTAGCACTCTAAATCAATTTTACATAAGCAGAGCCCCCTTGCGTCTTAATTTAATATTAACGAAATATTTACAAGAAAATAAATGTTGTAAATTAGTATTTTCACATACAAGACTGAAACAACAAGAAACTGCCCTACGTTTTCGACTACTTCAACGTTACAACCTACCACTTAATTAGAAAAGACTTATTTATATGACCATCATAACACCGATATGGACGTACGGAATAGAGCTGTGGGGCTCTTCTTAAACATCGAATTCTTCTCGTATTCAATCCTTACAATCCGAAATCCTTCGTAAAATTCTTAACGCTCCTTACTTTGTCACGAATAAGCTCATCCAAAAAGACCTTAATGTCCCAAATATTTCTGAATTAGCCCAAACCAGGTATCAATCATTCCATGAAAAACTCCATTTCCACTCTAATCCACTTGTTTCTATTCTGTCATCCTCTTCCATTCCTGACAATCCCCCGAGGCATCTGAAAAAAAGATGGCCTCGAGACCTTCTAGTTTAAAATACTTTTAGAGTTCTGCCAATGGGTAGCGTCTCTACATGTATTTCATGTCAGTTTACTATGTTCATCACATTTACTTGTTGTATATAATAATACAGTTTTAAATATCAATAAATATGTTTAAAAAAAAAAGAAGAAAGTATTTTCACAATTCTTAACATAGATTAAACTAATTTTAACAAGGTAAATGGAAGTCGTGTGTTCCGGACAATAGAATATGTAAAGTATGATATTCTTACATTTTTAAAGGACCGATGCTGCAGAATGTAGACCTTAACAAGCCGACCTGGCCGCCCAAACTAAGAAGTAGAGGAAGAGCGGAGGTGTAAATCTGGAGGGTAAATAAAAGAGAGGGCTCCCCGCGGACAGGCTAAGCGACGGCCCGGGGGGACCAACTGCTGTCCCGGGGACCCTAATCATTACATTTCACGGGCTATTAACTCCTCTCTTCTTCCTCTCCTTCGATTAGAGCCGCCTCTTCTACTCTATCAGCTATCTTCCACGTCTTAGTCCTCTCCTTCTTAGCAAGGCGGCTATTTTGTAAGGGGGATTATACAGTAGGCTATTATTTTATAATGGAGAAGTTTTAGGGAGCGGCCATCGAGAAATAATTCACTAATAAGCCTAATTTTAACTTGATCTATTGTCTGCTGGAATACACTTCCATCAAACATCCACCATATTCCTTCCCTCTCATTCAAATCCTTTTTATTTCTATACCTTCTAGCTTCCTAAAGAGATGTTAACTAATTTTAGTAAGCCTATTAAAGTGAGTTGAAAATTGTTTAAACTTTATTAAAAAATTAAATAATTATAATTGGATATAATTAGTTGACCGTTGAGAATTACTAGAAAGAATTAGTCCGGGTGGCGGTTGATGAATGAAACAATTCTACATTCGACCCCCATTGTAGGTCATCTATCATCAGGGCTAAAAAGATACAAAAGAGATACATTTACAATAAGATTAAATATACAATTTTAACAATAAAAATTTGAAAACATTGAATAGTACAAGAAAGGAATTAGATAAATGTTAATTTAGTCTACATGATAG
Organism: Piezodorus guildinii; assembly: GCA_023052935.1. Taxonomy (NCBI): domain Eukaryota; kingdom Metazoa; phylum Arthropoda; class Insecta; order Hemiptera; family Pentatomidae; genus Piezodorus; species Piezodorus guildinii. Next base: position 21,517,785 of record CM041297.1, on the reverse strand, counting down.
TTGCAAGTGTATAGCAACAAAATGTTGAGAGAATTAATATTTTACAATGAAAAGATAAATTTTAACAGAATTACAGAATTATTCATATATAGGAACTTAATATAAATAATACTACAATATTAAATGACCTATATTAGGATATAATATGGAAAAAATGTAAGTAGAATTTTAATAATAAACAGATTGTAAATATTTTAAATGATAAATTGATTCTTATTTATTGATAATGTGTTCTTAATGTATGTATAGTTGCTTATAATATTTACTCAATTATATTTTAGATGATATTTGAAAATCTGAAGATGAGGCATAAGGTACCTCGAAACGTAATGTTTAATAATCATGTTTTATATGTTATGATAAATAAATATATAAATAAAATAGAAAAGACTGTTCCGAATAATATATTCATAATTCCGAATAATATATAACAAATATTGAGCTAAAGGATGTAAATATTAAAACGTAAAAATGAATTAGATGTGTACAGAAATCGGTTAATTAAATTACAATGACTAAGGTATAATAATGAGAGGGCTATACAGAGCAGATAATGACTAAAGATAATGTACAAAGGTATACAAAATTACATGAAATAAGAAACATTGAAATATGGAGTAGAGTGGAGATATTGTATTGTAGGCGAGTGGAAACTAGGAACAATTTGGTAGAATTGGATGTAGATATGCAGATAGGAAAGTAATTAAGAAAGATAGGAATAATAGAATATACGTGAAGAAATACGGAAAATATGAATTTAATCTCGGCCTAGTGATTTCCAATTTTCTTAATTTATTTGTTGCTACAACTACATCGTCCTTGGAGATGTCAAAGTCTTGCATTTGAGTGATCTCCTTAAGTTCAATATTTTTAGATATTCAGGTTCATCTTTGTGAACTACGTTGGGCCAGTCAAATTCTACTCTACTGGCAAAAGAGAAAGGTCAGGATTCCATGACGAATTGGAAGTGTCAAAAGATCTTCAAGAGTTAAGAAAAAGTGGAAGTAGGAGAGAAAGGAAAGCGCAACCAGAGAATGCACATGTGCTGGAAAAAAATCAAAGCACACTGCAAGAGAAAAATATGAATAACCCTTAGTTGCCCTTCCCGAAAAATGCCCATATTTTCAATAATGAACCTTTGTAATCAAATAAAAAAAAAAAAAAAAAAAAAAAAAAAAAAAAAAAAAAAAAAAAAAAAAAAAAAAATACCTCCTTCCTCCTAAGTTTGGGGGCTTACGTTTCAAAATACGTAGAATCCGAATAAAGAATTTGTTGAAAAATTGAATCCGTTTGTCTGCTGTACACGACATTTTTCCGTAACTACTTGACCAATCTTTTTGAAATTCAACAAAAAAATACTAGGGCATCAAACCAACGATGATCCTGACACCTAGACGTTGTTTTCCGCTGGTAATTTTTAAAATGGCGGCCGATTAAAAGCGATTTAATTCAATAACTCAGTTATTTTTGTAGATAGAAAAAATATGTAAAAAGTTTTAGGACCAGTAAAGCGCAATAAATAAAAAAGAAAAAGTTTATCTATATATTTAAGTCACACACTAAAATAGATGTGATTCAACCAAAACTCGGTTATTATTGAAAATAAAGAAAAATCGAAGAGATTTCCGGAATCAAAACACCGCCATGAACAGAGAGAGAAAAAAAATCTTGTATGGTCAAGCAAGAACTTAAAGAAGAAGAGACGCGATTCTCTGAAAACCCTGCTATTATTGATGATAGAGAAAATATGCAAGGTGTTCTGGAATCAGGAAATTTTATTTGAATGAAAATAGAAAAAAAAAAAAAAAAGAAGAAGGTAATAGTAACGAAATCTAGTATAAATACTTTTGGTTTATTTTTTTTAATAATGAACCTTTGTAGGGTTTTTTGTTTTGTTTCTAATTATTACATATTACAGAATGGGGAACATTGCGATAGATATTATTATATCTGAATAAATATATTATTTATTTTAGAAAAAAATTACTCAATTTACAGTTGTACTGGAATAGTTAATTGTACCATGGTTCTCGCACCACATGTTAATAAAAAATTCATTTTACTTTCACTTACTATATATAGTAAGGGGAAGTATTGCGATCGTGAAAATTTTTGAATTCCAGTTTTCAACTTAAATACACGTTTTAGGGTCCCCTGAGTCCAAATAACCAAGTCCCGCAAAAAGGTCTGTGTGTGTGTGTGGTAACTCCCGGGCGGAAACGGTAAGTCCTATGAAACTGAAATTCCATATTTAAGACAACTATACGCCCGAGGCGTGTTTAAACTTTTTTCATCAATGTGAGCTTACCAGAAGAGGCACTTTATACCATGCATTTTGCACCTTTTTTCGATCTTCTCAAAAACGGTTCCGACGATTTTAATTAAACTCGCTATATCGATGTAAAATTTAATGGGCTTTAATATCATGTAAGTTTTATTCTGATAAAAATGGTCTGACAGGGTTTAAATGGCGATATTTTAAATTTTCTTTCTCTAAAGTACCTTTAATGTTGTTGATTCTATAAAAATAACTATATTATCTTTTTAACGCTGATGAAAAACAGGTAAATATATAAATTGAATAAATTCGATACCCAACTAAAGGAGAAAACAGAAGAAATATTTTTTTTAATGCAATTTTTCGTTTTTGAACATAAGAGCAGTTATATACATGTATGATATACCATTGTAAAGCTAAAGATTTTAGAAAAAATATTATCTCATACACAAGTTTTTAAAAGTTAACAGAGAGTGATGAAAAAAAAAATAAAACTAACTGATTAATTTAGATAATAATATAATAGATTTTTTAATGAAACACATGTTTCTATAAAAATTCTATTTATTTAATTCCTTAATAGTTTCTTGTTTTTTTTTTATCTTAACTGTTTTTAAAATTCTTTCATTGATTTTAAAAATGGAGGTAAGTGGAAGCCGTGTGTTTCCCGCACCAGATTTTTATAATTTAAATTAACAATTATAACATCAATAGCCTTGAGTTAATTAGTAAAAACAAATTTTCTTAATGTTCTAGCCTTCCATTACTTAAAGTCAAGTGTAAGAAGAATAAATTAGTATTATCCTTGAAAACCTTCTCTCGATCATGATATACCCTATAAATACCCTATTATTTAGGATTTATTTAAAAAATATAGGTTTTAAGCAATATATCGACAGGCTTATATATGATAGCTGCTATCTCTAGCCTCACACAGCCCCTGATGTAAGGCGCCGTTTCACCTTATCGATCTTGTCGTATCGCGATCCGCTCTAGGATTGAGTGTCGTGTCGAGAGATACGTCTCAGCGACTCGCTTCGGTTTTAGGCGAGCGTCGCCCTTAATATTATTCAAGTAGAAGTAAAGATATTATAAATCGCAAATTTTATGAAGTAATAATATGATCATAACAACAATGTCATAACAGAAACATAAAAAATCTGGTGCGGGCATCACACAACTTTCACTTACCTCCATTTTTTAAATCAATGAAAGAATTTTTAAATACAGTTAGAGATAAAAATACGTGAAACTATTAAAAAATTAGTTAAATCGAATTTATATAAAAACATGTGTTTTATTAAAAAATCTATTATATTATTATCTAAAATAATCAGTTAGTTTTATCTTCTTTTTACCAACTTTTAAAAGCTTCAGTATAAGATAATATTTTTTCTAAAATCTTTAGCTTTCCAACGATATATTATTCATGTATATTACCGTTCTTATGTTCAAAATAAAAAAATTGCGTTTAAAATATATTTTTTCTGTTTTCTCCTTTAGTTGCTTTTCAAAATCGCTCAACTTGCTTATTTAGCTGTTTCTCATCAGTGGTAACAAGATAACATAGTTATTTTTATAGAATTAACAACATTAAAGGTACTTTAGGGTAAGAAAATATAAAATTTCGGCATTTAAGCCCTGTCAGACCATTTTAATCAGAATGAAACCTACATGATATTAAAGCCTATCAAATTTTACCTCGATATAGCGAGTTTAATCAAAATCGTTAGAACCGTTTTCAAGAAAATCAAAAAAAGGTGTAAAATGCATAGTATAAAGTGGCTCTTCTGGTAAGCTCATTTTGATGAAAAAGGTTTTGTAACGTCTCGGGCGTATATTTGTCTTAAATATGAAATTTCAGTTTCATAGGACTTACTGTTTCCACCCGGGAGTTACCACACACACAGAACTTTTTTCGGGACTAGGTTATTTGGACTCAGGGGACCCTAAAATGTGTATTTCCGTTGAAAACTGGAATTCGAAAATTTTCACGATCGCAATACTTTCCCTTACTATGCATCGGAAGTGAAAGAAAAACATAATAAAATTAAATAAGTATGTAGCACTTAAAAATTGTCAATATAAATTTAAGATTCCAAACGCACTTTTCTAAACTGATATTCCGCCCTCGTCATTCTATTTATGAAATATCAGTCTCCTCAACATCATTTTGTTCCTAATTAATTTACTTTCTATGGTTTCTTTAGTATCGTTTTGAGCTCATAAAGTGGCTCTTCTGGAAATCTTATTTTGATGAAAAAGATTTTGTAACATCTCGGGCGTATAATTGTCTTAAATATGAAATTTCAGTTTCATAGGATTTTTCGTTTTTGCCCGGGAGTTACGATACACGGACAAATACACATAGAGATCTTTTTGCAGGATAGTTTTTGAGTTATTCGAAAATCAATTTTTTAAGTTTTAGAAAAATATTTTTTTAAATCACTTAGAGGACGAGTTTTCCCAAACCCAGCCTTATTGCACATCTAGACACTAAGAAGAACCTCCAAAGAAAGGTTTAAACTTCACAACCATAATCGTTTTTGAGAAACTGTGATGACCAGAAAATCGAGTGAAATTGGACTTTCTTTTATAAATATAGATTAACATATGTTTGTTGTATTTTACTAAATCTCGACAATAATCACTGGATAATTACAAAAGACGTTAGGCCAAGGTTAGATATAGGTTGAGCGACATAATAGCCCCTCAGAAGCGATGTTCGAAACGTCCCTAAGATTCAGAGGTAATCTTTCCTCAGCTTTGATGCTGACATCTCCCGGCGATAAATAGGGCAACTTCACACCGCGATTTCCTTCCACTAACGATTCCGGCATTTAATGTCCTTCCCTTTTTCATTTTTTCTTTCATTTTTCTTCTTCCTTTGCTCCCCTCGGCGGTGAACAAAATGGAACTGAAATGAACTGAATTATTCAGTAGCCCCTGACGGATTTAACAACCCTGTCCGACCTGCGGCAGCCCCTCCAAACAACAACCCCTTCTCTGGATGAATTATCGTTTCTTATTTGTATCACGTCTCTTTGTAAGGGTTATCTCATTTGAAACGAGTGCAAATTTAAAGGAAATTCCTTTTAAGTCGTTTTAATTAGTTTTAAATTATTTTATTGAGGAGAATATTACTCTGCATTATGCGGGTATTGAACCACTTAGTTAATTAGAAACTTAATTTATTATGCCAACGTTTCGGCCTTGATTTTAAGTCATATTTATATACATGGTAAATTAAAGAAAATCACTTGAAAATGAATGAAAACATCTGGTACGGGCAACACAAGACTTTCACTTACCTCAACTATTAAAATCAATTTAAAAAATCTGGTGCGGGCAACACACGACTTTCAATTACCTCCGTTTTAAAAATCGATTAGAGAATTTTCAAATATAGTTAGAAACAAAAATGAGTGTAACCATTAAAGAATTAGTTAAATTGTATTATTATAGAAACACGTGTTTTATTAAAACTCTATTATATTGTTATCTAAAATAATCACTTAGTTTTATCGGCTTTTAATAAATCTTTATTAACTTTTACAAGCTTGTGTATTAGATAATATTTTTTCTAACATATTTCTCTTTTCGACGGTATATTATACGTCTATATTACTGTTCTTATGTTCAAAAACAAAAAATTGCATTAACAAAATATTTTTTTCAGTTTTCTCCTTCAGTTGTTTATCAAATTTTCCCAAATTGCATATTTAGCTGTTAATTATCAATGGTTAGAAGATAATATAGTTATTTTAATAGAATCTACAAAATTAAAGGTACATTAGGAGAAGAAAATTTAAAATATCGGTATTTGGGCCCTGTCAGACCATTTTAATCAGAACGAAACCTCCATGACGTTTAAGCCTATTAAATGTTACATCATTACATCATTATAGCGAGTTTAATCAAAATCATCGGACCCGTTTTCGAAAAAAGGTGCAAACTGTGTAGTATAAAGTGGCTTTCTGGTAAGCTCATTTTGATGAATAAGGTTTTGTAACGTCTCGGGCATATATTTGTCTTAAATATTAAATTTCAGTTTCATAGGACTTACCGTTTCTGAACGGGAGTTACGACACACGGACACACACACACACACAGACCTTTTTGCGGGACTTGGTTATTTGGAATCAGGGGACCCTAAAATGTCTATTTCCGTTGAAAACTGGAATTCGAAACTTTTCACGATCGCAATACTTTCCCTTACTTTATATAGTAAGTGAAAGTAAAACTATTAAAAACTATTAGTAATAAATTTATTACTCATTCGTCAATTTATATTACCTTTTACAACTTTGTGTATCAGATAATATTTTTTCTAAAATATTTCATTTACAAACGGTATATCATACCTCTATATTACTGTTCTCAATATAAACAAAAAACACAAATTACGTTAAGAAATAGTTTTGCTCTTTTATATTTTGTTTCGTCATAAAATTCGTCCAACATTTATATTTGGCCGCCCTTTATCAACGCCATTGGGATGATGTAGTTAATGTTTTTTAATGTAAAAAAAGTAGTTTAATAATAAATAAATAATAGGCTTACCGAACCCTAAGGTTCGATGCCGATACCACCAAACTTCGCCTGCACAGACTCGTCCAATGTTCATCGGTCAAGCCCTAGCCCCTGAGATAAGCCTTAATGCAATCCTCCCATCGACGCTTCGGCCTACCTTTCGGACGCCTACCAGTCGGTTCAGCGAATACCAACTTTCTCGGAATCCGTTCCTCACTAAGCCCAACAACTTTACGCGTCCATTTGAGTCTCCGCGATGCTATCAACTCAATTATATTCACAGGGTACAAACTCCGCAATTTCGAGTTGTGCAATCTTCAAAACTCCCCAGTGGCCTCATCTCTCTTCGGACCAAATATTTTACGCAGTACCTTATTTTCGAAAACCTTAAATCGTTGTTCATCATTCAAAGTAAGCGGCCACGTTTCGCATCCGTAAAGAACCGTTGGAAGAATAATAGTTTTATAAATTCTAACCTTTAAGTTTTTAGACAGAAGCCGCGAGCTGAGTAATTTAGCAACTGAATAATAACACGCATTTCCCACCTTTAACCGGGACTTTATTTCTTCCTGGATTTCATTTTTTCTTGTTATCATTGAACCTAAATACTTTAATTTCTCTACGTGTTCAAAAGTATGATCTGAAATATTAATATCATCAAGATCGCCACCATTTCTGCAACTAATCATATATTTCGTCTTATCGGTATTTAATTTGATACCTATTTGTTTACCGGTTTTTATTAACACACTTGTATTTAGTTGTATAGTTTCCGTGTCTTCACCTAGTAGTACCAAATCATCGGCATACCCCAAAACCGGAATCTTGTCACCCATATTTAAGCCTTTCTCGGTACACATCACCTTTTCTATAACATATTCTAAGGCTATATTAAACAAAACAGGTGAAAGGGAGTCACCTTGTTTCAAACCCGATCGCACCTCAAATCTCTCGGAGTAATTATGACCGATTCTAACTTTATGAAATGTTTCCGACAAACACATCTCTACTAGGTTTACTAACTTTTTAGGTATCCACTGTTCAATCATAAGCCTTTTAAAATCTATATAAAGTTGATGGACTACACCGTTGTATTCCAGCTTCTTCTCTAATATTTGACGTAAGGAAAATATTTGATCAATTTTCGAGCGATTCCGCCTAAAACCACATTGGTAGTCTCCGATAATTTCCTCAGCGTATTCCGTGATTCGGCTAGTTAGTATTGACGAGAATATTTTATAGCAAACTGGGAGAAGAGAGATTCCACGATAGTTGTTACAATCCGTCCTCGGTCCTTTTTTGTAAATCGGAATAAGTATTGATTCTTTCCATTCTTCGGGTATTTTTTCATTTTTCCAGATCTTTTTAACTAAAACATGTAATTTGGAAACGCCCGCTTCTCCACACGCTTTGATTAATTCACTCGTGATATTATCATTCCCTGCAGCTTTATACCGTTTTAATTTTCCTATCGAAATTTCAAGTACCTCTTTACTCGGTGCGTCTACCCATGGTTCAGCGCAGAGGGGGGAGATTGATTATTATTTTCCATATTTAGAAAGTGTTGTTTAAATTTATTTAATATCTCGGATCCGCAATTATGTTGTTATTCGCATCTTTAACCCCATTCAATAGAGGTTCAAATCTTTTACGCGATTTGTTTATACCGTTGTACATCTCCCTTACGTTATTTTCGCTTCTGTTTGTTTATTTATTTAACGTCACTTTATGCTATTATGGCTAATCGGACGATGCTACAGTGGGAGTCCTAAATTTTGCCTATCCAGGTTTTATTAGTATAGGGATCTTTAACGAGTACCTGACATCGCACAGGCTCGGGACCACCTTTTAACGTCCCCTCCGAAGGACGGTGTAACTAAGAATTTTTTACTCCCATTAAAAAATCCTAGGACCACCTGCCGGTTTGAACCCGTGACCTTTAGCATGGAAGGCTGTTACGCTAGCCACCCAGCTACAAGTGATCCCTTACGCTTCTGTGTTTTTCTATTTCTATTATTACCGCATCTATATATAACCGCATTCTGCACCACGATACGATCTCACGTTAATTATGCTACTTTGCCATCTGTTTTGTACTAAAACATGATCTATTTGATTCCAAGTTTGTCCGTCCGGCGATGTCCACGTATACTTATGAATGTCCTTATGTTTAAACGTAGTACTTCTGATTATTAGGTTTTCGAAATGGCAAAGTTTATCAGTCGGGTCCTATTATCATTACTATATTCGTGCAAACTTTCTTTACCGATTGTAGGACGATATATTTCTTCCCTTCCAACCTTTGCGTTCGCGTCACCTAGTATTAGTTTAATGTAATTTCGCGGTAACTTATCGTAAACCGACTCTAGTTTATCATAAAATTCGCATTTTACTTCATCATCACTATCTTCGGTGGGAGAATGAATGTTTATAAACGCGATTTTAGACCAACGACCCTGAAATATAGCAACCGATATTCTTTCACTAAAGAACTGTACATCCCGTAATGCGGAAAGAAATCTATTTCTAATCAGAAACCCGGTACCTAAATAAAAATTAACGCTCCCCCCGTACCAAATAGTATACATTCCTTCTGTTAACGAACCCTTCCCTGGCCAGCGAACCTCTTGTAATGCAACGATATCTAAATGGTACCCCTTAACTTCATTCGCGACCGACTTCAACCCACCTGCCATATTTAAACTTCTAACGTTCCACGTCCCTATTGTTAGATCTCTACTTTTCAACTTGCACCTAGATTCCTCTGAAGCAGTCCCCACCCGGAGACCCGAACGGGGGACTAGTTTACTTCCGGATAATGGGCGTTTTACCTCAGAGGAATCCATGACTATTTGTGGTATTTTGTGAATTAAAATATGTGAGTAGGGCGTTCGAACCTACGTCACACCCTCCAGCAAGCCTGGAGGGCCGCTCTCATTGTTGGTAAGCGAGTCCATCGGACTTAGCCGGGAGGAGCTTCCGAGGAAATTCCACCGACCATCCCCACATCCGCCAACCGTGGGACGCTCCCCATACGCGGTAATGAGATCCGCGCGAGGAAAAAAGGTAGTTTAGAGGAAAAATAAATAAAATATCGGCATTTAGGCTCTGTTAGACTTTTTCAATCAAAATGAAACCTATGTGATATTTAAGGCCGACCAATTTTACATTTATATGGTGAGTTTAATCAAAATTCTTTCACCATTATTTCAATTCAATTCACCAGAATATTTTCATCATGTATCAGTCTCAGTAATAATTAGTTTCAATCGAATTATTTCTTGTTATTTACGATAGTTACAAGTATCCATTTTTTTTTTTTTTTTTTTTTTTTTTTTTACAAAGTTTTTTATAAACAGTAATAATAATAAGATGTATTTGATATACTCGTATACTACATATTATTTAGGTATTTATTGAAGTTATTTATGATTAATATTGGATGTAAACCGTAGATGGTCTAAAACTTTTGACCGGCTCTGTAATTCAAGTCCAATCATTACAATACTTGTTTAAGTAGAAAGTTAATGTAAAGCACCAACGTTAAATTTTTGACCATCTTTAGGGCGATTAAAGTACGGATATCGCAAAAATCATTCTAGCCTTAAGATACGTTCCCACAGTTGCAATAACTCTCTTACAATCGCCTTGAAATTCAGCCGAAACGTTGACACATAAAATTAAGTTTCTACTTAATTAAGGGTTTAAATGACTGCACCTCGAATTATCTTATCCTAAATATCTACAGTAAACCATTCTCTCATCATTATAAATTATTTTAAAATATTATATTAAAAAATCTGGCAACACACTTACCTCCATTTTTGAAATCAATGAAAGAACTTTCAATACAGTTAGAGATAAAAATACGTGAAACTATTAAGGAATTAATTGAATTGAATATTTAATTGAGATAATATTTTTTCTAAAATATTTAGCTTTCCAGCGGTATATCATACATGTATATTACTGCTCTTATGTTCAAAAACGAAAAATTGCATTAAAAATATTTTTTCTGTTTTCTCCTTTAGTTGGGCATCAAATTTTGTTTAATTTATATATTTACCTATTTTTCATCAGCGTTAACAAGATAATATAGTTATTTTTATTGAATCTACAAAATTAAAGGTACTTTAGCCCTGTCAGACAATTTTAATCAGAATAAAACCTACATGATATTAAAGCCCATTAAATTTTACATCGATATAGCGAGTTTAATCAAAATCGTCGGAACCGTTTACGAGAAAATCTAAAAAAGGTGCAAAATGCATGGTATAAAGTGCCTCTTCTGGTAAGCTCATTTTAATGAAAAAAGTTTTGTCACGTTTCGGGCGTATAGTAGTCTTAAATATGAAATTTCAGTTTCATAGGACTTACCGTTTCCGCCCGGGAGTTACCACACACACACACAGACCTTTTTGCGGGACTTGGTTATTTGGACTCGGGGGACCCTAAAACGTGTATTTCCGTTGAAAATTGGAATTCGAAAATTTTCACGATCGCATTACTTCCCCTTACTATATATAGTAAGTGAAAGTAAATTATGTCAAAATATCAATTTATAAAAAAAATGTACTTAGTATCTTTTGAAAATCTACGTCTCAATTATTGAAATGATTTATTTCAAAGTTATAGTTATAAAATATAAATATATAAATACGTAAGGTATATGTAAGCATTTGGAGGAGCAGAGACTATAATTAACTATAAGGGCGACACAGAAAGGAGGAAGGAGCCTTTGACAGGCGAGAATATGCCTCGTTGACAATAACTACAAGGGCTGACTCCACAGACAGTTCTCAGGCTTTGACAAACTGGACGACCACTGAGGAAACATTCTAGGGCTAGGTGTCGTCTCTAACAGATGCTAAATTGTAAACTATTATTGTCAACAATTTTATTTCAAAAATAACAACACACACTTATTATTTAAAGAGGAGTACACAAAAGAAGATGAATGATTGCGTTCGCTCTAGACATATCAATTTATAATAAACAGTGTCTTTATTATGGACCTTATTTTAAATTTTTATTCCTCAATAACATTATTTATCTAACCATTCTCTCTCTCTCTCTCTCTCTCTCTCTGTATATATATATAATATATATATATATATATATATATATATATATATATATATATATATATACATATATATATATATATAATATATATATATATATAATAATGACGCGATTTTTCTGATTCCGCGAACTCCTAAACCACATGACGGATTTTAATATGGTTTTCACCATCATACTCGGCATTTTTTTTTTTTTAAGGTTTATAAGTAATATACATGCGATTCAGGTTTTTTTAACGGCAAAAAGTAAATTTTATGTAACCGATTTTTAAAATAATTATTCTTAACATATAAGCTGTAACAGAGAAGTATATACCGTTGCACACGGGGGTCGAAACAACAAATTATTGGACATTGTATAGCTTTTTTCAGACAAATTCATAATTTTTTCAGTCAAATTCATAATTATTTCAATCAAATTCATAATTTTTTCAACCAAATTCATAATTTTTTTCAGTCAATTTCATAATTTCTTATACCCATTCTATACAGTTATTTTAATGAGGTTTTTCTACCAAGAACTTTATTTGGTTTATCCATTTGACGTCAATATATGTTACTGTGCCTAACCCGACGGTGCAGCGGGCGTCCTAATTTCTCCTATCCAGGTTTACTTAAGATAGGGAGGGATCTTTTACAAGTTCCGCTTTTTAAATATTAGAGGCATAAATAAAATATAAGAGGCACCTGTGGTGCAGTGGCTAGCAAAACATCCTTCTATCCCCTAGATTGCGAGTTCAGACCTGGCAGATCGCCATTGGATACTTTTTTATGTTTTCAACTAAATTCATAATTGTTTACAATTATTTTAAAGAACGAAATTACCGTTATTTTAGCCTGTTATTAATAACTGTTATGCTAGCCACTACTCCACAGGTGACCCTCGATGCATTCAACAAGGTGTTTGAATCTGCCAGGTTTGAACCCGTGACCTTGGGCATATTAATCCATAACATCTTGTTGAATGTATCAAGTGACACGTGTGGAGCAGTAGCTAGCATAACACCTTTCTATGCTCAAGGTCGCAAGTTCAAAACCAGCAGATGGCTCTATATTTGCTTTGAGGGAGTGAAAATCCTTGGTTAGTTAGTCCTTTAAAAGAAATGTTATGCTAGTCACTACTCCTCAGGTGACCCTGGATGCATTCATCATGGCGTTAAGGATTATTATGCCCAAGGTCACGGGTTCAAACCTGGCAGATTCAAACACCTTGTTAAATGCATTGAGGGTCACCTCTGGAGTACTGGCTAGCAAAACAGCCTTCTATGGTTAAGGTCGCAAGTTCGAAACCAGCAGATAGCCCTATATTTGCTTTTAGGGATTAAAAAGTCCTTGGTTATTTCGTTCTTTAAAATAATTGTAAACAATTATGAATTTAGTTGAAAATATAAAAAAAGTATCCAATGGCCATCTGCCAGGTCTGAACTTGCGATCTAGTGGAAAGAAGGATGTTTTGCTAGCCACTGCACCACAGGTGACTCTTAAAAGATTTAAACAGTGGAACTCGTAAAAGATCCCTCCCATATCTGAAACAACTCCTGAAATTATAAACATGAAGGAGAATATGACCTTAGTCAGCACACTGCGCGGCGTTGGTTTGAAAGTTTTAGCAGTGGAGATGCAACATTAACAAGGAAGAGAGATCGGGGCGACTGTTGATGGAAATTGATCAACTTCTGCAGGAATAGCTGTTCAGTTAAATTCGTCCAAATGCAATCGTGAACATGCCAGAGAGTGTGATGTTTCGAATGATACTGTTAGTCGCCATCTACTCTTGATGGGGAAGGTGAAAAAGCAAATAACCATCGGATTACTACTTGCTTCGATACCTGACGTATGAGAATCGGTTTTAATTTATATTTAATATCTCTATTTCATTCTTGTGTACCTATACAGAAATTTGATTTTTTTTTTTTTCGCGATTGTTTTATTTTTATTTTGTCATATATATATATATGTGCCTATAACCCCGAATTGTTGAACTCCATTTCCAACCCTTTAGCGATTTTAGTATTTTTGTAAAGAGAAATATCCGAATAATTCAAATATCGTTCGTATTACAAAAATCTGATGCGGGCAACACCAGACATTGGCTAAACTTGGCTATTAAAATTAGTTAAAGTACTATTAAAACTAAAGAGGTGAAAACAATTTAAAGGTATGTTTATTTATTTAATGTCACTTTATGCTACTATTGCTAATCGGACGATGCTCCAGTGGGAGTCCTAAATTTTGCCTGTCCAGGTTTGTAGGTACTGTAGAAGAAGAAATTTTAAAATATCAGCATTTAAGCCCTGTCAGACTTATAGTCCAATAAGTCCTGTTAGCTTATTTTGATGAAAATGTTGCTGTAACATCTAGGGCGTATAGCTCTCTTAAAAATGAAATTTCTGTATTGTACGACTATTTGTTTACGTGCTAGACTTACACACGCACAGACCTTTTGCGAGACTTCTTCATTTGGACTCAAGGGAACCTAAAACGTGTACAACCGGTGAAAACTGGAATTCGAAAATGTTCACTATCGTAATACTTTCCCTTACTATATATTCTATATATAGTTAATTGAAAATAAAAATAAATGTTGTCATCAAACTCACAATTTTGTTAATGTTCTGTCGACTTTAGAGTTACTTTGAAGATGTTGTTGGAAAGAGGGGCGACAGCGCAGCCTCAACTCTTTCTTAATTACGAGTCGTCGAATCCCTTATTATTTTTTATTTATTTATTTAACGACACTTGATGCTACTATTGCTAATCGGACGATGCTCCAGTGGGAGACCTAAATTTTGCCTATCCAGGTTTTATTAGGATAGGGAACTTTAACGATTACCTTACATCGCACAGGCTCAGGACCACCTTTTAACGTCCCCTCCGAAGGACGTCATAACTAAGGATTTTTTACCCCCATTACAAAATCCTAGAACCACCTACGGGTTTGAACCCGTGACCTTTGGCATAGGAGGCTGTTATGCTAACCACCCAGCTACAAGTGATCCCAAGTTTAAAGGTAATTTAAATAAAAAGTTTATCTCGTTTCGTTGGAAACATATGATTTAGATTAAATAATGTAAGAATATATAATTGTTACGTATAATAATCCGTAATGATTTAATACGGTATTTATAACTATGCATTACATTTTACAAATTTGTATATAAAATAATGTTTTCTCTAAAATCTTTAGCTTTCCTACGGTATATCTTATATGTATATTACTGTTCTTATTTAAAAAATATCCTTGCTCTTTTCTTCTTTTATTGGTTACCAAATTGTTTCAACTTTTATATTTAGTCGCTTTTTATTAATCCTAATATATTATTTTCACTTACTACATATAGTAAGGGAAAGTATTGCGATCGTGAAAATTTTCGAACTCCAGTTTTCGACGGAAATACACATTTGAAGGTCTTCTGAGTCCAAATGACCAAGTCCTGAAAAATGGTCTGTGTGTCTGTGTTTGTGTGTGTGTGTGTGTGTGTGTGTGTGTGTGTGTGTGTGTGCTAAGTCTAGCGCAAAGACTATGAGTCGTACGGAACTGATATTTCATATTTAGGACTATTATACGCCCTAGATGTTACAGCAAATTTTTCACCAAAATCGGCTGACTGGAAGTCCTACTTTATCTCATGCATTTAACACCTTTTTAAGATTTTCTTAAAAAACGACTCTAACGAATTTGATTAAAATCCCTAATCGATGTAAAATTTAATGGGCTTTAACATCATGTAGGTTTTATTCTGATTGAAATAGTCTGACAGAGCTTAAATGCAGATATTTTAAATTTTCTTCCTCTAAAGTATCTTTAATTTTGTTGAAAAAAAAAAAAAAATAGGCACATTATCTTATTAGAATTGATAAATAACGCCTAAATATGCAAGTTGAGCAAATTTTATTAACAACTAAAGGAGAAAAGACATAAAATAATTCTATATGCAATTCTTTCACCGTTTGGCCGCTGGACGGCGCTGTCAACGCTGTTGGCGGGATAGTCCCGAATTGTCAAAATTTCAGCGACGTTTTTTAAAAGCCCCGACTTTTACAATTAAGTTAAATTCTATATTAATGAAAATCATTGTTTTGGTAATTTTTTCAATCAACATTTTAGTAATTTTTTAAATTCTCATAGACATATAATATTGTAATTTACTAAAGAACAGTTAGTTAACCACAAATTAATTTAAAATTTTAATTTATCTTTAAGAATCAAAACATTTAATTATATTTTTTTCTACAGCAAATCAAACGTAGACATCAAAAAATCAAAATTAAGTGTTTAACTTTGAAAGCCATTACATAAAATGGCTTTCAAAGTTAAACACATAAGTCAAATATAATTTGACAAATTCTTGTGAACATTTTTTAAAATATTTTTAAAAAATGACAACAGTTTAATCAAATAAAAAATATTTAAAGAATAAAATATTATACATTTATGATATTTATAAATTATACTTATGTTAAAAATAAAAAAAAATATTAAGAAATTATTTTTATTCTGTATGAAAATTGTTTGTTGATACCCCCCCTTCCCTCCTTCAGAGTTGTGCCGCTCAGCCCATCTAAAAATCTGGTCACCTTATTCTAACACGGAGTGATGAAAAGCTGAAAAAAACTTAATGAATTTCGAAGATAATATTATAAAATATTATTTAATAACATCTTTCTACAAAAATAAAATGTAAATAATTCTTTAACAATTTATTTTCGTTTCTAAATTTGTTTGAAAATTCTCAAATTGACATTAATAACAGAATTAAGTGAAAGTCGTGTGTTGCGCGCACCAGATTTTTTTTTATTAATCTTAAAAATGAAAGAAACACAATTTCAAATTTCGGCATTTAATCCGTCAGACTATTTAAATCAGTATGAATCATAAATGATCTTGAAGCATATTACAGTTTACATCAATATAGAAAGTTTATTAAAAATCGTTGGAGCCGTTGTCTTTGATAAAATTGTAAAAAGGTGCAAAATGCATAGTATGATGTTAATTTCTATTTGACACCCAAAATATTCACTAAAGATAATTTAAATATATTAACATGTATAGGAAACTCATTTACACATTTTAAATTATTAAAGCTAAAAACGTTTCAATATCGATTTTAGACTTTAACCTGTATTGTGTTTTGATTGGCTGAGAGATGCGGTTCCAAAACAAAAACGAAAAATATCCAGACTATGGTCAGCAGATAGGCTGACAATACGTCGCTCAAATGGAAAATTAGTGCACGTTTCCATCTGACGTTTATCGAAACCGTCCTCTATCGGACTTCCAATTTCGCTAATCACGCGAAGAGGATAACAAGTTTCTATTTAGTGTTTTCATAGAAACATATGGAAAAAAAAAAAAAAAAAAATCTGTCTCTGATTTTGGCTCTTCACGTCAACCAAATACTCTTTTTTTGTTTAGGCATACACAATATTTTAAGTCTGAGATCAATGCAAAATTGACTAAAAAGTAACCCGAGATTTAATTTCACTGGACCTGATTGTGATAGTTGCTTCATGATTATTTTAATTTTTACTTACATTTACTCATACACATACTAAGAGACATGTTTCAATCCTTGCTTCCAGTTCCATTGTTGATAATCCTCCGAGGCGTCTGAAAATAATATGGCCTTAAGACCTTCTAGTTTAAGTTCCATCTACAAGAAGAGGAGAGGGGCGTCTGAGACTGATTCCATCTCCGCCTGCCGGCTAAGTTTCTGTAAGGTATTTATTGTAAATATTGTATCGCAAGTTTAACTATAATATCCCTCAGTATTCTTGAGCGTTGTGTAAATATATTGTATATGTTTAAGTCAATTTAAATAATAATGTTATCTTTTGAAAGCTGTATAATTTAATCTTACCCTGTATGCCCCCTACTGGGATCGGTAAACACGAAACCTTTGGAAAGGAAATCTAATGGTTTCAGTAATATTAATCTATGCATACATTAAATATATCAAGTAAGCTAGTTTTTAAAGTTACCAAAACAGTTATAAATATCAATACATAAAAAAAACTTCTCGCCTTATGGCCTATGCGATAAATAGAATTAAATTCAGTTGTTATCTTTTCTAGTAACAAATAAAGCAAGATTAATTAAGCAATAAATCAAAGTTTTATTGATTTCCTCTATTGGATTGCCAATATCTTATACACCACTCCGATAAGAACCGGAAAGATAATTCTGTTTGAAATATGTGCAAACTCTAAAGCCAACTATTTACTGCAAGTTGAAAATAAAGTTGGCACGCTCGCTGCTTATGCTAAACAGCCTTGTTTGAATATTATGCAAATTCATCATTTCTCGTCGTGGAGGAGGAGAATAATAAGTCGATTTTTTTTTTTTTTTTTTTTTTTTTTTTTTTACTCGAGAAAGTAGCAGAAAGTTGTAGAAAGTAAAAGTTGACTGATTACAAATTGTGCGGACTCCTAAGTGAGTGGCTGGAGGGTAACGCAGTTTTCGGAGGCCGAAACTTGAGCAGAGCTTTATTCAGAAGGACAAGTCAGCCATTATGAAAAGTAATTCCGTCGGAGGTACTTAGTTAAGCCGCAAGGGACAGTTCTGAAGCCCTTAAAGCCCGATGGTTTCATTTCCCCAGATATTATATCTTCCAGGTTTGAATAATTTTAGAAGTAAATAATTTCAAGGAGTAAAGGTGAGCCAAAAAAAAAAAAAAAAAAAAAAAAAATTAAATGAAGAAACTGTTTTAAATAAAGAGTGGATTTCGTAGGACGGTCATAATGCTCTGCGTAAACATGTATATTATGTTGTTTATTCATTTATCGTCAGTTTTATGCTAATAGGACGATAAATGAGAGTCCTAAATTTTGCCTATAATTTGATTTATTCCTTTGTTTCTATGGTAAATACTTCATTTTTACCCTGTAGAAGTGTTCTATGGGGGACGGGATAGCCGAGTGGGTTATCGCGCGTTGCTTTGACGCGCGTGCCTAGCAACCACAGAGAACCGAAAATTGGAAACCATAAAATTAAAAGTTCGAGTCTCGGAGCGGTAGGACTTTATCTCGGCATTTATACCCCGCCCTCACTCCCTGGTCCGAGAAACCCCGTATAGCCTTCAAAGGCGAGGTAGGGGTGAACAAAAAAAAAAATATATATATTCTTTCCTTTAAGTATTAGTAACATTTTAAATATCTTTAATTTTTTTCAGAAAAACGTCCTGATTAATGGAAACAAGTAACTTATGGAAAAGTACTGTCTTAGTTTTCTTTAAAATTTGTTAGACTTGCGTATATGTACTCAATATTGACAACATAAATATTGTAACATATTATTTTAATATATTTGATAATCTTAGATCAAATTATTATATCACATATATATACTTCATTTTTTTAACATCATTAATCAATAAGAGCATAATGTTACAGTAACTTTTTCACCAAAATGTGCTGACTGGAAGTGCTACTTTATACTATGCGTTTGATACTTCTGAACGATTTTCTCAAAAATGGCTCTATGGATTTTGATTAAACTTGCCATATCGATTTAAAAATTGATTGTTTTAAATGGGTCATGAATTTTTCCCTTGAAAAAAGAAGAAATTAATATAATATTTAATATATAAATACATGTATAGCAGCTGAAAACGCCTTTTTAATTCTAAAATTTCTAATTTCCCATACGCGACTTAAACGACAAGAAACTGCCCGTAGATACCGATTACTACAACACTTACTAGAAAAACGTTCAAAACTTCCAATTTATTACAGAAGCTCATTTATGTTACCATCATCAGACCCATCTAGACATATGAAATCGAGCTTTGGAGCTCTACTAAACCATCTAATTCCTCTCGCATTCAATCCTTACAATCCAAAATCCTTCACAAAATCCTAGATGCTCCTTATTTCATTACGAATATAATCATCCATAATGACCTAAATATCCAATTTGTCGCAGAACTAGCCCGAAACAGATTCTCTTTTCATTCCAAACTCCCAACCCACACGAATCCTCTTGTACGCAGCTTATCATTCCCATCTATTCCTGACAACCCTCCGAGGCGATTGAAAAGACGATGGTCTCGAGACCTACTTTAATTAAATAGACATTGAAGTGCTACCACTGGGTAGTTTCTTCACAAGACATTATCACGCCCATAAGTGTAAATTATCAAATTAACTTGTATATATTACATGTACAGTTGTAAATATCAATTAAATATATAAAAAATTAATTAGAATTACGATTTAGGTTTAACCTAACTTGTTAAGATAAATAGCTCCTATTAAAAACGGGGACTAAATAAAATTTTAAGGTATTCGAAAGTTTGTATTAACATAAAATAAAAATGAAGTAACTGTTTTGAATAATGAGTGGACTTCGTATAATCGTCATAATGTCCTACGTAAATATGTATATATGTTGTTTAACTATTTATTATCAGTTTTATGCTACTGTGGCTAATGGGACGAATAATGGGTAATAAAGCTTGCCTAGAACTTTATTTATTTATTTGTTTCTATGCTCATTACTTAATCTTTACTCTATAGAAGTACTCTATCTTTGAAGTATTAGTAAAATTGTAAATATATTTTTTTTTCAAAAATCGTTTTAGTTAATATAGCAAGGAATTCATATAATATTTAATATGAAAATACATATATTGTAGCAGAACTCATCTTTTAATTAATAAAATAACCTCCTGAGGAGATAAATCGCTCCTAACAAAGTCGGGACTAAATACAAATTTCAAGGTCTTCATATATTTCTATTAAATAAAAGAAGATTTTCCTCAAGTGTTTTTAGGTTGAAGTTCCGAAATACCATAAATATTCCGGTACATTTTTATCTCCCTTATTCAGTTCTCCCAGGACTCTTTTTCTACCATTTTCCTTTGAAGTTCTTGATTTGGAAAATATTTCATTATTTGTGCTACCTCATTTTAGAATGGTTTGTTTTGTTTCTTCGTAACGACCTTGTGTACAACTATTTATGATATTTTGTCTTATATTCCTTCTTCAATTTACGTAATTTAGTTCTTCTCCACCTTTCACCAAATAGATCAGCAATTTCTAGCAACTCGGCTACACCAAAACGTACATTCTGGAATTGTGATATGATATAGTACAAATTTAGAAATAGTAGGGCAACGTAATGAAATTTGTTGTTTATGTATTTATGGAAATTGAAGAACACATATCAACAATAAAATGTTATTTCGTATGGATGACAAGTTTTTTACGCAGATCCATGTAGCCATGTAAGACGTTTGTCAAGATGGAGTCCTAGGTATCGGATTTGTTCAACAGGTATGAGTGGGGTATTACCAAACGGTAATTTGGTGGGATTTGTTAGGATTTATTTTGATTCTAAAGTTCTGACACCATACCTCGATGGCTGTGAGGTGGGACTGAAGGGTTTGGGATGCAACGGTTGGATCATTATGGACGAATAACACACAAGTGTCATCCGCGTAAGTTGTGAGGACAGTGCTAGGATGGAGTGGAATATCGGCTGTATATACCGTATAAAGGATGGGATCTAAGATACTACCCTGAGCTACATCTGCAGACTGAAAAAATATTGAAGAATAGGAAAGGTCATGATTTACTTTGAAGGTCCTATCAGTAAGTTAGGAACGGGTTATCAGGAATTATGTAGCGGGAAGGAATTGAAGGAGTTTATTGAAGTAGCATTGCGGATGTTTGACAGAAGGGTATTCTATAAGTCAGTGGACCAGGCTAAAAAGAAGCACTCATATTTTTGGGACGGTTGACCTCTTTAGGTCGTCATAGAGATGGGATACGTGTGACCGTCTCGAAGTACCTAAGACAAACCTTCATGATTCTTTTGCTGTCCTCAAGTACCTTTGATAGGCCGCCATAGGCCACACAACCATAGTCAAAGTGAGGGAAAATGAGAGAGGAAACTAGGAGTTCTACTTACTCCAATTCTACTTACTACTAAGAAAATTATTGAAGTCCGTCGTGAATGCCCATAGCATGGTTTGTTTCAATGTAATACCATTTGATTTATTTATCATGCTTATTGATATTTTGATCTGTTTTGTGAGTTTGGATATAATTTGAATACTTAAATATAAAATTTCAAGAACCGAGAGACACTTTAACCATAAATGAACAAACAAAATGAAGCTGCCCAACTTAATTGGGTTGCTATAACACAGCATACCGATTCTTTCCTACAGGAATATTCTTAACATTTTATTTAACTATAAATACAATTTTTTTTTCCTTTTTTACTATTTTTAATTTTTTTTACTGCATATTTTTCCTGTTTTTTTTTTTTTTGTTTTTTTTCTCTTCCTTCTCTACCCTTTCACATTTTCTTTCAAATACTTAGAAATATCTATAAATATACACCAAAGATTAAATAAAAAACAAATTATATATACATTAAACAACTATATACTAAGAAATCACACCATCATAAATAAAAACAATACCAAAACACTCAGCACCTAAAATCAATATCTCTATATATAAAAAAACATTTGTTAAAATTAAAATATAAGTAAACACAGATCCACATGCATGCCCCTCCAATAATACCTGTTACGGGTAGATATGATAGTCTATAATTCCCAGGGAGTCGAGAATCCACTTTCTGCTATCATAGCTACGTCATTTATATCGACACCTATGTCCTCCATGAAGCTCCTTGTTGAACCTGGCACAGCTCCGCAGGCTCCAAACCAAAGGCCTTTAACGTAGAACTCTCTCCCGCCATAGCTCTCGTGGAACTTTTCCTACATTTTTCGTAGATTCCTCTCTTTTCCCTTTACTTGCCTTTTCAAGTTCTTTAGATTCATATCTCACGGTGGGATCTAGAATGACAGCCAAATTTCCGGTCTTAGGAAATGCCACGATATCAGCATATCGCGTGGATCCATCCGTATCCACACAGTAAACTTCCTCGAAGCAGGCAAAATCTCGTTCTTTAAGGATCCTTATCAACTCATGCTTTACTCTATGGTGACGGCGTGTTATCAGGAAGGAGTCGTTGGGACATTTTCCCAGCACGTGAGCTGGTGTTTTTGGCTCTCTGTTAAATTTGCGAGAGAGGGACCCAACATCTCTGACCTGTCCGCTGACACATATTTATTTATATATACACATATTTTTTTATACCTCAATAATTTTATTTACTCCTGTAAAATAAATACAACAAGCAAATGGGTTGTATTCACAAATATGGAAAAAGGCATGGTTAGGCATGAGAGGAACAGCACCCAGTGGTGCATCCTCCTGTCATTAAATTAAAGAACATATGGGTTTAGTAAGTTTAATAAGTAATTTTTCGTAATAGCTGATCAATCGAGGGAACATGGGCTCAGAGGAGACAATCGAGTGATATATTAGCCTCACTTTGTCCTCTAGGAGGGGACAACCGAGTGCAAAGGGTTTTCTAGATAGTAATGAGCTCAATTGTTCCTTGCGTTAACTAATTTTCCATAAAATGAGATCCAGGAGCCATTATCTCAATAATTTGCCAGAGTGGGGCCCACCTCTCTCATTTACATTCCTCCTAATTAATTATGTAAATGAGATTTAGTTTAATGAATAGGCCAAAACGTTTCGGTTCCGACCCAAAAGGAAAAAAGTCTCGGAATTAGAATAATTACCTGATAATCCGACGCCTTTCTCTCCTCTCTCTTGATCTTTTTCGAGAAGTAGAACTAAAGAGTCTAAAGTCAGTTAGGACAATTAAGTTTTCGTAAGAATTATTATAAGTAGATTCTGTGCATTTCGATTTTTAGTTTTCCTAGCCATTGTATTTTAGACTGGAAGTAGCTGTGCTCAAGATCTGGTGAGGCCTGAGCTTTCTCAAATAAACCAACGCTTTTTTTTTTTGTTTTGTTGGTTTTGGTTTTAATTTTTATGTTTCAAAATCAAACATGAAAATTAGAAAACGAATCAAAAGTGAAAATCAACAAAAGTAACTTATAGAAAAGGACTATCATGGTTTTTATTTTATTTATTTATTTTTTAATTTGTTGGAGGCATATATCCACACAATATTGACAACATAAATATTATAAAATATTAAATTTACAAATACTAGAGAGAAGCGCTAGGATCTCTTGAATATTACTTATCCCTCCACATTTAGGAGAGCAAGCTTGGTTCGGGTATCTCTGACTAATTATAACTATAATGTGTTTCTATATAAAATTTATTTTTTTATGTTAATTTCACTTACCTATATATGAAATACATAGTAAGAGAAAGTATTAAGTAAGTAAATTCCAATTTTCAACAGAATTAAACGTTTTAGGATCTCCTATCCCAAAAAAAAGTCTGTGTGTGTGGTAAGTCTAGCTCGAAAACGTAAAGTCGTAAGAAACTCAAAGTGCATACTTAAAACAAATATATGCCAAAGATGTTACAGCAACATTTTGACCAAAATTGCTCAAAACAGCTCTAACGATTTTAATTAAACTCGCTATATCGATGTAAAACTTAATTGGGCTTTAATATAATGAGTGGAGTGATGCCAGTGGGCATTTTCCCTTCATGTATATTATCTGACAGCTAATTTACTTGATGCATTTACTAGATAGATATATAGATAGATAACTGTTTTTTATTTCTTTAAGCATATTACAACAAAACAAATATTATAAATAAAAAAAACATTTGTAGAACGTCAGTCTGGAGCCGATCTGTAAAGTTTTACAAATTATATAATATTCAAAAACAGGACACTCACTGATTCTATTCAATTTCTAACTGTATTAACTTATAAATAAAACAATAGTAAAAAAAATAACAATAATCAATTAATATCACATATTAGAAAGTTTTTTTAAATTTAATTATAATTAAATTCCTTAATAAGCCTATATATATATAAGGCCATGCTATTTTACAAAAATTTAATACAGACAACCAGTTATCACCATTGAGGCATTTTATTACATCATCAACTTTTAGAGAATTCTTTCCAAAACAATTTTTTCTAATTTCAGACAGAATCGGACATACAGCTAGGAAATGAAATGTATTTTCTGTTTCTTTTTTATTGCACAAGGATGATGTATTTACTAATACAGTTGTAAATCTCAATAAATGGAAAGAAAGAAAAATAAATAAAGAAATATAATGTAGATTTCATCCAGATTGAAATAGCCTGACAGGGCTTAAAATCCGATATTTAAAATTTCCTTCCTCTAAAGTAACTTTGATTTTGTAGATCCTAACAACATTGATTTGTTAATTATTTTGTTATTGTTATTTTGTTGAAAATGATAACATATCATCTGGTTATCGTTGATTGCAAAAAAACACAAAAAAAAAACAACAACTTTAAATCTATAATTTGAATGAATTCGATATCTAATTAAGGGAGATACTAAGAAAAAATACTCTTACGACCAACATTCGAACCGAAGAGCACTAAGCAAGTAATGTATCCACTTATCACGAGGACCTCATTATATAATGACAAAAAATAATCATAACTGAAGAAAAAATAAATGACAAGACTAAATTATTATAGGCACATAATTCAGTTATGTCACACAAATCTAAATATCGCTAAGATGATCTACGTAAACAGGCGGCAGAAGTCACAACAAATGTAATTCGTTGTCAGGTACACATAAATCGCGTGGGGACATTCAGCGGAAAACGGAAAGTGTATGTGAACAATATTGCGTGTCTACTTAAACGCCAGAGTTCGCCAGCTTTAAAGATTCCCAAGAGGCGTCGGATTTTTTCATTATTATTTTTAGAATGACCTTATACACTGGCGAAAAAAACACAAATCAAGCAACACTTCAATATATATATATAAAAACATTCTTTTTTTTTTTTTCTTAATAGCAATATTTGTTTATCTAGTTATTTATTACATTCAATAAGAAGAGGATTAAAGTCAATCTTTTGCAAATCATCATTTACTTAGTAATAAACATTATGCTCTCATAAACAATATAGGAAAGTGTCTTCTTTATCTGAAAGAATAATGTCATCTACTAATAATTGTACGCAAATTTTAATATTGTTTTGTTTTTTACATTCACTTACCTATATATGAAATATATAGAAAAGGAAAGTATTGCGATCGTGAAAATTTTGGAATTCGAGTTTTTAACGAAAATACCTCTTTTTGGGTACCTTGAGTCTAAATAACCAAGTACTGAAAAAAGGTCTGTGAGCATGTCCGTGTGCGGTGAGTATAGAGAAATAACGAGAAGCCGTATGAAACCGAAATTTCATATTTTCGGTTTCATACGGTTTCATATTCAGATGTTACAGCAACTTTTTCATCAAAATCAACGGACCAGAAGAGCTACTTTATACTATGCATTTTGTTAATTTTTAATAATTTTATAAAAAACAGCAATAACGATCTTGATTAAATTCTCTATATCGATGCAAAATTTAATGGGATCTAGTTTAATAGGTTTTATTCTAATTGAACGGGGCTTGAAGGCCTATATTTACAATTTTGTTCCTCAAAAGTACCTTTGTAGATTTTATAAAACTAACCATATCACGTTTTTACTATTGCTAAAAACTGAATAAATATATAATTAGAACGAAATGGATGCCCGACTAAAGGCAAACAAAGCAAAAATATTTGTTTATAGCGGATATAATTAGTTGACCGTTTGAGAATTACTGGAAGGAATTAGTCCAGATGGCGGTCTGTATAGAAAACAACTAAATAGTTTTAAATATTTATTTTTTACAGGCGTTTCGACCCTTATTGTGGGTCATCATTAGGGCTAAAAAGGTACAATAGAAATACAATTAGAATAACATTAAATACAATATAATTTAAACTATTGAGCTAGTGAATGTCGATATTAAACATAAAAAGAGAAAAGAAATATATTTGTGAAGAAATCAATCAATTAAATTACAATGACTATAACATAACAATGAATGGGCTTTACAGAACAAATTATGACTAATAATAATGTACAAATATATTAATATTCACATGAAAAAGGAAACATTATAATAAAGAGTAGAGTGGGCGAATGAAAACTAGTTAAAGTTTGGCAGAATGGGGGTATGTAGAATGGGAAATATGTACGAAATGTAGGTAGAAAGGAAAGTACGTACCGTATTATTGGACAGGAACTCAAAAACAATGACAAAAATATAATATTACCATACAATGAAATAATGAAAATTAAACATATAATCATAATGATACAAGAAAAAATATTAAAATTTAATTAATAAAATATAACCTATATAATAGTAAGAATAAACTTGTGGGTACCCACTACAATCTTTCTCCCCTTTTCACCAATACTAAAGACCTAATCACTCCTCAATATCTTCCGAATATTGTCTACAAAATACCTTATACAGATTGCAAAGTATCTTATGTGAGTGAAACCAAAAAATACTTAATAGTAGAACTGTAATGGAATAAAACTCACTGTACCTCCTAACATAATTCTCCATAATTACGATAAAGACATCAAAGATAACAGGGTGCAACAATTGATTCCAACTTTTATTTATTTTAATTTTTGTTATCAACCTTTATGATTCGTCAATGATTGTATTTTACAATGTTCCAAATTTTTTTCACTCTGTTATCTTTGATGTTTTTATCTTTATGATGGAGAATTTGGTTGGGAGGTACAGACTGTTTTACTCCATACACGTCTTCCATTATTTTCTATCACTGTCTTCCATTGATCCTAGAATCTTTGGGCCAGGAGAAAACTCAGTCGAAATTCTAAATTATATGTTTTTTTCTTTTGATCCGACAATAGTGTTCAAAAAGGGGGATGCATTTAAAGCAATAGAAATTGTTAAAAAACTCTAATATGCTTTGAGGCGGTATTAATAAATAAGAACGTTTGTAGGATTTTAATACGAATTCAGGTTCGAAAATAAATAAAAATATTCAAAAATTAGTGGAGTGTGGGGTTTTCATACAATTTCCATACAGGTTTATTAATACATAAACGGATGACTTCATTAATAGTGGATTTTAAAACATATTAATTAAATAATCATAATCACGATAGTTTCTATTAACGTCTTAAAATTTAATAAATTTGAATTGTGCTGTTTAAACATAGGAAAAACCTGATATTTAGGGCGTTAACTTAGTGATCTCGGGTCGAAAGAATCATATGAACAACAACTAAGAAAGTAAATTAAGAAGCTTAAAGCTGATAATGCCTGAAAAATATTTTCGACTCTAGCTTTTCAACTGTGCATTTCCGGACACATGTCCAGCGGACTATTTTTATTGTTTAGAGATCCTTAATTCATTTTTGAAGTCTGGCCAATGAATCTGTTACCAATCCATAAAAAAAGTAGTAACATAGACGTATAATACACCGATGGAAAGCGCAAGATTTCAGAAAAGTTATTATGCAATAAAATAATTCGAACAAGTTAATATAAAGTTTTTATAAGCCCATAAGAGGAGAAGATTAAAATAGTAAAACGCACATGATCGTGCAAGTTGTATTCTTCTATTTAGTACGCAAAATTTTAGAAAAAATATTACGTACTAAATTGTAACTATGTTTTTAACATAAATGGTAAGTTGTTATAAATCTATAAACTAACATTCTTATTATTTTTTCTCTTTATATTTATATTCACGCCTACTAGAATGTATCTGACAATCAGCAAATGTGCTGTACGAATTGAGATCAGACATGGTAGGCATGAGGAAGGAAAATGCCCAGCAGCACCCCTTCCTTGGCTTTATTTTATCAGAGGAGGTCCCTCATCCAGCCTCTCTTTAGCCTTCTTTTGACTGGCATTTCAGCTACTGACATGTCTTTAATCAGTCTATTGTCGTGTCCGCTAAGTTTACTGTAAAAACGAGTATAGAATGTTCGTATATGTTGGTCAGCTGTTGGTTGTTGTAAGTCCGTATGTAGGGTTCTGTTGTTTACGTACCAAGGAGCTGTCGTTATCAGTCTTAAAATTTTGGATTGAAATGATTGCAGTTTTTGTATGTGAGCCTTTTTTGGTGAACCAAAAATCTGTGAAGCGTAAGTCCATATTGGCTTAAGAAGGTATGCGTATGTATTCAGTTTTTGTCTATTTTTTAATTTTGAAGATTTAGATAAAAGTGAGTATAGTACTTTCAGTCGGTGGTCAAGAGTCTGTCTTTTCATTTTGACATGTGGATTCTTATTAATTATTTAAAATTTAATACCATCTCCTTAAAACGGATGTTTCACTGTAAACTAAAGGCAATTTCTATGAAAACTTTTTAAACTTTGTAGTTTTTGAATACATACTATGCCAGAATGACTATGAATACATACATAAAATTAAATATTCCGTTATCTGTGCTTCACTCTAAAATAGAAAACAAATACACTTGACTTATTTTGGTTTATGTTTTTAATTTCTGCCGATGATTAAATATAATAATGAATAGATGTTTTAAAATAAACATACTGTTTTGCTAATTGCACTTTTCGTTAAGATAAACTTCCAATACCAAGCGAAAAACTCTAAATCGTTCAGACAGAGATTTTTTAAACCTAAATGACACCTCATTGAAATTTCACCCTTCCGAAGCAGGAATGGGTACACTAGTTATTTAAATAATGAGGTGACATGATACGTAGTGGCTATGATTTTCTTGAATAAGACAGAAATCAAAGATAGCTGAGCCAGGATGGGATCTATAGACAATATGCCATCCCAAGGGACCCTGCTAATTATCAGATTGGGGTCTTGAGGTAATCCAGACTTCCATAATTGAAATTTCCCAACCTCAGCTTCCAGGTAGGGCGTGTTCAAGGTAATCCGGAGAGGATTTGGACTAATTTGGGATTCATACGAAGGTATTTGTCGTCGTAATGGCAGGGTATTGAGTGGATAATGTAGCGAAATGGCAAGGTATAGAGTGGATAATGTAATGGAATGTATTCTAGAAATTAATCTAGGGTTAGTTATGTTTGACTCCAGGTACTTAAGTCATACTAGGACATATAATATGTAAACTACGTCAACTCAATTTTCTAACATATGTTTAAAAAATCAACAGACGAGTTCCACTTTCCATGATTCGTTAAAATCAATTCAAGAACTTATCAATTATCCTGATATTTTAATAAAAAAAATGCTTCCATGGAAACATTTATTTTAGATTATATACATATATGTATAATTATTTTTTTAACCTTAATGACCACTTTTTATATCATTATAGCATTATTTAAAAAAAAATCAATTTAAATTTTTCTTAACAAAAATGTACATATATATATATACATTTTTGTTAAGAAAAATTTAAATTGATTTTTTTTTAAATAATGCTATAATGATATAAAAAGTGCAAAACACAACAGAACAATAAATTTATTAAATAAATAAACGTTTCTATTTGTTTTATTATTGATTTTGATTGATTTTATGAAAGTATTTAGGATTCATCGGATTTGTAGGGACAGGAAGTGATGGTGTAGAGAAAAATTGCTAACGTATCAAGGACACTAGCACATTAATACAAAACACGGCCACTACTCACTTTCATTACATCTGCCGAAGGCTGAAAATAAGTTAGTTGAAAGACCTCCTGTCAGAAACAGTAAATAGGAATCAAGCCTGGAAGAGAAGCCGCTGGGTATTGCTATTTTTAACACCCCTGTAATGCCACATGCTATAACATGACCCCATCGCATTCGCAGGTTTTCCATAAAGTTTGACTGGTATAAACAAGCATTAAGGTTAAAAAAATAATTATACATATATGTATATAATCTAAAATAAATGTTTCCATGGAAGCATTTTTTTATTAAAATATCAGGATAATTGATAAGTTCTTGAATTGATTTTAACGAATCATGGAAAGTGGAACTCGTCTGTTGATTTTTTAAACATATGTTAGAAAATTGAGTTGACGTAGTTTACATATTATATGTCCTAGTATGACTTAAGTACCTGGAGTCAAACATAACTAACCCTAGATTAATTTCTAGAATACATTCCATTACATTATCCACTCTATACCTTGCCATTTCGCTACATTATCCACTCAATACCCTGCCATTACGACGACAAATACCTTCGTATGAATCCCAAATTAGTCCAAATCCTCTCCGGATTACCTTGAACACGCCCTACCTGGAAGCTGAGGTTGGGAAATTTCAATTATGGAAGTCTGGATTACCTCAAGACCCCAATCTGATAATTAGCAGGGTCCCTTGGGATGGCATATTGTCTATAGATCCCATCCTGGCTCAGCTATCTTTGATTTCTGTCTTATTCAAGAAAATCATAGCCACTACGTATCATGTCACCTCATTATTTAAATAACTAGTGTACCCATTCCTGCTTCGCAAGGGTGAAATTCCAATGAGGTGTCATTTAGGTTTAAAAAATCTCTGTCTGAACGACTTGGCATTGGAAGTTTATCTTAACGAAAAGTGCAATTAGCAAAACAGTATGTTTATTTTATAACATCTATTCATTATTATATTTAATCATCGGCAGAAATTAAAAACATAAACCAAAATAAGTCAAGTGTATTTGTTTTCTATTTTAGAGTGAAGCACAGATAACGGAATATTTAATTTTATGTATGTATTCATAGTCATCCTGGCATAGTATGTATTCAAAAACTACAAAGTTTAAAAAGTTTTCATAGAAATTGCCTTTAGTTTACAGTGAAACATCCGTTTTTATGAGATGGTATTAAATTTTAAATAATTAATAAGAATCCACATGTCAAAATGAAAAGACAGACTCTTGACCACCGACTGAAAGTACTATACTCACTTTTATCTAAATCTTCAAAATTAAAAAATAGACAAAAACTGAATACATACGCATACCTTCTCAAGCATTGGCTTGCGAAGTACATAATAATAAGTACATATAGATGTACTTACGCCTCACAGATTTTTGGTTCAGCAAAAAAGGCTCACATACAAAAACTGCGATCATTTCAATCCAAAATTTTAAGACTGATAACGACAGCTCCTTGGTACGTAAACAACAGAACCCTACATACGGACTTACAACAACCAACAGCTGACCAACATATACGAACACTCTATACTCGTTTTTACAGTAAACTTAGCGGACACGACAATAGACTGATTAAAGACATGTCAGTAGCTGAAATGCCAGTCAGAAGAAGGCTAAAGAGAGGCTGGATGAGGGACCTCCTCGGATAAAATAAAGCCATGGAAGGGGTGCTGCTGGGCATTTTCCTTCCTCATGCCTACCATGTCTGATCTCAATTCGTACAGCACATTTGCTGATTGTCAGATACATTCTGATAGGCGTGAATATAAATATAAAGAGAAAAAAATAATAAGAATGTTAGTTTATAGATTCATAACAACTTACCATTTATGTTAAAAACATAGTTACAATTCAGTACGTAATATTTTTTCTAAAATTTTGTGTACTAAACAGAAGAATAAAACTTGCACGATCATGTGCATTTTACTATTTTAACCTTCTCCTCTAATGGGCTTATAAAAACTTTATATTAACTTGTTCGAATTCTTTTATTGTTTTATTTATAATAACTTTTCTGAAATCTTGCGCTTTCCATCAGTGTATTATACTTCTATGTTACTACTTTTTTGATGACTTGGTCACAGATTTAATGGCCAGACTTCAGGAATGAATTAAGGATCTCTAAACAATAAAAATAGTCCGCAAGACATGTGTCCGGAAATGCTCAGTTGAAATGCTAGAGTCGAAAATATTTTTCAGGCATTATCAACTTCTCGCTTCTTAATTTACATTCTTAGCCGTTGTTTATATAATTCATTTGACCCGGAGATCACTAAGTTAAGGCCCTTAAAAATCAGGTTTTTCCAATGATTAATTCAAGTACAATTCAAATTTAATCATAGTGAAAGAATTTTTTAGGGTTATTAAATATCAATACGTTAATAGAAACTATCGTGATTATGATTATTTAATTAATACGTTTTAAAATCCACTATTAATGAAGTCATCCGTTTATGCATTAATAAACTTGTATGGAAATTGTATTGTTTCTTAACAAAAATGTATATATATATAGACACACACACACACACACATATATATTCATGTCTCTCATTTTGTTTATTATCTAGTTTAATTTTCAATATTTTTTAGTAGGTGCATCTTAAATTATTATTATAATTTTTTTGTTGTTTCGATTGTGTTTTTGTTTCTCTTTTTGCACTAAGACATTAAAGTTTTTATTTTAATTTTCTTATTTTTAATTAGTTTCTTTTTTTTTTTTTTTTTTTGTTCACCCCTACATCGCCTTTGAACGCTATACGGAGTTTCTCGGTCCAGGGGGTGAGAGCGTGGGATAATTGTTGAGATAAAATCCTCAGCAGCGATATTCGAACTCGTAATTATTTGCTTTAAAATTTTCGTTTAAAAGAAACGCGCGTTAACCAACTCGGCTACCCCACCCCGTTGCAGTCTACGGACCTATACCTATGTTTGTCAACCCCCAACTATTGTTATGTTTGGAAAAAAAAATTATCTAAAAAAAAATACGTTTGTTCTTTTCTCCTTCCGTTTTTCATCAAAGTCATTAAAATTGTATAATAACCAGTTTTTCCACCAACTATCAAAAAATGAAAATGCGTGATATGATTAATCTTCTCGGGTTTTCAGAATTAAAAGCACTTCAGTTGAAAACAGTTTCAAAGCCCAATAAGAGTAAATCAATCAAAAATAAATTCACATGATACTACATTCCATTAAGTATTACACCGGCACAGCTAGTTAATTCAAAATCGTCAGAGCTGTTTTTAAGTAAATCTTAAAATGATACAAAATGCATAGTATAATGTGGTTCTTTGCCTTCGTGACAAGGTTTCCTTAACATCTCAGGCATTTAGTGCAATAAAATATGAAATATAAGTTTAATGCAACTTATAGTATTTAAGAAAAACCTACCACGTACACAAAGAACTAGACAATTTTTAAGATCACAATACTTTGGAAAGTATTGGAAGTGTTTTTTTATTTTTAAAATTACTTTTAAACTAAATAATAGTTTATAGATCCAATGTAAATCTAGACCCTGGATCAATATTTCAATTAAATGGGACTCAAAACCCAATTATTTCTGTGGCTTCTCTGTCTCCTCCAGGTTTCTGAGTGGACTCTGCTGATTGTGTTTTATCGAATCGCATCAAAAGGCTATTGACGGCGTCACAATTCAAAGTTCAAATTTTAAGTGTTATATTCATAATGAACTAATTAACTGTAATATTAGAGTTGGTAAATTTTAAATATGTATTTGTAATTCTTCAAAGTGAATCATAATAATTTCTATTCATCCATTATTAACCAGTTTGCAGGTGTTCCTCAAGCCAGTATCCTAGGATCCATTCTTGACACAGTTCATTCAGCTGATATCCCATCCCATCCCAACACTTTTCTTTCTACCTCCACTGATGACACTTGGGTGTTATGAGTTGATAACGATCGGTTTTCTCCCAATTCCACACCAGAGACCTTGAGATATGGTGTCAGATTCGGCAAATAAAAATGCATTCCATTAATTCAACAAATAACAGTTACCTGTAAACTTATACCTGCTATACGGCATTCGTTAATAACATTCCTCTCCCGGTTAAACAGATCCGACTGCATCTTCACAAACGTCTTATTTGGAATCCTCATACAAGACAACGACAAGAAACACCTCGACATTTTTGAATATTTCACCACTTACTAGACAAACGTTCTAATCTTCCACTTCACTACAAAAGACTCATCTACATGACTATCATAAGGCCGATATGGATTCACGGAGGTGAGCTTCGGGCTCTACTTAACTATTGAATTCTTCCTGTATCCAATCCCTACAGTCCAAAATCCTTCGTAAACTCTTCAACGCTCCTTACCTAGTAACGAATTAACTGGTCCATAACGACCCTAATGTTCCATATGCTGATTCGACGCGAACTAGATACCATTCCTTTCACGAGTAGATCAATTCCGATTCTAATCTACTAGCTTCCATCCTTTCTTTTTCTTCAATTCCTGACAATCCTCCAAGGCGTCTAAAAAAATATGGCTTCGAAACCTTCAAGTTTAAAATATTTTTATATTGCTTCTTTACAACTGTATCATGATTTTCATATTGTTACTCATATTTACTTGTTGTATTCCTTTATACAGTTGTAAATAGCAATAAATACATGTTTAAAAATAAATGTATTTAATTGTTCATATGCAGGTACTTTCCGTTACTGTTCCATTTAATAATTTATTATCCATTAATTCATTTTATGTTTATTGAATAGTAGATGTGGTGGTTGTAGCTTCAAATAAGGCATATAAATTGTAATGTTTATTAAACTAAAAAAGTATAAAAAATAGAAATCGTTCAGACAGTAAAGATTCTGAAACTGCGGGGCCTGTTGAAGAGACGGTAGTTGCCTCTGTGATGTCTGTTGCAGCTGCAGGAGGCGGAGAAAAAGAATTGTTCATGTTGAATAGCCCCGCGAAGAAGGTTTAATACTGGAGAAAATTGTACTTATTGACGATGTGTTTCTCCGAAAACCGAAAATGTTCGACTGGGTGTGGTGGAAGTTTCCGGTGAACAGTATTTTATTTCACTGATCTGACCATGTTCTGATAACAAAGTCTGACCGCTCTGTAGGCTTGGTTTTGAGAGCGAACGTGGTCTCGGAACGTAAACTGTTACGAAACATCCCAGGGAGGCTATATAATTATTTTAATAAGAGAAAAAATCACGATCTTTAGCAGTGTCCTCTAAAAATATCGGATGTCCGAAATCATAATAGAGACTTATATTTTACGGATTAAAAACTTGTTAAATCTAAAATCCATAGAGATTGAAACAGCAAAAGAGACAATGAATTCTTCTCTAGACACATCGCATGAGTCTTGTGGGGTGTTAATCCGCACAATTATATATTGTTATACGATCTATAATATTAAAATGTTTTGTTCATAATATGAAAAGATCCCTTATCAGAGGAGAAGTTCCGCAGTGAGAGACGTCAAGGGCCTTTGTTTCGGAGCTCTCGGAACTGTACCCTACTCTACAAAGAGCTTCTTAGAGAATCTCGATGTGCATATGGGGGACGTAGCGAAGATGGCAAAAAATGTAATATTGGACTCCCTTGGTATGATCCACCATCACATGCATGGTATCCGATAGATAATATCCGATGAGTACATTAATATATTTTTACTATGTTCCAGATTAACATGAGGGCGGCGTGGTCTACTGGATAGAGCGGTAGGCTACTGTTCTTGGGGTCCTGGGTTCGGATCCCGGCCGTGTCAGAATATTATTCAACCGAGAGGTGACCCTAGGGTATGGAGACCCCTTTTTTAGCAGACCCAGCCTATTTAAAGTAGGTACCCAAATACGGTGAAAACCTGGTGGCTGACTTTGATCAAGGCCTAATCACCTCATTGCAGGACCGTTGGTTTACAAACAGTACGAATGTATATGTACTGAGCCCCAGACCCGTCATGGGTTGTAAAGGTACATTATTTTTTAAAAATATTAATATGTAAATATTTTGCTGTTTTTCTTTTAAGAGACTTTTTATATGTACAAAATGAATTACAGAAATAAATTGGGAAAACTATAAATAATTTAATAATAATGATAAAAGATGTAATTATATTAATACTGTGCTTAATATGGTAATTATTAAAAAAAAGTGCAATGAAATTATAGTATGCTGTATTGTAAGCAACCCAATATAGTTGGACAGCTCTGCTTTATAAATTTTCTCTCTCGTTTTAATAATTATAGAGAAAATTAATTTTTGTAATAATAAACGATAGATATCCGTATGGGTGACAGGATTCCGGTTTTGGGGTATACCAATGATTTGGTACTGCTAGGTGAAGACGCGGAAACCATACAACTAAATACAAGTGTGTTAATAAAAGCCGGCAAGAAATATGACTCGAACTAAATACCGATAAGGCGAAATATATGATTAGTAGCAGAAACGGTGGCGATCTTGGTGATATTGATGTATCAGGGCATACTTTTGAACACGTAGAGAAATCCAAGTATTTAGGTTCAATGATAACAAGAAAAATGAAATCCAGGAAGAAATAAAGTCACGGTTAAAGGTGGGGAATGCGTGTTATTATTCAGTTGCTAAGTTACTTAGCTCGCGGCTTCTATCTAAAAACTTAAAGGTTAGAATTTATAAAAGTATTATTCTACCGACGGTTCTCTACGGATGCGAAAAGTGGCCGCTTACTTTAAAGGATGAACAACGGCTTAAGGTTTTCGAAAATAAGGTACTGCGTAAAACACTTGGTCCGAAGTGAGATGAGGCCACTAGGGAGTTTAGAAGGTCGCACAACGCGGAATTGCGTAACTTGTATCCTGTGAATATAATTGAGTTGATAGCATCGCGGAGACTCAAATGGGTGAGTAAAGTTGTTGGGCTCGGTGAGGGACGGATTCTAACAAAGTTGGTATTCGCTGATCCCACTGGTAGGCGTCCGAAAGGTAGGCCATAGCGTCGATGGGAGGATTGCGTTAAGGCTGATCTCGGGGGCTTGGGCTTGAACGTGAAAGTTTGTGTAGGCAGAATTTGGTGGTATCGGCATCGAACCTTCGGGTTCGGTAAGCCTATTATTATTATTAATAATAAACGATAATTTGTCAAGTTATTGCATTAAGTCCTGAAGATGAGGAGACTCCAAAACGTTTACTCTTAATTATTGTTAATGTAAAAATAAACGTACAAGGAAGATTTAAGAACCATCTATTCATTATCACTTTAGGTTTCCTCGGAATAATAAATTTTACTACTAAAGCCAATTTTTTAAAATGATTATCCTTTTCTACACGGAGATATCTAATTGCTAAGTTACATTGGCCGGGAAAGCGGAAAGAGAGACAGCTGTAAGAAGACGCGGGCTTTCATGGGTCATGTGAGACAATTAGGAGGGAGGGGGGGGGCGGCTTGTTAATTTCCCTCGGGTCCGACCCCCCCCCCCCTCCCGCTTAAATCAGAATCTAATTACAAGCGGCTTCCCCCAGGCCGTATGCTTCCTACTGTCCCGGCATTTTGTCTTCCAGGATCGCATCCTCGTCTTCTAGACTTTTCTTATTTGAAAATAAGTTATAAAAAAGGAAACAGAGGTCCTTATATCATGACGAGGTAAGGCAATTTCTTTAGGATTTTAGTAACTGGGTCTTAGCGATGTAACTTTCTAGAGCTATAGTTCCCAACATAATTTATTCCCCTTCATCTAATCAGTACAATGGCAAGGATCCCATAAAAACATTTGGAGCCGGCAAACACGACTTTCACTCACCTTCGTTGTTAAAATCGGTTAATTAATTTACAAATGCAGTTAGAGATAAAAATGAGTGCAAGTAATAAAGAATTAATTAAATTGAATACTTTGGCCAACTAGAGATACTCCAAAAACAGTAAAAAGTATAATATAAAAACAAAATGTAATCCTTCCCAAAAACCAATGCAAAAAAAAAAAAAAATAAAAAAAAAATACAGTGTATAATAAAACAACTTATCACCAATAAACAACAAGGATATCTCCATTAAATTTTAGTAAATATTAGCTACTTACTGCAAATCAACTAAAATTACATTTTTAAACATTTATCAAAACTGAAGGTATATATAAAATTTTAAATAAAATTATTAAAATTAAAATACTAATGTTTCTCGGTTACAAAATAAAAAATCTGGTGCGAGCAACACACGAGTTTCACTTACCTCCATTTTTAAAATCAATGAAAGATTTTTCAAGAGCAGTTAGAGATAAAAATACGTGAAACTATTAAGGAATTAATTAAATTGAATCTATATAGAAACAAGTTTTTTATTAAAAAATCTATTATATTATTAACTAAAATAATCAGTTAGTTTTATGTTTATTTTATCACTCTCTATTAACTTTTAAAAGTTTGTGAATCAGATAATATTTTTTCTAAAATCTTTAGCTTTCCAACGGTATATCATACATGTATATTACTGCTCTTATGTTCAAAAACGAAAAAATGCATTAAAAACAAATTTTTTTTTTGTTTTCTCCTTTAGATGGGTATCGAATTCATTCAGTTTATATATTTACCTGTTTTTCATCAGCGTTAACAAGATAATATAGTTATTTTTATTTAATCTACAAAATTAAAGGTACTAAAGGGGAAGAAAATTTAAAATATCGGCATTTAAGCCCTGTCAGTCCATTTTAAGCAGAATAAAACCTACATGATATTAAAGCCCGCTGAATTTTACATCGATATAGCGAATTTAATCAAAATCGTCGAAACCGTTTTCGATAAAATCGGAAAAAGGTGCAAAATGCATGGTATAAAGTGCCTCTTCTGGTAAGCTCATTTTGATGAAAAAAGGTTTTGTCACGTCTCGGGCGTATAGTTGTCTTAAATATGAAATTTCAGTTTCATAGGACTTACAGTTTCCGCCCAGGAGTTACCACACACACACACACACACAGACGTTTTTGCGGGATTTGGTTATTTGGACTCAGGGGACCCTAAAACGTGTATTTCCGTTGAAAACTGGAATCCGAAAATTTTCACGATCGCAATACTTCCCCTTACTATATGCAGTAAGTGAAAGTAAGTCTGGAGATACTTTTTTTTCCGGCTTGTCTGATGCAGTGCAGCCTCTTAAGCTTATTTTGTGCCGTTCAATCTTGTGTTAATACAGGGCTAGTACCTTGGTGAATCTGGCTAAATTATAATGGTTAATCAGTTCACACAACTTGGGATCTTTAATACGGTCGCTGCCAAAATGGTAAAACCGTATCCTGGCAATCTCTGGACAACTGCATACCACATGATATGCAGTTTCATCCTCCTTCTTACAAAATCTGCAAGTCGGTGAGACCGTCAGCCCCATATTATGGAGATGCATGTTAAGCTGACAGTGTCCTGTATGCCGATCTTTTATTCCCCTTGGAGTTGTCCTGTCCATTGAGAGATGTGTAAAACTTATCTCATTGCAGAATTTGCAAGGCAAAAAGGCAAAAAAGTTATGCTGCTTACCAGTATTCCTCCGATATAGCCTGGATCTATTGCCAACATCCGTCTTAATGAAACCTTTAGCATGCCTGAGGCTTATTCCACAGACAGGTTCAGGTGTGCAGGGTGACTGAGCAGAACCCCTCCTTGCGAGGCTGTCAGCTCTCTCATTGCCTAAGATGCCTGAGTGACCAGGAACCCAGTTAATTCAGATAAGCTGAGATCCTTGTCTCGGCGATCTGTTTTGATGAGGAATACATTCCGTCCTGACGATGAACGAAAATCGATTTTTATTTAATACAAACACACATAGCCGGACTTGTCTCGTATTGGCCCAAACTCTAAAATCTGTTTATGTTTCCCCACCTGTACCTTCAAGGGATTACCGATTCTAAAATAAGAAGGCCAAAGGCTACATAAAGTGTCGCTTCCTTTATCAACCTATATCATCTTTTTAAGATCAGTCGTCTTAAAAAGATTTTGTGTCACAAATTCAACACCCTAACACTAACATGGCTAAAGAGATAAAGGAATAATCTTTTTTTATACGAAGTTAAAGGTGATACTTTGCGTATAAAGGTAGGTTTGGAAATCCGGACGAAGCGGCACAAACAGTAATGGTTTTTTTAAAGCAAGTCGTCCTGTGAGAAGGAAAATGGAGATTGATTGGGTAGGATTTCGTGTTGAACAAATGGATAGAAGAACAAGGGATGAGAAGGTCAAGTATGTAAGATGTTAGTTTTTTTGGTTTTAATTGTACAAAATAAGTATAATTTCAGGAAATCTTGTCGCTCATATTTTCAGATTAAAGTTTATTTTTTCAATTTTCTATGTAAAATCAAGAAAACAAAAAATTTATAGAGTAATTTTATTTAAATGTCATTTGGTAACCAAACATTTGTGACTGTAAACCAGCACAATAATCATTTGTAAATTTATAATTATTGATTGGAGGTATTTAGAGCTAATTAGTAATTAATAGTCTTAAGTCCCTCATAAAACAATTTTCGGAGAGGCTTAAGGGCTTCAGGCAATTAATTAAGAATCTT
This sequence comes from Piezodorus guildinii, assembly GCA_023052935.1. Taxonomy (NCBI): domain Eukaryota; kingdom Metazoa; phylum Arthropoda; class Insecta; order Hemiptera; family Pentatomidae; genus Piezodorus; species Piezodorus guildinii. Next base: position 21,476,895 of record CM041297.1, on the reverse strand, counting down.
CAGTAAATTCCCTAATTACATTATTTTGTCCTCCGACTTTATTATTTGTTCCAATTATTTTATTTTTTTTTTCTGTTTTGATTCAAGATCTTACTGCTTAAGGAAATATGACTAAAACAATGTTTTCTTAATGTCACTTCCTATAATATTTAAACAATGAAATTAAACTTTTTAATTTCAAATACCTATATATGAAATATAAAGTACGGAAAAGTATTGCGATATTGCAAATTTTCGAATTCGAATTTTCACCTTAAATACACGTTTTAGGGTCTCCCGAGTCCAAATGACCGTCCCAAAAAAAGGACTGTGTGTGTGCGAGTTTTTCGTAAGTCTACCGCAAAAAGGAAATCCAATGCCAATAAAATATCATATTTAAGACAATTATAGGCCTGAGATGTCACACCAAATTTTTTATCGCAATCGGACAACTAAAAGAGCCAGTATATTTAATCCATTTTGAACATTTTTATGATTTTCTAAAAAATGGATCTAACGATTTTGTTTAAACTCCACACAGAGATAGGCATTAATGTTATGTGGGTTTTATTCCGACTGAAATATTCTGACAGGGCTTAAATGCCGAGATTTTAAATTTTCTTCTTCTAAAGTACACTTAATTCTATAAATTATTTAAAAACAACCCTTTCATGTTTTTAGCATTGGTAATAAATAAATAAGTTGAACGAATTCGATATTCATCATAAGATGAAAAAATGAAAAATATTTACTAATGTAATTTGAGTGTTTTTGAACATAAAAACAGTAATATATTATCTTATTCACAAACTTGTAAAAGTTAACGCAGAGTTTTGAATGTCCGATAAAACTAAATGATTGTCGTAGATAATAATATAACAGGTTATTTATTAAAACACTGTTTTTTTTTATAAAATCCCTAAGTAATTATTTCCTTAACCTTTTTACTATTACTTACCTATATATAAAATATATAGTAAGGGAAAGTATTGCAATCGTGAATTTTTTCGAATTTGAATTTTGTGTTGTTCGAGTTTTCCAGTGGGTGTGTGTTTGTGTGCGTCTGTGTGTGGTATGACTAACGCAAAAACTATAAGTCGTACGAAACTGTAATTTCATATTTAAGACAGATATACGCCGGATATGTTCTACCAACGTTTCCATCAATATCAACTAACCAGAAGAGCCACTTTATAACATGCATTTTGTACCTCTTTACGATTTTCTCAAAAACGGCTCTAAGGATTTTGATTAAGCTAGCCATACGAATGTAAAACTTAATGGCAATATGATTTAGGTTTTATTCTGCTTGAAATAGTCTAAGATGGCTTAAATGCCGATATTTTAAATTATCTTCTTCTAAAGTACCTTTAATTATGTATATTTAAAAAAATTAGGCACATCATGTTATTTGCATTGATAATTAACGGTTAAATAAGCAACAAAAGGAGAAAAGTGCAAACATATTTTCTTATGTAATATTTGTGTTTTTGAACACACCTCAATAGTATCATAGATGTATAATATACCGTTGGATAGCTAAAGATTTTAGAATAAATATCATCTAGTATACGGAATTGTAAAGGTTAATGGGCAGTGCTGAAAAACCGATAAAACTAACTTATTGTTGTAGATAAAAATATAATAGATCATTTAATAAAATACATGTTTCTGTTGAAATTCAATTTAATTTCTTCTTTTAAAATTTATTTCTGTTTCTAAATGTTTTTAAAATCTCTAAATTGATTTTAACAACGGAGGTGAGTAAATGTCTAGTGTTGCGCCCATCACATTTTTATTACTATTTTATTTTCATTCATCCCTTCGTCGTAAACCTACGACATCCTGCCCTACAGTGTCCTTTAATAATATTCCGCTAGTCCCGGTTGAACAGATTCGCTATCTAGGACACTACTTGACAAACGACTGACTTGGAATCCGCACACAAGACTGAAACGACAAGAAACTGCCCAACGCTTTCGCTTCAACAATTACTGGACAGACGCTCTAACCTCCCACTTAACTACAAAAGGCTCATCTATATTACTATCTGGCCTTATCATAAGGCCTATCTGGACGTACGGAGTTGAGCTTTGGGGCTCTACTAAACCATCAAATTCTTCCCGTATTCAATCCCTAAAATCCAAAATCCTTCGAAATATCCTCAATACTCCTTACCTTGTCACCAACAAACTCATCCTTAAAGACCTTAAAGTCCCATATGTTGCTGATTTGGCCCGTACGAGGTATCATTCCTTCCATGACAAACTCCACTCCCACATTAACCCACTAGTTTCAATCCTTCCTTCCTCTTCCATTCCTGACAATCCTCCGAGGTGTCTGAAAAGAAGTGGCCTCGAGACCTTCTAGTGTAGATTACCTAGTGGAGTGTTGCCAATGGGCATATTCTCTTCTTGTCTTTTCATGTATATTATCTATATTATGAGCCAATTTACTTGATGTATTTACTAATACAGTTGTAAATTTCAATAAATTAATAAATTAAAAAAAAAATCATTCATACTATATTCATAGCGATATTTCAATGGATCTTTTTTTTTTTTTTTTTTCTATTTCTTTGAGAGCAGATGCCGACCCATTAAAATACACTATGCCTACTTCCGCCTGAGAGGAATATTCAATATAAAATCTCCCCTAGAAAATGCTTTGATGGCGACCCATTTTTAAAGCTGAATCGGAATCTCTCTGGTTCTAACTTTAGTCAAAGTTGAAGCAGGCTCCTCTAGACTGATTTCCTTCGTATTGGAAGTGAGGAGGTTATATTGAGTACAATATTGAATAACTTTAAACTAAATCGATATAAACTAACTGTGTAATCAGGGTCCCACTTCTTGCTCTATGGATCGTTAATACACTTATAGCTACAGCTTAAGAGCGTATGAGAAGTGCTGTGGACAGATTTTCCCTTGAAATTGTTGTGAGGAATAACACTTACAAAAACGAAATATCGTATTATTGAAAAAATTACGACTTTCACTTACCTCCGTTATTAAAATTCAAATACAAAAATAAAAGTCCAGTGTACTTTCTATTAATAAAGCAATCCATAACCGTTCTTACTCATCCATTAAGGGAGCCGGTGTACCTCAAGGTAGTGTTCTGGGCCGGTCCTCTGCACGGTGTATACACCTGATATTCTCTTACATCCAAGCACAATCCTTACTACCTACGCTGAAGACACATAGGTGATTTCTGTGAATAATGATCCTGTTGCTGCATCCCGAACCCTACAGAACCATCTATCAGCCATTGAAGAATGGTGTCAAAGCTGAAGAATTAAAATAAATTCTAACAAATCCCATCAAATTACCTTCAATCTACGTCGTAAACCTATGACCGTCTGCCGCACCGTTTCCTTTAACAATATCCTACTTACGCCCGTTGAACAGATCCGGAACTTAAGACACCACATCGACAAACGCCGAACATGGAATCCCCATTCTAGACTGAAACCACAGGAAACTGCTCGTAGATACAGATTACTACAACACATACTCGACAAACGCTCAAAACTTCCTATTTACTACAAAAAACTCATTTATATAATCATTATCAGGCCTATTTGAACCTAAGGCATTGGGCTATGGGGGTCTACTAAACCATTAAATTCCTCTCGCATCCAATTCCTGCAATTAAAACTACTAAAGTAGAATTAATTTCATAAATTATTAAAAAATAACCCTTTCATGTTTTTAGCATTGGTAATAAATATACAAGTTGAACGAGTTCGATCTTCATCATGAAATGAAAAGAGGAAAATATTTACTCATGTAATTTGAGTGTTTTTGAACATGAAAAGAGTAATATAGATGTATAATATACTCGTTGGAAAGCTTAAGATTTTAGAAAAAAATATTATCCTATACACAAAATTGTAAAAGATAACGCAAGTAAATTAAATTCCTCTCGTATCCAATCCCTGCAATTCAAAATCCTCCGAATAATCCTCAATGCTCCTTACTTTTTTACCAATAAAATCATCCATAAAGACCCGAATATCCCAGTAGTTGAAGACTTAGCCTGATATAGACATACCTCTTTTCATTCCAAACTCCCTACCCACTCAAAACCGCTTATCCGTGATCTCTCCTCCATATCTATTCCCGACAATCCACCGAGGCGCCTTAAAAGAATTTGGCCAAGAGACATCCTACCATAAATTAGACATTGGAGTACTAACAATAGGTAGTTCTTCACAGGAATACTATGTGTTCTAACTATATATCAATCCTATTTACTTGTAGTATTGATTTAATCCAATTGTAAATTACTTTAAATACGTTTAAAAAAAGTAATTAGTACCATTAGAAATTAATGAAATGACTAAATCGCTTTTTTAAAATACTTGAGTGTCCATTAGATAAAATCAAATAGAAAATTTAGATAAAACTAAATTATGAGAGTACTGTAAACAAATCAATTTCGTAAAACATATCCTTCAGTACCTTTTGGAAATGAACATCTGAAATGTTGAACCAATGATTGCGTCATGTTCGATTAGAATTAGTTTCATGTGGTTTTGAAGATAGAGCATTGTCTCTGAACAGTTTTTTTGTTAGAAAATAAAACATATATTGATCTGTAGTGTTTAAAATAAAATATTTTTTTAGCAATCAGACTTCCAAGAAGCAACAAGAGGTTTTTCATTATATAAGACTAAAGCGAGTAGCTTTATTGTGAAGTTAATTGCTTTGAGTTAGGTAATTGGGTCGGAATATCCTATATCCTATTTCGGAAGGCAATGAAGAGCTACTACGGCGGCAATAAGGCGCACTAACGACAGGGAACTGTTCCTGATTATATTTGATAATTTAATGACATATTTTGGGCTAATTGGAAGGCCCGGGGACAATGGAGATAATTACAGGGAGAGTAATGTGATTCTAATGATACGAAGCAGGGACCAGAGGGGTTGGGTAGGTGGGAGTAGGGGGTGCCAATTAGACGTCTACAAGGCTTTCGATGAAATTAATCAAATCTATTTTTGGGAATTATCGGATTGTTTTTGGCTCTGGGAGCTAATGAAGGGTATTCAGTAGGATTATATAAATTTTTTTAACAGAATACATTGATAAATTAATATAAGTACTTCCAACGTTTTAAATATTTGAGAGATAGCCTAAATTTCGTTCTCAAACTATATATTGGTTTATTATTTTCAATAATGAACCTTTGTAATCGACCAAAAAAATAAATAAAAAAGTTATCCCCCTACAAAATTTGAGGGCTTACGTTTCAAGATGCGTAGAACCCGAATAACTAATTTAAAAAAAATCCGTTGTCCACCGCAGTGCTCGGAATATATATGAAACTGCTAAACCGATTTTTTTGAAATTCGTCACAAAAATACTAGTTAATGTAACGATGATCCTAACACCAAGACGTTAATATCAGCTTTTTATCTTTAAAATGGAATCAGAATTCATCTAATTCAATAACTCATAAAAAAGAAAATTAAATTTTACCCATAAATACGCATATAGCTCAGTTATTTTTGAAGATACAGAAAAATACGTAGAGAGTTTTAGAATCAGTAAAGCGCGATAAATAAATAAAATAAATTTTTAAAAATGATTTAAATATTCAAGTAACAATTTATATTATGGTCAAGCCACAACTTATAAGAGATGTGATTCCCTGGTAACTCGGTTATTATTGAGGATAGAGGAAAACGTAAGGTGTTCTGGAATCAGGAAATTTTATTGTAATTATTTGAATGGAAATTGAAAGAAAGGAAATGGAAATAGCAAGGTAGTATAGTATGAATGTTTTTGGTTTATTATTTTCATAATGATAATGAACTACTGACATATTTTCAGGTGTCACATTATATGTAAAAGGTCAAGGGTTCAAACCGATAGGTTGTCCTGGGATTTGTTAATGGGAGTGAAATTCCTTAGTAATGCCGTCCTTCGGAGAGGATGTAAAAGGGTGGTCCCTAGTCTATAAGATGTCAGAGGTACTTGTTAAAAATCCGTATGCTAATTAAACCTGGATAGGCGAAATTTAAGACCGCCACGGTGGCATCGTCCGATTAGCCACAATAGCATAAAGTGAAGTTAAATAAATAAATAAACAAAACATATTTTCACGGTTTTCTCCATTAGTTGGTAATAAAATTCGTTCAAATTTTATATTGAGTCGCTTTTTATCAGTCCTAATAAGTTGACTTTGGTAATTCTTTTAATTCTATAAAATTTTATTTATTTTTTTTTTTTCAACAACAATTTTTATTGAGTAAAATACAATCTGTCCCCATTTGGACATTAATAGTAGTGCTGAAAGATATCATACATACTACATTCATACAATATTTACACGGCATAAAATTACCATGAAATATATACACAATAATGAATCAATACAATAGTCAAGAATTCACTTATACCTATATACACATACACACACTCATACGTACATCACATTGAGTGGAGAATCTAGCCAGTGCTAGAACTCCAATATATTTACAACAGGTCGCGGGGCCACTGCCGTTTCAACCTTCTAGGTGGGTTGTATGGATGAGTGGAGCTGGATAGGGATTGAGCTAGAGGATTAGAATGATGAAATAGGTTCTGGTGGAATTTGGAAAATTTGGATGGAATTAGGTCTGAAATAAATGGAACATTAAGGTCGTGGTGCAAGGTATAGTTGGAGACATAATAAGGAGCATTTACTATTGTACGGAGGACTTTGGATTGAAAGGATTGAATGCGTTTGATGTTAGTACGTTTAGCTGTCCCCCACAGTTCAGGTCCGTAGGTCCAAATGGGCTTCAGTATTGTCTTGTAGATTAATAATTTGTTGTCAACTGTAAGTTCAGATTTTCTGTTGAGTAGTCGGTATAACTGTCCGAATCGTCGGTTGAGTTCTTGTCTTTTAAGTCTTGTATAACTCTATAAAATTAAAGTTACTTCAGAGGAAGGAAATGCAAACTATCCGCATTTAAGATTACATCGTATTAAAGTCCATTACATTTCACATCCATACAGCGAGTGTAATCAAAATCGGTAGAGCCGTTATTGAGAAAATCTTGAAAAGGTGCAAACTGTATATTATAAAGTAGTTCTTTCGGTCAGCCAATTTTGAAGAAAAAGTTGCTGTAACATCTTGGGCTTATAGCTGTCTTAAATATGAAATTTTATTTTGCCACCAACACACGGACACACATGCACACACTCACAGACCTTCTTCTTGACTTGGTTATTTGGACACCGGGGACCCAAAAAACTTATATTTCCGGTGAAAACTGGAATTCAAAATTATTTTTGATCACGATACTTTCCCTTACTATATATTTCATACATAGATAAATGAAAGTAAAAGTAGAGCTTATATTTCTTTAAGTCATTAAAACAAAAATCGAAAGGTTGTTTGGTGCTTGATGGTTCTCCTATTTAGTATTGTATTACAGGATAAATAAACGATTTAAATTATTTATTTAATTAGCAATATGAGGAAAATGGCTTTAGAAGATACAAACAGTGGAATTAAGATAAACGCCGAATATATAAACAACATACTATAGGCAGATGACACAGTAGTTTTTACGAATAACCTCGAGTGTCTCCAAGAGACGATGATTCGGGCGGTCGAGGTCAATCAGAAATACAAACTGTCTCTGAACTTAAAAAAAACAAAACAACTACACGGTTGTGTCAAGAACCAATTGCCATACTGGCCAACTCGCAATAAATAACCAACAAATAGAAATAGTTCAGATACTTATCTAGGGACCAAAATATGTGAAACGTGGGATCACTCTGTGGAGAATACCAGTATATGAAGAATAAAGAGGGCCAGAGATGCTTTTCTCAAATGTCAAAATTGTTCATATGCCATGATCTATCACTGCTAAGATAGATCAGACTATTGAAGTAGGGGTGGGCATAATCGAATGACGATTATCGGATCATTCGATTATTCCAATCATTTGAATTAATCGATTTCGGATTAATCGATTTGGAGAAACGAATGGCCATTCGAACTATATTGTTTAACGATAAACGAGGGATTATAGCGATCTCGAATAATCGAACGACATTTTTTTTTTTTCTTATCACATAAATTATATGATGCATAATATTTGTACCTCGGGTCGGTGGGTTGTGGCATATCATCTCTTAAAAGCATACTAATCATTCGATTGTGAAATTATTCGATTATTTAAATCATCGGAGTCCGATCATCCGATTATGACGATCATTCGATTATGCCCACCCCTATATTGAAGTGTTACGTCTTCCCAGTGCTGTAAGAGGTCGAATCCTTGACTCTAACTGAAGGTACCTGTGCAAAACTTAAGTCGTTTGAGTGTGGTTATACCGACGTATTATAAGAATCCCATGGATCATGTTACCAATCTTATGGTATAAAAAAGAATTGGTAAAGAAAAGGAGCTGCTGTTTTTAATAAAACCTCGTAAACTAAAATATTTAAGACGTATAATGAGAAACAGCCAGCGATATAAGTTGTTGCAGTTGATTTTGCAGAGCAAGGAGGAGGGAAGAGGCCTGGTAGGCGAAGGATATCCTGGTTGAAAAACTTGAGAAAATGGTATTATACAACAGTAGGCCTTTTTTTGTGCAGCAGTGGATAAGGTGCTCATCGCCTTGATAATTGCCAACATAACGAAACGGATAGGCACCACAGGAAGAAGAATAACAAACATAAAGGTCATTATAGAGTTAGTTCTTTACTAAGTGATGAGCTGTGAGGATATTTCAAAGTATTTTGGATTGTGAGGATAGCATACAGGAAGACAACCATGGTTTAGTAGAACTCCACAGCTTACCATTGACCCAAGCCAATTATTCTTTTAATATTTTGATTAAAGAGATTGTTTACATTTAAGTTTCCTACCAATCCCACCTCAGAGACCTTGAGGTATGGTGTCAGAACTGGAGAATTAAAATTAATGCCAACAAATCCAACCAAATTACCTTTACCCTTCGTCGTAAACCTATGACATCCTGCCCTACTGTCTCCTTCAATAATACTCCTCTTTGTTCCGGTTGAACAGATCCGATATCTAGGACTGCACCTTGACAAACGCCTTACTTGGAACCCTCACACAAGACTGAAACGACAAGAAACTGCACGACGTTTTCGACTTCTTCAACACTTACTAGACAAACGTTCTAATCTTCCACTTAACTACAAAAGACTCATCTACATGACTATCATAAGGCCGATATGGACTTACGGAGTGGAGCTTTGGGGCTCTACTAAACCATCGAATTCTTCCCGTATCCAATCCCTACAATCCAAAATCCTTCGTAAAATCCTAAATGCTCCTTATTTTGTCACGAACAAACTTATCCATAAAGACCTCAACGTTCCGTATGTTGCTGATTTGGCCCGATCTAGATACCATTCCTTTCATGACAAACTCCATTCCCACCCTAATCCTCTTGTTTCAATACTTTCTTCCTCCTCAATTCCTGACAATCCTCCGAGGCGTCTGAAAAGAAGATGGCCTCGAGACCTTCTAGTGTAGAAAAGTTACAGGAGTGCTGCCATTGGGTAGTCCTTCTTCAAGTTTGTATCACGCCATTTAACTTTTGTCACATTTACTTGTTGTACCTTGAAGTACAGTTGTAAATTTCAATAAATGATGTTAAAAAAAAAAAAAAAAAAGTTTCCTTAATGTATTTTTTTAAATCTCTTCAATGATAGGTATTTTTCTTTTATATGAAATAAGACCTAGCGACTAAGGAGGATGGTGAAGGCGGATTAAAGTTAATAAATTGAGTTGTACTGAGCTAACAGAAGATTTATCCTGGGGAGATGGGAGTCGAAACTTTATTTAAAGCTGACCATTTAGATGTAAATTCGTCGGAGGGAGGCCCCTGGTTCTGCCATTACAGCAATTCGACAGCCTCATCACTGCTCTCTTTTTTGTAATCTGTCGATACGCGTCCGACCATAATTACTAAATATGCTAACATATCTTATTTTCGTCTTTTTTTTTTTTTTTTTTTTTTTTTTTTTTTTTTTCTTTTTTTTTTGTGGGGGGGCCATGCAGCCAAAACGATACACTAACAAAAGTAATATTTTATCATTATTATGATTATTTTTAAGGAAAAAAACATTTTTTTATTTTTTATTTAGATATAGCACTTATCTAATTAACCTATCATTAGCTGACCTCCAATTGACATCAATTCTATAGACTAATATAAAATTTTAACACCAATACTCCAGAAAGCAACTTGTCTTAGTCAGAGTCAGCATCAAAAAAGTATGATACGTCAGTCGTTTAAGAATCAGCAGTCAAATAAACATTAAAGTTAATTTGAAAAATGAAATATTATCACTGCAAATTTGCAGTTGGCAATTAAAGAGAAAAAAAAAATTGTGAAGAAATAATAAATAAAGAAACATATGAAAAAAAAAAAGTTGAACTTGTTTTTTGGCTTTTCACACCCCCTTTTTACTTTTTTTCTGTTTAGGAATACTCAATATTTTAAGTCTGAGGTCAATGCAAAATTTATTAAAAAGTAACACGAGATTTTTATATATATATATATATATATATATATATAATTATATATATATATATATATATATATATAGCATTGAGAATTCCAAGTAACATTCAACCTTTTCCAAGTCAATTTCAATCTTTTCCAAGTCGAATTCAACCTTTTCCAGGTCGTATTCAACCTTTTCCATGTCAAATTCAACCTTTTCCAGTTTTTAATAAAATAATATAAATCCAGATAACATAATTTTATAGTTATTTTAATTATATATTATGTTATTGACCTTTGTGGCTTGTTAATGTTCCCAGTGGCCCTTTTACGTACAATTACTCACGATTATAATAATAAGTATAACTGATACGGATTAGCGGGGGTTCCTTTAATTTTATTTTTAGAATCGTGGACTAGAATATTTTATCATTTTAAGTATTAGGATTTATTCGATACTACGCTCAGTAGCTAAGTTACCAAAGGTTCGTTTCCTGATTAGACTATTAATTTTAAGTGCCCTCGCTCAAATATGGGTTTATTATAACTAATTCGTATTTATTCAATGATTTTATACTAACTAATTTATAGATTAAATAAATATCCATATTATCTTATTAGGATTTTTAAAGAGCGACAGAATATAAAAGTTGAAAGAATTTGATAACCAACTTAAGACGAAATGAGACAAAAAAATGTTTATGTAATTTTAGTTTTTCGAATATAATATCAGTAATATAGATGTATAATATACCGTTGGAAAGATAAGGATTAAAAAAAAAATATTCTACGAACAAATTCCTAAAAGGTAATGTAAAGTGACGTATAGAGCTTAAAATTGTTACTGATTATTATTCATAACAATTTTATAATGTTTTATAATGAAAGTAGTGTGTTGCCCGCACCGGAATTTTTTTTTTTTAACAGGTGTAAGTATACTTTTTACATGGACTGTACACATCATAAACCATTTAATACATAAACATTACTACAATCGTTATTAAAATAATTATAATTGAGTTATAATGGAGACTTGAGTTCTATAGAAGACTAAGCGAGCCGTTACAATTTCAAAGTTGCCCTAGGCCCGTCAAGTTGCCCAATGGCTGCATAAACCTTTACAGGAATTAGACAGTTTGTAGTTAAGACAGAACAAGCTGCACCGCCTGTTTCCAATTCCAGTCTTCAGCTCAGCCATTCTCATTTCAAACTGGAATTCACAACTGGAATGAGGCTCAATAATCTATGAAATATATTGTCCAAGAAGCATTAAGATACATTTTCTTTTCATCTTAATATTAATCTTTTCACACCGGTCACGCAGTTTGCGATTAGTGAATGTGGGTTGAGAAGGATTATCTTAAACATAAATTTAAGGAATTATATAACTGTATTTTGTTTAAATATATAAATATAAATATATATATATATATATATATATATATATATATATATATATATATATAAAATATATATAATTTTATTTTTGTTGATTTGTTTTTTAATAATGAATCTATGTAATTGAACGAAAAAAAAAATTATCCCCCACAAAATTTAAAGTTTTACCCTTCATGATACGTAAAACCTGAATTACAAATTTAAAAAAAAAATCTGGTGCGAGCAACACACGTCTTTCACGATTTTCGTTTTTAGAATTGACTAAAGTATTTTCTAAAACAGTAAGAGATAAAAATCAGTGAAACCATTAAAGAATTGGTTAAATTAATTTCTATAGAAAGATGTATTTTATTAAAAAATCTATGATATTATTATCTAAAACAATCACTTAGTTTTATCGGCTTTTTATCACTCTCTATAAACTTTTACAAGCTCTTGTGTATTAGATAATATTTTTTTCTAAAATGTTTAGCTTTCCAACGGTATATTACACCTGTGTATTACTGTTCTTATGTTCAAAAACGAAAAATTGCATTAAAAAAATATTTTTTCAGTATTCTCCTTTAGTTGCTTTTCAAATTTGCTCCACTTGCAAATTTGGCTGTTATTTATCAATGCTAACTATATAATATGGTTATTTTTTATAAAATATACAAAATTAAAGGTACTTTAGAAGAAGAAAATTTAAAATATCGGCATTTAAGCCCTGTCAAACTATATTTATCAGAATAAATCCTACATGATATTAAAACACATTAAATTTTACATTGATATAGCGAGTTTAATAAAAATTGTCGGAACCGTTTTTGAGAAAATCGAAAAAAGGTGCAAAATGCATGGTATAAAGTGGCTCTTCTGGTAAGCTAATTTTGATGAAAAAGGTTTTGTAACGTCTCGGGTGTGTAGTTGTTTCAAATATGAAGTTTCAGTTTCGTAGGACTTTTCGTTTCCACCCGGGAGTTACCACACACAGACCTTTTTGCGGGACTTGGTTATTTGGACTCAGGAGACCCTAAAACGTGTATTTCCGTTGATAACTGGAATTCCAAAATTTTCACGATCGCAATACTTTCCCTTACTATATAGAGTAAGTGAAAGTAAAAACTGTCCGCCGGCCGTACGCGGCATTTTTCCGAAACTACCGGACCATTTTTTTTTCGAAATTGATCACAAAAAAACTAACTCTATGACATGTAACGAAGGTCTATACGTGACTGCGAAAAATGCAGTAAAAATCTGATTTTCCAATACATAACTTTTAGAACTATAACAAATTCACCATGGTATACGTTTGTTACATTACTCTAAACGCAGACCTTCACATGCCAACAGTCAAAGAACAGCTTGGAACCCTTTACCTGCGTTTTCACAACTTACACGGACATACCAACACATTAATACAAAACATAGATACTTCCAATATTCCTCACACACTCGCACAAGGCTGAAAAGAAGTTGGATGAGAGACTTCGTAAAATAAATGTGTAATAGGAATCAACTCAAGGTATCGAAGGGAATAATTTCTCCCTCATGCCTATCACGCCATATCAACCTCCCTCAGTAGCCTTGTAGAAATAAGATTTTGCTAGGAAAAATCTGGTGTAATTTAGAATTTTAGGTATGATTGTATGCAGTGAGCCCCTTTTTAAAAACCCAAGTTTTTACACTCGCAGAACTTGTGCGTTTTCCGCCACCTTGAAAAACAGCTAAAATAAAGTATTTATTCAGGTTTCCTAAAAAAAATTAAGATCCCTCAGCAATTTAGCCGTAGTAACTTTTATTTAGTATAGGTTACTGTGTAAATCTTCTAAAAGTTATGTATTGGAAAATCAGATTTTTACTGTATTTTTGGCAGGCACGTATATTTGTGACATGCGAGTTCAAATGGACTTCAGTCAGTGAAAAAATTAAATTTTTGTTAATTGCTAATAAAAAGTCATCAAAGGAAAAATTCGGTGGGCGTTAAAGAAATCGTTGTCGAAATCCTCAATGCTCTTCTTAAAAATATATTTCTTATGAAAGAATGTTTTTCCTCTGGGTCATGCTTTGAGCCCTTTTCTGAACCATACAGTATAATATACCATACAGCTTTTTTTTTTTCTTTTTAATAATATACTAAAAAAAAGGAACCAGTACCTTTACAACCCATGAAGACTATCGGGTTCAGTACTTCTAGAGATTAGTACTGTTTAACAGTCAACGACCGTGTAAGGAGGTGATTAGGCTAAAATCACGCTCGGCTGCCAGGTTTATCCCCTAATTTGGGGTACCCACTTTTATGAGGCCAGGTCTGCCCTAGGAGGGTCTCCATATCCTAGGGTCACCCCCAGGTCGAATTAACAGGGAATAAATCATATTCTGCCTTAGCTGGTATTCGATCCTGGGACCCGGAGATCTTATTGATATATTAGATGATGATTGAGGGGGGCGGGAGGGAGGGGCGGCCATTAGGGAGAAACACACATTAAACCATAGTGTTTATTTTAATTTAGTGCCGACATTTCGGCCTACATTGTGGACCTTCATCAGAGCTACGAGTTATAAAAGTTATCTTGTTTCTCTTAGCCCTGAAGAAGGCCCACCCAATGTAGGCCGAAACCTCAGCACACAATTAAAATAAACACTATGCTTGAATGTGTTTATCTCTAATGACCGCACCCCCAACCATTTTCCTTATCTAATTTCTCAACGGTAAACTAAACTTCATCATTATTAATATATTACTCCTCTAAAGTAAAGAGTTGAACATTCCCACTGTTTTTTTTCCATTTGTGTTCTTTTCTTGAATTTCTGCCTCTTCTCTAATATTACATTCAATTATGGACCCAAAATAACACAAGTTTGCTACTTTACTTAGCTACTTTAGTTGAATCGAAGATTTCTCCTTTCTCTTTGCACATATATTTAGTTTCCTTGTAAATTATTCGGAAGACTCCATGCTCATAATGATATATTATTTTTCTAAATAGGTAACTTGTGCAATTAATCCTTGGTCATTGCAAATAATATATGGCATCTTTTTTTTTTTCTTGTTAACTCTACTCCTATTTTCCCACATTTCTGCACCCACCATTTTAGGCATTCGTCAAGATATATTTAAAATAAAGTGGGGATATGCACACAATAACACTTTTTTTATTTGAAATGCCCCCTTTTGAACGAATTGATAATATGTTTTATATTGTGTGAGGACTTTTGAATGACTGGGAGCGGTGTGACATCGTGGATAGCACTAGTCTACAATACCCCAGGTCCTCGGTTCAAACACCGACTGAGCCAGAAGTGACCCTGGGGTATGGAGACCCTCCTTGGATACACCCAGCTTCTATAAAGTGGGTACCCAAGGTTGGGGAAGAAACTTGGCGGCTGCGCGTGATCAAGGCCAATCCCATTACACGGCCATTGGTAAAGTACGAACTTTATAAGTACTGAACCTTTATTTATTAGTAGGTTTTCAATAATTTATTTCTGTGTATTTAGCTTCTGGATAATTCCAAGTAAATCATTTTTTTCCTATTCGTTGACTTGTTGGAAGCTTCATGGAAAGCATTGATAGACTCGTTGAAATAACCTATCCACCACCCTTTTCCTGACCAATTAAACAATAATTAAGCATTAATTACTTGGATCCGCTCCGTCGCCATACATAATGAATGCTGTATCGATTTTCCAATTAAATTAGGCAGCCTACAGAGTGGGGCAGAATTAGGTGTAATACCTCATGTATAAATCCGATTTAATAATTTGCAGGGTGGTCACGTGGCCCCTTGCACTGATGATGGCTGAGCGTGACTCGAATCTAGTCTACCGCTCCGTAATATATTTTCGACCGACTCCCAAATCATATGATGAAGAATGTACTTAGTTCTTTTATGACAGTCGTACTACAAACTGTGTACTGAAGTATTTTTAGATAAGTATTTAAAATATTACGTTTTAGTACTATATAGGCACACTGCTCAGATTTTTACTTTCAGTTGCATATATTGCATATTGCGATCATGAAAATTCTCGAACCTATTTTAGGGTCTCTTTGCGGGAAAAATGTCTGTGTGTGTAAGTTGTATAAAACTGAAGTTTCGTATTTTAGGAGGGTAAATCCCAGAGATGTTATAGCAATTATTCAATAAAAATCCACAAACCCGGATACTTTTTACTATTTTTTAAAAACGGCTCTACAGATTCTAATTAAATGATGGAGTAGTTTGTTGGTGGTGCGGTAATCAAGAAATAATATAATAATAAGGAAAAATATATATTTGGGTGCAGACGTTTCGGCTTAGATTGTGGGCCTTTAATAGGACTGACTCTATAGTATAATTCCAAGGGAGTGTGGAGTCTAATCAATTTAGCTAAGAAAATAGGTTAAGATAGATGTAACATGTAGTTCAAAGGATTCAACATAGGCAGAGGTTGTATCTAGCCACTGATATAGAGATATAATTTTAAGTATCAACTTAATCATTTAACAAAAAAACACAATACGGTTTAAGGATAAAATCTAAAAGCAATATAATTAATTCTTTTAACTAATTCCATCTCTAACGTTTTTTAAAAAATTTTCAATTGGTTTCAACAACGGAAGTAAGTGAAAGTCGTGTGTTGCGCGCACCAGATTTTTTTTTTACGACTATCAGGTCAATTTGGGTTTAACTACGGAGAGCACCTTAGCTATCAAATTCCTTCTGAATCCAATTTTGTACTCCGACATCCTTCAAGAAATTCTTAGTGTTACCGATAAATTCAGGAATAGAGATCTGAATATAGTTTCAGACAGCCTAAAATAGATATCTCTGTCCATTCCGAACTCCATGACAGTACAAACTCCCTTTTCCCAAACCCGTCATCCTTAAATGTTTCCCCCGGAAAGAAGTTATCCTAGGTCTATCTTGAATTAGACAATAGAGTGCTATAGTTAGTTCCTTTTCAAGCCTAAAGCTCTAATCCATCTTCAAGAAGAAAGAACAAGTAACTAGTGGTAGGCATAATCGAATGATCGTCATGATCGGATGATCGGACTTCGATGATTTAAATAATCGAACGATTTCATAATCGAATGATCGAATAATTAGTATGCATTGTGAGAAACGAGATGTCACGATTCCCGTTTCTATAATGGGTGAGCTAGCTGGGCCTAGGTACAAATATGCATATAATTTATGTGATGAGCAAAATAAAATAAATAAAAATAATAATAAAAAAAAAAGGTCGTTCGATTATCCGAGCTCCTTATAATCCCTTGATTATCGTTAAACAGTTCAGTTCCAATGATCATTCGCTTATCCAAACGGATTAATCCGATAATCTATTAATTCGAATGATTGGAATAATCGAATGATCCGATAATCGTCGTTCGATTATGCCCACCCCTACTTACTTGAAGTAACCTCTTTCCACATAACCTAAAATATGAACGCTCTTTTCTTTCGGAATGCTTGCCGCCCAAACGTTCAATATGCTCTCTCCCCAATATAATCATTGAATTATCTGAGTTTTAGAAGGTTCTCGCTTACCGTAATAATATTAATTAACAATATGTACATTTACGTTTAAGTTTAAATTTTAGATAATACGTTGTGAATATTGAGGTTTTATGATGTATTCAGAGGTACTAATTTTACAAGTACTTTTTCTTAATTGTTAGTTTTGAGTTTTCTGTAATTTTGTTGTAATTTAGAGTTTTCATTTCGTATTATTATTTTATATTTCTTATGTTGACTTGTTTTTATGTTGTACTAAGCATATATATTCAATATAAGTTAAAAGAGTTAGTTTCATAGAGAAATTCAAAAAGCGTTGGAAGAGGTTGGATATAAAGCGGCTGATACAGAGACCCTTGGCCGCTGGAAGGGCGGCATACGAAATGCCCTCACTCGCCTACCTGTTGCCCGTCCCGGGGTTCAAACGTTTACCATAATTCAAAGCTGAATTCTTACTTAAGCTAGAGTGTGATATTTTTGTTCAAACATCAAATCGTGTTTTCTTTGCTTTATATATTTTTATGTCGTATTTATTTATATAAATTGAATTATTTGAATCATAATATAGGAACATCTAAAATCTTTTGTCATCGGTCAAGCCCAAGCCCCCGAGATCAGCCTTAATGCAATCCTCCCATCGACGCTTCAGCCTACCTTTCGGACGCCTACCAGTCGGATCAGCAAATACCAACTTTCTCGGAATCCGTTCCTCACCGAGCGCAACAATTTTACTCGCCCATTTGAGTCTCCGCGATGCTATCAACTGAATTATGTTCACAGGATAAGTTCCGCAATTCTGCTTTGTGCAACCTTCTAAACTCCCCAATGTCCTCATCTCTCTTCGGACCAAATATTTTGAGCAGTACCTTATTTTTGAAATCCTTAAGCCGTTGTTCATCCTTTAAAGTAAGTGGCCACGTTTCACATCCGTAAAGAACCGTCGGAAGAATAATAGTTTTATAAATTCTAACCTTTAAGTTTTAAGATAGAAGCCGTGAGCTAAGTAACTTAGCAACTGAATAATAACACGCATTTCCCACCTTTAACCGAGACTTAATTTCTTCCTGTATTTCATTTTTTCTTGTTATCATTGAACCTATATACTTTAATTTCTCTACGTGTTCAAAAGTATGCCCTGATATATCAATATCACCAAGATCGCCACCGTTTCTGCTACTAATCATATATTTCGTCTTATCGGTATTTAATTCGAGTCCTATTTCTTTACCGGTTTTTATCAACACACTTGTATTTAGTTGTATGGTTTCCGTGTCTTCACCTAGGCGAACCAAATCATCGGCATACCCCAAAACTGGAATCTTGTCCCCCATATTTAAGCCTTTCTCGGTACACATCACCTTTTCGATGACATATTCTAAAGCTGTATTAAACAAAACAGATGAACGGGAGTCACCCTGTTTCAAACCCGATCGCCCCTCAAATCTCTCGGAGTAATTCTGACCGATTCTAACTTTATGAAATGTTTCCGACAAACACATCTCTACTAGTGTTGTGAAAGATACCTGTAAGACAATATTTTATGAGAATAATAAGAATAATAGGCCTTAGCGAACTTGAAAGTTCCAAGCCGATACCACAAATCCTTGCAGAAATAGATTAATCCAATGACCAGCATCCAAACCCCTTCTCTCCTTCTCTTGATCCGACTTAACACAATCTTCCTATCTACGCTTCAGCCTCCCTCTTGGACGCTTGCTCATCTTTCCAGTGCATATAATTTTTTAGAGTTTCCTTCTTCACTGCGCCTAACAACTTTGCTGACCCATTTTTGTTTGTTGTTTTCATTTGTTTTTTTGTTTTTATTAATTGTTATTTTCTTGTATTGTATGTAATTTGACTTTATCATTATTTTCTGTATGTATTGAATGAATGTGTACTACATCACTATCACTACTGTTCATTATGTAACAAATTGCAATATTTCTCAATAAATAAAAAAAAAAAAAAAAAAAAAATTCTCCTGAATGCCACTGATAGGAGAAACCATGAAGCATGACATTCTGTTTGGAAATTTTATTTTTTAGGGTTATGTAAATCTCCACTAAATGACAAATCATTTATTAAACAAACAATGTAGTAGTAGGACACCCTGAAATTTATTTTCAGTCTATAGCTTGAAATTCAAAACTTTATGATATCAATAAAGCAAGTTGTTCAGTTTATGCTGCTATGGCTAATCGGACGTTGGGAATCCTAAATTTTGCCTATCCAGTTTTAATCAGTATAGGGATTTTTAACGAGTGGCTGACATCACACAGTCTCGGGACCACTTATTTATGCTTCCTCCGGAGGACGGCATAACTAAGGATTTTTTAACTCTCATTAAAAAATCCTAGTGCCACCTAAAGGTTTGACCTCTGTGACCTTGGGTGTAGAAGGCTGTTATGATAGCCACTATGCCACAGGTGACACCAAACACGTGCGCTGATGTGACCTATAAAATGTACCACTAACTCCGACATCCTTAACATATCTAAAATTAAAATTAAAAGATGAAATAAGAAGCCAATTATTAGTCGAAAAATCCTAAGTTGTCATTATTGTTTAAGTAAGAATAGTTAAAAATTAAACTATCTTACGCTAAACTCGAATTCGAATTTGCATTTCATTAGTTATGCAATGAGATATACTTATCAGCTATATTTTATTTATTTAATGTCCATTTATGCTACCGTGGCTGGTCGGTCGATGCTACAGTCGGAGTCCTAAATTTTACCTATCCAGGTTTAATTATGATAGGGGTCTTTAACGAGTACCTGACATCGAATAGGCTGTACTGGTATTCGTAGTGTAGCTAGTTTGGTTATCAGGAAAATCAGTGCATTTCGAAATTACCATCAATATGTTACATGTGAAGTGGATGTATCATCGAGGCTCTATATCTACTCTGACCGTTCAAATCGAACTAAATGGTGACGCAAAGATCGCTAGATAAACAGAATTACAAATAACCTATGAGGAAACGGTGAACAGTTGTTTGAGCTGCTATCAAAACATCAATGTTGAATTCGGGGTGTATTCACCATTCGCTGATTACCTCGAAATAATTCAAAATGAAAACAGTAATAGCTAACGATAATGTGCGATATATATTTAGCCGCTCTACAAAAGAGTCTTTGATACATTTTTTTATTTATTTAATTTTTAGACATCAGTACGTTTCAGCCTCTAGGGCCATTTTCAAGGATCTGTAAACAATTAAAAATATATTATTAAGCATTGATATCTAAAAATTATATCGCAATAATATTGAACCAAAAGAAAACTTAGGTCAATGATGCATTAGCTCATAATGTATTTTACAAAAATTGTTGTAGAACATGAATAAAATTTGAGGCTGATTTATACTTCACCACTCTTTTATAAAAAATCAATGCACGTTTGGCTAAACATCAGACCTTCACCTTAAAGAATTTACACTTTATGATGTTGTAGAACCATTTATGGTGACATTTTAGGTTTAACTTTTTTCTGCTCAGATACCAGCTCATCTAAACCATATTTTTTTTTAGTTCATTTATTTTAATAATAAAACTTTGTAATAGACAAAAAAAATCTCACCTCCCCCCGAAAATTTGAGGGATTAATCCCTAAATACGTTTATTAGTTTTAAAATACGTAGAACTTATCGATGAAAAATTCATTCTTTCTCCGACTCATTGTGAAATTTAGCACAAAAACACAATGATTTAGCATCTAACAATGATCCTGACTAGACGTTGATATCACCTGATTAGTTTCGAAATGGCGGCCGATTAAAAATTCAATAAATCTGGTATTTTAAAGGCAGGGAAAATTTAGAGAGAGTTATAGAATCAGTTGGATATTTAAAAAAAAAATAATAGAAAAAGTACTTATATTTTAGTCAAAAATGATAACAGAAGTGATTTTCCCAAAACTCGGTAATATTGAAGGTAGACAACAATCGAAAAAAGTTTCGAGATCAAAGCACCGTGATGAACAAAGCAATTATCTTATTTGGTCAAGCCACAACGTATAAGAGATGTTATTCCCTGATAACTCGGTTGTTATTGACGATACAAAAAAATGTAAGATGTTCTGGAATCAGGAAATTTTATTTGAATAATATAATGAAAATCGAAAGAAAAGAAAAATAAATAGTAAAGAAGTTTAGTATAAATGATTTTGGCTTCTTCTATCCCATAATGAACATTTTTCAAAATTTGAGGGCTTACGTTTCAAGATAAGTAGAACCCGAATCACAAATAAACATAAAATACCTTCGTTCGAATAATTAAATAGATAAATACCAAAAATAAACAGTTATAGTGTATAACTATAGACATTTGTAAATAATAAACCAGTCTGTAATAATTTGCATCGCATAACATCATATAGTGTGCAAGAATATCGTATATCGTTTAATGAAAATATATTTCTGCCAAATATAATTTGTTTTTTGGCATATAATGTTCCATATTTTTAATTTTTTTCGAAGAACAAGATAGTGCTCATATTTTATTAATAATAAACGTTTCCTGATCCCAATTAACATTTTGTATCAATCTATTGTACTAGGAGGATGGATAGACAAGCTAAAAATTAATATTATTCTTCTGCTGACTGAAGCTCTCTCTACAAGCTCCTTATCACCTAAGCATCACACAGACTTCTCCTATCCTTCAATATTTAGATATCTTCTCCCAGCCTAAACTGCCTCGATAAATTCTATCAGTAGACTCCTATCAACGGAGCGGGAGAAGGCCAGACCCTTCCACTGATATATATTAGAGAACCTAGATATATTATTAAAAGTTGTATGTATAAACATTTTGTTGTTTCTGTCATTCGCTCGTTCACTTACCTATATATGAAACGATGAAAAAATGTATGAAAAAAAATATATATTCGTTTAGGATTTTAATGAGAAAGACACGTTTTATGTTGCAACTCCCACTGAAAGTTCTATGGGTATAAATGGTAAATTTAACTAAAAAAACGAATCAATTAACCAGGATTTCCACATTAACTCCAGCGTAAAGCAAATGTTAAAAAAAAAAAAAACGGCTAAAACGATTTTCATTTACCTAGTTATATGCATGAGAAATTAAGTTAGATTTTATTTTATATAGGTTATATTATATTTGCAATAGCCTGACCCGGCTGAAATAACCAATTTTCAAAAAAAAATTCTTTAAAGTACCTTTAATTATGAAGTTTAGAAATAATTTACTAATTAAATTATAAAATGAAATATGAAATAATGCGATAAACAACTGCAGGAGAATACTTGATGATTAATTTTTCCTGAAATTAATATTGCATTTTATATGCATAGTATACTGTTGGAAATGTTACATTAATTATATCTAACTTACAAATCAGTAAAGGTTATGGAGAATGACAATTACAAAATGCGCATAAACTTAGGTTTTATGATATCAATCATTAATATCATTACATTATTTAAACTTTAGTAAATTTTTCCATCAAAAGTCAATGTAGTAAGTTTTTTTTTTTACTTTAACTTATAATGAAGCACCTACTCCATCCTCGATTCAAATAATGTGATTCCTGATCACCAGTTGGGATTTCAGTCATCCCATTTGACTATACAACAGTACCATCATGGGTTTGGCATCCAGGGCTGCTTCAAAAACCTATTACTAACCATAATCTCTCCTACATATACGTATTTACCATGTCATCCGGTGTACATCAAGGGATTATACTGGGTCCGATCCTCTACACGGTGTAATGTCTGATATTTCCATCCAACCAACCGCAATTTTTTCTACCTGTGCTGATTACACTTAATTTAACCGATTTCTGTGCTGCTTCCTAGCGAGCAACAACACAATCAAGGGCACGAAAGCCGTCTAGTGGTATCTGAAGGAACTAAACAAGACGTGAAGTTCAGGCAAAGACAGGAGAACAGACAGGTTTGAATTGGGATTCACTCAGGAACTGTGTATGTGAGCACATGTCCCTAGTAAAGGATGGTCATTTGTTTTCTTGGAAGAATTATTCACATAATGGAGGTGGGATCACTTGTAGGTGGGTGGCTAGCATAACAGCTTCCTATGCCAAAGATCATGGGTTTAAATCCGCAGGTGGTCCAAGAATTTTTTAATGGGAGCAAAAAATCCTTAGGTATGCCGTCCTTCAGAGGGAACGCTAAAAGGTGGTCCCGAGCGCCTGTGCGATGTCAGGTACTCGTTAAAGATCCCTATCCTAATAAAACCTGGATAAGAAAAAATTTAGGAACCCTAACGTAGCATTATCCGATTAGCCACAGTAGCATTAAGTGACGTTAAATAAACATAATGGAGGAGAGAGATAATTGGCGGCGGCTTACCCAGGCTGAAGAGAAGTGGAGAAAAGAACGGAAGTAATGGCCCTCCTCATGGCCAGAACAGATATGTTTATCGATAGCCATAATTATATTTAAAAATAGCCATATATTCAAAATCACTAAACCTAAGTCAGTGGTTCATAAAATGAATGTAAAGTTTGCTGCCTACACTGTAGGGTTAGGGTTAGGGTATTGGAGTAGGTGCTCAACCTCTTGGTTATTAGCACCAAATAAATTTGTAGCAACAGATTTGTTTTACTCTTTTTTCTTTATTTATTTTTCCTTCTATTTTTTTTAATTATTTTTTGTTTATTTATTTTTTATTATTATTCTTTTGTTGACACATTCTGAATTAGTGAATTTATTCCAATTTTTTCCTTATTTCTTTATTATTTTTATATATTTTTTTTATTACTACTATTATTATTTTTTTTCTTTCTTTCTTTATTTTTTTTTTTATAGTTCCGGGAGCAGAGAATATTCTTTGACGAACCTAATCAGTGAACTAACTGTTTCACTAGAGTCCTTCAAGCTCTCACTCAACGATCTAGCTAGGTTAAGTTTATCCAATTTGTACATGGAATTTGGGGCAGTTCTCAATTATGTGTTTTATTGAGAGAGGCACTCTACACAAGTCACACATTGGTACGGGCTACCTGAGGATGAGATGGAGATGTGTGAGTCTGCTATGTCCTATGCAAAGTCTCGCCAAAGCAGTTTCCTCGCGGCGATTACTTCGCAATGATGTATTCCATGGATCAGGCGATTGCTTGATATTTCTTAATTTATTGGTGTTTTCAAGTTCCGACCACATCTGTTCCCATGCCTGATATATTTTGACCTTAAGGTAATTTTTTACGTCCTCCTTGATGTAATTTTGGTGGATTTGGATGTTTGACAATGCAGCTTCTTTCGCAGCCCGATCCGCTTCCTCATTGCCACCAATGCCTACGTGGGATGGAATCCACAAGAACACAAGTTCTTTTTTCAGTATTTTCTTTTCCAGTATTATCTTTTCTCCCACATATTTTCTGATCTTATTAATTAGTGGGTTATCAGTGCAAATATTATGAAGGCTCTTAAGGGCGGATAGGGAATCGGTGCATATAACGAACTTTGACTCATCACGTGACCTAATGAATTCAAACGCATTTAATATTGCTACAAGTTCCGCAGTACATACGCTACTTAGTTTAGGCAGTTTGAATTTAAGGATACTGACGGGTGTAACAATAGACAGACCAACTTGATTACTTATTTGTGGAGGTACGGAGTACCCCTGAGTCATGATTGTCATACATCTCAACCAATCGAAAGTGTAATGGCTAAACTATCAACCCAGCCTACACTGTAGCAACCTTTCTTACTCAGTGATAAAGATCAGATGTTTTAATAAACCTTTATTTATTTAAGTTATAGGAGGTTACATTTGGTTGTACTTATGTTTGTTTGTTTGTTTATTCGTTTAACGTCACTTTTATACTACTTTGGCTAATCGGACGATGCTACAGTGGGAGTCCTAAATTTTGCCTATCCAGGTTTTATTAGGATAGGGATCTTTAACTAGTACCTGACATCGCACAGGCTCGGGACCACCTTTTAACGTCCCCTCCGAAGGACGGCATAACTAAGGATTTTTACTTCCATTAAAAAATCCTAGGGCCACCCGCGGTTTTGAACCCGCAACCTTTGGCATAGAAAGCTGTTAATGTTTAAAAGTGTTAGTTCGATCAGTTATATTGTTTGACCTTCAGCCATGTATTAGAAAAAGTTAATCTTTTGTCTATTAGTCTATTTAGTTATGTTTACATTTAATTTTTTAGCACTTTACAGAGAATAAAATCACGTTAACAACCTTGCGAATTAAATAACACTTTGTTTAATAAATGGTAAAAGGACAAACAATATAACTGAACGAACCAACACCTTTAAACATAAGTATAATTAAGTGTAACCTCCTATAACTTATATGTTTATTTATTTAACGTAACTTTGTGCTACTATGGCTAATCGGACGATGCTACAGTGGGAGTCCTAAATTTTGCCTAACCAGGTTTTATTAGGATAGGGATCTTTAACGAGTACCTGACATCGCACAGGCTCGGGACCACCTTTTAACGTCCCCTCCGAAGGACGGCGTAACTAAGGATTTTTTACTCCCGTTAAAAAATCCTAGGACCACCTGCGGGTTTGAACCCGTGACCTTTAGCATGGGAGGCTGTTACGCTATCCACCCAGCTACAAGTGATCCCGAGATCCTATAACTTATATAAATAAATGCCTAAAAAACAGCTAATACTTATCACTGAGTGAGAAAGGTTGCTACACTGTAGGCAGCAAACTTTACACACATTTTATTAACCACTGACTTAGGATTAGTGGTTTGGTTATGGACTGCATAACAATTATCTCCGACTCGCTAAGCGCACTCCATTGATTAAACAATATGCACTCTGTACATCCGACCATCCAACGCATACACGAATACCTTCTCATGCTGAAAGAAATAGGTAAGACAGTTTTCTTCGTCTGGGCTCCCAGCCATGTGGGGGGTATAATAGGAACGAGATAGCCGACATAGCTGCCAATCAAGCGTTGACTCTGCCTGGTAGGGGTGCAGTGATTCTCACTGCACCCGAACTGCCACACCCCCTCACAGAAACGGTAAAAAGAAGGCCCAGTAAACTTAAACTGATTAAGAAAAATGTGATCCCCTGGAAAACCTCAATCCGTAACTCTCGTCGAGAAGAAGTTGCTATTACCCGCCTCAGAATCGGACATAGCCGACTTACTCATGGTTACTTAATTACGAGAGAAGCCCCTCCTAAATGCTCGAACTGCAACAAAATTTTATCAATCAGCCACTTATTTGAAGAATGCTCTTATTATCGTACAATATTACACCAGCTGGGTATACCGCCCAATATAAGAATGGCTCTGTGGCATGATGAGCTCATAATAAATGCAGTAATTAAGTTTCTAACAAAGGTCAAACTGTTAAATAGCCTCTGACTATCCAACACATCTATCGAAGACGTACCCTCTTTATTATGTATCTGTTTAATTTATTATCCTATTAGTATCTAATTTCTGTTGTTATTATTTTATTTATTTATTCTTATTTTTATTTTTTTTAATTTGTATCTTTTATTTATTTAATTATTTATTTTTCTTCTTATTCTTAACCCCACTTGAACTAAAAATAACCTCCTTTGAAGAATGAACCATAATAACTAAGGTAAGCGTTGATGACCTAGACGTTCTACGCCGTTAAACAGAACAAAACAAACAAGGTTGCTTCAGTGTAGGCAGCCAACTTTACATGTACAATATTATAAAAACAGTATCCAAATTATTTAAAATAGAAAGATAAAAAAGTCTCATACATTCTTGAAAACTCATAGTGAGAACTTATGTTTTCATATAAGAGAAATAGTTAAATCATTCCGGTAGGAACTCCTATTCCCATAACATATATGGCATATTACAATACTGTTTTCTCATGATACAAATAAATTCCCTTCGATACTTACCTATGCTAGAAATCCCAAGACTTAAGACAAGAGACAGATCTAATCAATGGAAATAAGGTGCTCAAGGTAGGTAAAAGAACAAGCAGAGACCGTGTTAGGAGTCGAGAGATAAGGAGAGGTCTCGATACAAGACCTATCGAGCAACACTAGAACAAACCAGAGATAGTTTCTACATGTGTTCTGGCTGTCAGAAAGACGTGTACCTCGGGGTAATCTACGGAGTGACGTCACAAAGAAACAGACGGACTAAGACTTGAGACAATCGACTTAAAGGACCGTACTGACAAGGAGAGGATTTCTACCTTCCTACATTCATGGTAGGTCCTATTATATTAATAAATGTTGCAAAAAAATATTTTCCTATTGTATATATGTTTCATAAAAATTATCGATGAAGGAACTGTCAAATTGTCTATATATTTAACACCGCTGGAGGATGACAAACCCATGGCGAAAAACGTTAACAATGAAGAAAAAAAAGTTTGTTTTTTTTTATTGAAACCAATAAACATTCTAAACGGTAGGTACTAGAGATAAATTTTATGTAAAAAAAAAAAATTCCATTTAATTTCAGAGATGAGACCTGTCAATGTTTCAGTCCGTTCAACACCAACAGACCTTTAGCATGTCGAAAACGCTCCAACACTTCAAGCCAAATGTGATTTTTTTCATTAAAAACAATACAGCTCCTAAACAAACCTATTTCCTTGCTAACAAAAGAAACACCATCACGGGTTTTTTTATTTTTTTTTTTTTTGTTTTTTTTGTACAGAGTGTGCCAAAGCTAGAAAAATGTAGACAATACGTTCCATCTTTTTAATTTAAAACAATACGTTTGTCAAGCGGTTGGTCTTGGTGAACATTTTTATATAAGAACTTCTTAATTTATTAAAGTTCTGAATTTTACACCGACAGATCTAGAGCATGTCAAAAGTTTAACATTTTTTATAGTGATAAATTTTTTTCGATGAATAAGACCCATCCCATTGGCTGGCGGGTCTCACATACCCGGGGGAGAGGTTGTGAGTGAATCCACATTTTTTTAAATCCTTATAAAAGCCCCGCCGGGACTTGGATTCGAACTCAGAACCTGTAGAATGAGAGACTAGCGCGCTAGCCACTCAGCCACGGGCTCCCCATAAAATTATATATATATATATATATATATATATATATATATATATATATATAACCTAATAACTTTTTAATAAACTATATAGTTTAATAATCTTTTCAAACTTATTTATTATATTTTATTTAATTTCGTATCATGAATAAAATGTAGTTATTATATAAAAAACAGTGTAAATAACCACTGTTAGAAAAAAAAATATATTAGGGCTCCCAACGTATATTTAAAAAGGTCGAAGGGAGTAATAGGGAATGAGATGGGACATTATTCAATATATAAATATAGGAAGGTCTATATATGTAGTACATAGTATATATACTATATGCACATATATATAAGGGCGTGCATTGTCCGGCCAACCCCCTGGCCAAAATGGAAATCCCTTTTTATTTATTGGGCTATCATTTTTATCTGTGTGTTCTCCTCCTAGGTCCATGGTAGCCCTCCTATTTCGCCTTCAAGGTCGGATTCAATAGAAGTCTACAGTATTTTATAGCGGTTCCGAGATTGACCTTTTTCTTTTTTTACCTTAATAATTTCTTATTACTACTTTAGCAGCATATTACATTAAAAAAATATAATTAATGATATTCGTTTTTGTTTTTTTCGTGTAATAATATAGTCCTGTTTAGTGCAAAGTAAGGTTATAGATGTAAGGAAGGCAATTGAATCCGATAATGATTGTTGGAATTTTCATAGCGGTTAATATTTAATTTTTTGAGATTATGTCCATCAAGCCCAGATCATATGTTATATTTATATTGCTAATAGTAAACAACAAAGGTTGTTGCCAATTGCTTTATTGATATTTAAAACTGTATATAAACAAATAAAAAATACTACCAGTTTTTTTTTAAATATTTATTTATTGAGATATATTACAATTTGTATCGAAATAAACAATAGTAATAGTGACATGAGACCATATTAATACAATATATACAAAAAAAAATGATAAAGGCAAGTTGCATAAAATAGAAAATAAATATAAATAGAGGATTTGGTCAGGTGGTTTTGACTAGGAAGCAGCTACCCACACTAAATCTAAGTTGTTCCACTGCACCTGAAGATGGCATTGTAGCCGAAACGTAGTGCGAATATTTTTTTTTCAATAAAATAGTGGTGAAGTAGACATCAGCCTCCAATTTTATTTATAGAAAATAAATAAATTCACATATAAAATAATAATAAAAAAAAAAAAAAAACAATAACCTATAATTGAGATAAATATAAAGTTGGCAAATAAATAAACATCATACAAAAAATCATAACTATATACAATGTGCTAAAGGGACCCCAGACAGGGCTTTTCCCTCCTCTTGAGGAGGAAAAAGCGGAATCTTAGAAATTCCAGCGCCTCTCTCTCAGCCGCATCACTGGTGTGAGTCAGTGGAGGTTGAGTTAGGGCGCAATAGCCACAAACATGCAGTACATGAGTGGAGGATCTGACCAGTGTCAGAACTCAAGTATAAATGTTTACATAACGTTGCGGAGCCACTGTCGTTTCAATTTTTGAGGATGATTGTAGTGGTGGGTGGAGGTGGAGAGGGATTGAGCTAGAGGATTAGGATGATGAAAAAGGTTCTGATGGAATTTGGAAAATTTAGATGTATCAGATCTAAAATAAATGGAATATTAAGGTCGGAGTGTTAGGTACAGTTGGTAACATAATAAGGAACATAATAGGTTCGGAGGACTTTGGATTGGAAAGATTGGATGCGTTTACTGTTAGAATATTTAGCTTTCCCCCACAGTTCAATCCCGTAGGTCCATATAGGTGTCAGTACTGTCTTGTATATTAGTAATTTGTTGTCAGCTGTAAGATGAGATTTTTTGTTTAGTAGTTTGTATAACTGGCCGAATCGGCGGTTGAGTTCTATTCTTTTAATTCTTATATGTGGACTCCATGTCAGTCTTTTGTCTAGTAAAAAGCCACGAGACCGGACTGTGTCTGAGAAAGGAAGCGGTATGGAATTGAATTTAACTGTTTGGCTGGATTTGCGTCGAAGGGTTAAGGTGACGTGTGTGCATTTTCTTTCGTTCACCTTAATACGCCAAGGATTACACCAGTCTTCGACAAAGGAAAGGTGCCTTTGGAGATTTAGAGATGCTACTTTAGGATCGGAGTTGGATGATAAAATGGCTGTGTCATCGGCAAATGTTGCCAGAAATGTATCGGAATCGGTAGAGATATCGGCGGTGTAGAGGACGCGACCCAAGACGCTGCCTTTAGAAACACCGGCCTCAACAGAATATTGTTTGGAAAATTCGAAACCACAGCGAACTCGGAAGGAGCGGTTTGATAAATAGGATCGGAGGACTAGGTATAAGGATTGGGTTAAATTTAAATAGGATTAAATGGGTTTTGAGCCTATAGAGCAATCCCGGATGCCACACTCGGTCGAAAGCTTGCGCTATGTCCAGAAAGACACACGAACTATACTCCCTCAAAGGCGGAGGAAATGTGGGTCACAACTCGGAGTCCTTGCTGAACCGTGGAATATTGAGAACGGAATCCAAACTTCTTTGAAAGAAAATTATGAAGTTTGGCTAGGATTTGTTTCAGTACGAGCTTTTCGAAGATTTTTAAGAGGATCGGAAGTAGGCTAATAGGTCTGTAAGATGAAGTGCTGTTGAAAGGTTTGCCTGGTTTTAGGAAAAGTATGATATTATTGGTATTTGTGACGTTAGGAACTCTTCAACTATTGCGGTATGTGTTGGATTGAGATCAGAATGAGGAGTGAATACTTTGCAAAGGTGTTGTGCAATTCCTGGTCTTTATCTTCGTCAGTAGCAACCCAGGAACTCTCAATACGCCGGAGAGGATGAGATATCAGGTGAGATTTTAGATTTCTCTTCGTGACTTTCCACAAGGAATTGTCGAGAGAGAGGAGAGGTGGGAATTGTAGGATTGGGAACGAAAGATCGCCAACTCACGCTTTAATGGTCTACAATAAATGTTATAGGAGCGGCGATCTGCTGGGTGACGGGTGCGTTTCCATAATGTTCTGGCTCGGTGTTTAGTTCTAGGAGGTGTTGTGGTAAATGGTTTTTGTAAGGATTTATTTGGGATTACTTAGGAGAGGAGCCGGTCCAGGTAGCTTGTTGAATTGAGGTTGTGAAGGAACAGACGGCATCGTCAAGGTTAGTTGGGGTTTTGAGAGTCCCTCTGGGGTCAATATCATTAGTGAGGATTTCGCGGAGGAGGTTCCAGTTGATAGGACCTCTAATGAATGACGGTGGGACAGGTTTAGGAATTGGTGTTAAGGATAAATTTAGGATCAGTGGACTATGGTCAGAGGATAGTTCATCAAAGTGAGTTACGGACAAGTTCAAATTGGGAGCCAAATCCGCTTTGGGTGAAAAAGTCGAGGATGTCAGGATTATGGTTAGGATTTGTTGGCCAGAAGGTAGGGAATTAAGAAGTAGGAGGTTAAGGCATCGAGGGTTGAGTGCAGCCTGCAATGTTCGTCCACGAGTATTTGTAGTTCTGAAACCCATTGTTGGTGCTTGGCGTTTAGGTCTGCACCCAGAATAAAGTGACTTGAGGAAGGATCCAAATTTGTTAATATAAATAAAATGTTTAGGAGGGCAGTATGCTGGTGCGATGACAAGCGGAAAGTAAAAGATCTTGATTATAATGGAGGTGGCTTGTAGGAAATCGTGGGCGGGAAGTGGATGTAAGTGATGGGAGAGGAATCGGTGGACAATGACAGCAGTACCGACATGGGCTTTGCCGTCTGGATGGTCTGTCCGGTATGTCGTGTATTCAGGTATTTTAAAGTGCTGTTTAGTGGTTAGTCTAGTTTCAGTCATGAGTGCAAC
The DNA here is from genome assembly GCA_023052935.1 of Piezodorus guildinii. Classification (NCBI taxonomy): domain Eukaryota; kingdom Metazoa; phylum Arthropoda; class Insecta; order Hemiptera; family Pentatomidae; genus Piezodorus; species Piezodorus guildinii. The sequence goes on along the minus strand of CM041297.1, from coordinate 21,444,718 downwards.
ATCAACTTTTTGTCTCGCAACAAGGCTGTGAGTTCGTCAGTGTGAGTTTTAACACCATTCGCATTCCAAAGGAGAAAGGATAAGGAATTAGGTGAGTTCATTTATGGATTTTTCAGAGTAGGAATGAAATATGATACAAGATTCGTGAGGATTGTTATTAGGGGCATGTCAAGGGATTTGATTCCGGAAATGAAGGATGTCATCAGACTGGTAAGGTCTGTGGCATTTGAAGGAGGGGGGATATGAGAGATTTGTTGTGGATGGGGATTTTTAGGACTGATTACGTGTTGAGAAAGATATATTTGTGGAGTGGATTGAAAATATTGAGGTATATATTGTAGTTCCGGCAGGGCTTCGGCTTCACTACATTGGTTCCCACCTCCAAATAGATGGACAAATAATACATTTGGCATCGATTAGTTTTGAGGGTTCTCTTCTAGTTCTTGCTTGTCATGCTTTTTCATCCAGTACTTGAGGTTTTCTATACTTGGTCCTTAGTTCCTTATAGATTTGGCATCCTTTGTAGTTGGCCGGGAGGCAATGAGCACATACAGCGGGTGTTGACTTCAGTCTTGTACATTCCACAGACTTGTGCTGTTCACCGCTTTTCACGCAGCGTGGTATGTAGTGACACTAAGTTTTGGTACGACCATACGCCTGACAATTGTAAAACTGAACGATTTCTCTCTTTGTGAAACGTTTTCAGACTTTTACACTACTACTAGTAAATGTGAAAAATGCGCTGATGGTCTTGATAAAGTTTTGTGAAGAAAAAAAAGCCAGCGGTAGCACTCCAATGTTCATTTCATTAGCTGATCATTAAAGCCATCGTATTTTCAGGCGTTTGAGAGGGTTGTCGCGAATAGATGGACGTTACGGACAAGCAGGTTTGAATGGAAAATACTTTAAGTTTGAAATACTTAGGCATATATTTCGGACTAAGTTTGTGACTAATGGAATATTCAGGTCTTTATGGATTGTTTTATTCGTGACAAAATAAAGACCTTTTAGGATATCTCAGACTGCGAGAATTGTATGCGGAAAGAATTTTATAGTTTAGTAGATCCCAATAGTTCAACACCTTGTGTCCATATTCGTCTAATTATGGCAATGTATTTTTTTTTTTTTGTAGTACATGGTAAGTCTTGAGCGTGTGTCAAGTAAACGTTGTGGTATAGCTTATCTTTATCTTTTCTAGAGTAAGGAATTTAAGACGTTTCTCAGTATGGATTTCCAGGAGAGATATACGACACGAGAGTATTTGAGAAGGTTTCTTGAGCTTATAAGTAAATGCATCCTATTATATATTCAATTCTATTCCAAAGGTCGCAGGTTCAAACCTGCGGGTAGCCAGCCCTAGGATTTTTTAATGGGAGTAAAAAATCCTTGGTTATGCCGTCCTACGGAGGGGACGTTAAAAGGTGGTCCCGAGCCTATGCGATGTCAGGTACTCGTTAAAGATCCCCATCCCGATAAAACCTGGTTAGGCAAAATTTAGGACTCCCACTGTAGCATCGTCCGATTAACCATAGTAGCATAAAGTGACGTTAAACGAATAAACAAACAAACATATCTTTAATTACATCTCTGATTAGAATTAGAAATAACACCGAATTTTGCATGGAATTAGCCACCTTATAGCAGCAAGAACAATTAAATTTTATTTTCTCCGATTTCAAAATTGTAATAAGCAACTAAGGCATTTCTTCGTGATATATTTTAGCGTTAATAAGCGACGTCTATAATATTACATATTGTAAGATATTTATAGTTATGAAGACTACGCTCACATGCAATAAATCTAGAAAATAAATTTATACAGAGATCAAACAGATTCTTCGTTAAATTAAATATCTTTGTATTCTAGTTTAGAAGGTTAAACCTCGAACCACTGAAATTGATGCTCCTTAAATTAATTATAGCGAACAACTCCAACAAGGACACATATTATTAAATGAATATTAATGAATGACCAAAAAGAAAATCATTAAGTATATCAATTTCTACTGGAAGAAATTAATCCGGAAGGTGGTCGGGAAACAAATCCAGGAAATAGTTTCAACTATTTATTGATTGGCAGCGTTTAGACCCCCATTTTGGATCATCATCTAGGCGTATCGCGGCCAAATGGAAACTCCACTCAAAGATAAAGATTTTCCAATCGCCCACGGTACGCCCTGATATTGATCCGCAAATATCCGTCGAAACGTTGGCAATCAATAAATAGTTGAAACTATTTAGTTGTTTCATTTACTGATCGCCATCCGGACTTATACCTTCCAATTTTTCTCAAACTATATCCACTATCAATTTATAGTAAATAAAAAAAAACATATTGTATAGCATATTTTTTTTCTGTCCTGAATAACATAAGTTAACATTAATTTTTATTACAATTAAAAGTTGTTTGAATGAATAAATGTATTGTTAGGTTCTTTTAATTAAAGTGATCTATTTTCATTCAACATATTTTAGTTCGTATTTCCTTCTCCCTACGTTTCGGCTTTTTGCCATTTTCAAGGGATCTTTAAACCTCAAGGGATAACACAGTGGGTGATAACTAGCATGACAGGGCTGGTCAGCCTATAATAGTTTTTTTTAAATGTAGTGCGGTGTGATTGTGGCTATGGCGCCCTCACTTCGCTTCCGCTGGCCCTCACCAGTGATGCGGCTGAGAGGGAGGCGCTGGGATCCTTTGGACTCTGCTTGTCCTTCCTCAACTGGGGGGACAAGCCCCGTCCGGGTTCCCGAGCTGATTGTAAATATTGTACATAGGTATGAATGTGACATGTTTTGTTTTTGTTTATTTATTTTGTAACTTCATTTATTTGTATTTATTTTATCTACAGATTTTGTTATTTTATACGTTTATTTATTTTGATTTTATTTTATGTAATTTGACTTTCCTTTTGTTTATATTGTAAATATTATGTGAATGAGATCCTGTAGCACTATTATTATTGTCTACTATGACAAATTGTAATATATACGAATAAAAAAAAGAAAAAAAATGTGACAAAATTTATATTTATATAAGTGCATTATGAAGAAATACTAAAAGATCCCTTAAAAATGGCAAAAAGCTGAAACGTAGGGAGAAGAAAATAAGAAATAAAATATGTTGAATGAAAATGGATCACTTTAATTAAAAGAACCTAACAATAATTTAACAAAATTATTAACTATCTTTGTTAATAGATTATTTATAAATAACTATGTTATTTGATTTGATCTATAAAACACAGTAACTCTTTTGAAAAAACGGCCATTTTTAAACAGGTGGACTTGACAAAAATTAGTTTAGGTGCTTTTATGCATCAGTTCTAACAGATATTCTTTATCTTAAAGTAGTATTTTTCTCGCTCAATAAAGAAAAAAAAATCATTTTCGTTAATTAATGATTTTTTAATTTCGAAAAGAAAAGAAAATGCGCAGTGTGTACTGCGAAGATGCCTAAGGATAAAGCACTCACTATTGGTTTTTTCAGCTCAGAACTGGAATGTTTAACTTGAAAGACGCAAAGCTCTCGGACTGTCCTTCAACTGTTACTGTTTTCCTCATTACAGCAACCCTGCAATGGGTGCATTTATTTCTACCATCTTGCTATACAACGCGTATTTTTACTACATAATATAAATTAAGTTACAGAACATATTTTATTAAAAAAAAACAGTATAATAATAACTTGTAAATAAAACTAATAAATATAAACTGATAAATAAATCATTTGTTAAGTCTAATTAACGAAATAATACTAACTAATTAACTAAACTAAGAAACCAGTAACAAATAATAAATAATTCATTTGTTATAACTAATTAACGAAATAATACTAACTAACTAATTAACTAAACTAAGAAACCAGCTTATAAATAATTAATTACTTTATTATAAGTATTAAATGATAACCGATAAAGAACTAATAAATAAAATAATAACAACCGTAGTGTCAAGAAGAGATACAGTAAAAGTAAATAAAATAAAAATTAATAACGAGTTATTTACAATGTAAATTATAAAATTCAGCTCGCAATGTACAGTACGTGCCTATTGCTATTTGTCTAATTCTGCATAGTCCACCCGGTCCACGAATTCATCAAATTTTGAAAAATATTTTGTAAGAAGGTTTCACTTCGAAGGCGGCCATTGGTCTCCGTAAAGTAGGACTGTTGAGATCAGTTTGTGTTTGTCCAGTTTACCGCAATCGAATAAAAGATGGTCGTATGTCTGTTCGCTTTGACCGTCACACTTACAGATTTTGTCGTCTGTTAGTTTGAATCGAAATAAATAGCTTTTGCCCCCTCCATGCCCGTCACAAATTGTTTCAGTTTGTAGGATATATTTTTTAAGTTTAGTTCGATCGTCAATTGTTATTACGGAGTCATAGGTGTGTCTACCTTCTGTTGAGATGGCCCATTTTGTATTGCACTTCTGTCTTGTATTCATTGTCGGTAAGTGTTTGATGGCGCTGATCGGTGCCTTGTCGTATGCTATCAGGATACGATGCTTCAACTATTGATGATGACCAAATTAAAAAAATACCTTAAATAAAGCAACTTTAATTTTTTTTTTTTTTTTTCATAACCCCAATTTAGTTACATGTTTTGCCAAAATAGATTTTGAATAATTTCCTTTTACTGTATCTAGATATATTTTAAGGCTGTTTCTGTTAATAGATGATGTTTTAAAGTGCTATCACCTTTGCTATTCCTCTTGGAAGTGGGGATCACTTCAACCTTGACACTTCTTGTCTTAAGCTTATCTTAATCTACCTTACACTATGTTGCCACCTCTGAGGAGCTGGTGGAACCTTAAGCCTACTAAAAACTGGGTTTGAAAGCACTTCTAAAGAATTATAAAAATTATGTCTTCTTTTGGCAAGGAATTCTGGTATTTTAGGAATATTAAATAGCAAATGAAGTCTTTCTGCCTTTTCTTTTTCAAAGGTAGTTTTTCTTGCAATTTTCTTTAAAACGCCATTTTGGAATTGCTGTAGCTTCTTTCTTGAATTTTCTGAACCATGGGTTAGTAAATTAGAAGTTTCAATTTGAAACTTAGATTCGGAGTTTGAAAAAGGTGGTTAAATTTGTTAGTTTTCTGTCTTACTTTTGATAATTTGGTAATTATTTTTTCATATATTATGGCCATGTGTGGTAATAAACTGATTGGGCGGTAATGTTCACGTTTATCCCCTTGTTTCTCAGGCTTATTAATGGAAATAATATAGCATGTCTCCAGGATATAGGAAAATATCTGGGCCTAATACAACTATTATATAAGTGACACAGATGTATCAAACCCTTCTTTGATAGTTGCTTCAGCAACATATAATAGATCGAAATAGGTCATTACTATGTTTTTGCCCGGCTGCTTTTCTAAGGCAGCGGTAGCTTCAAAAACTAGCTCACTTAATATATTTAATCTATATATCTATAAACTATATTTAATGATACCATTCGACTTCCTTTCCAAAGGTATCGTGTTTAACAATCCAATAGGTGGCATGCAGGGTAAGATTAAAGTAAACAAGATTCAATTAATACATTACTATAATTATTAATTTACACATATCCATTTTATTAACACATTGCCTAGAACTCTGATTGAGAATACTAAGGGACATTTTCACTACTACCTTTGCCATACAATATTACAAATAACGAGATACCTTTATATACAAATAACGAGATAGGCTGGCGAAGGTGGAATCATCTTAAGACGTCCATTCTCTGCTTCATCCTCCAGCTGCTCTCAGAACTCCGACGGCCCAGTCCTCTTCTTGTAGATTGAACCCGACTCACTCTTCTTGAGGATAAAACTTGACTCCCTCTTTCGAATCTTCACCTCATCGTCGTCACCTCGGGAGGGGCTGGTCTGGGAAAGTGCCCCATGCCGGGGGTCCTTTGTCCTAGTGTCTAAGAAGTTTCCCGAGGTACATATTGCTGGGGGGTCCATGGAGGTAAACGCCTTTTGATGTTTTGCCGACAAAGGTTCCTCAATATTTTATTGTTTAATATTACAATTATTTAATTATGAACTCTCTTCAGTATCCTCAATACATTACATCATATATAATTGATTAAAAATATTTACGAGAATATGAAGTTTTTTTGTTTTTTTTTTAATCACTGGTAGAAAATTCAACGAACTTAATTTACAACCTAAAACATTTTATGGCACTATTAAAACACGCCCTGATGATGACAATATTAAAAACTAAATTTAATGGTATGGATTTGATGAGTACATCACAAACAAGAATCGATCTCTTAAATAAGTAGGAATCGTTGATTGGAACTTACCAGTTGAACTAAGACTAGATCGTAATAATTTTTTATTTCTCGCCCCGCCTGATTGAGTTAGTTAGGGTCTATAAAGCCATAAACATGAACGGACAATAAAACTGCTTTGTCGAAGAGACATTTTCAAACCTCAGATCGAACCGTAATCGGCAAACTGTACTTTCAACTTTGCTCTCGTCGCTAACGAAGTCCAAAGTCAAGTACGTACTCGTGTACTGTCATAACAGTTATAGTAGAGAACGTATTATTACTTTCATATTCCGTTTCTATTCTACAATTTACTATACACATTAATTATTTTCAAAACTTAATAGTAATCTTTTTTTTTTCAATTTTACATTTAAAAAAAAATATATTTATTAGTATTTATAGCTGTATAATGAAATACATTTAGTAAATTTGATACAAGATAAACTATCAGGTGCCTTTTTTAATATTTACAAAATACATTGAAGATTAATAAATGGAAAATTGTAATAAACCAAGATAAAACTAAAATAATATTATTAACTAGGAGAAAACCATTTCATATCGCCAAACGTTTAGTAGGAAATAACCATATCTCTTGATCAAATATTTTTGTTTTTATATTTTATTGAAATTTACAACTGTATAGGAATACATCAAGTAAATGTGCTGATTAAAGATAGTGTACATGAAAAACCTGAAGAGAAACTGCCCATTGGCAGCACTCTAGTAATTAATCTAAACAAGAAGGTCTCGAGGCCATCTTCTTTTCAGACGCCTCGGAGGATTGTCGGGAATTGAAGAGGAAGCAAGGATTGAAACTAGTGGGTTAGAGTGGGATTGGAGTTTGTCATGGAAGGATTGATACCTGGTTCGGGCCAAATCAGCTACAAAGGGAATATTAAGGTCTTTATGGATAAGCTTATTCGTGACAAAATAAGGAGCGTTTAGGATTTTTCTAAGGATTTTGGATTGTAAGGATTGGATACGGGAAGAATTTGATGGTTTAGTGGAGCCCCATAGCTCAACTCCGTAAGTCCAGATAGGTCTTATGATGGTCATGTAGATGAGTCTTTTGTAGTCAAGTGAAAGGTTAGAGCGTTTGTCTAGTAAGTGTTGAAGTAACCGAAAGCGGCGAGCAGTTTCTTGTCGTTTCAGTCTAGTGTGCGGATTCCATGTTAAACGTTTGTCAAGTAGAAGCCCTAGGTAGCGGATCTGTTCAACTGGAACGAGCGGAATGTTATTAAAGGATACTGTAGGGCAGGATGTCATAGGTTTACGACGTAGGGTGAACGTAATTTGGTGGGATTTGTTGGAATTTATTTTAATTCTCCAATTCTGACACCATACCTCAAGGACTCTGATATGGGATTGGAGATTTCGAGAGGCAACAGTGGGATCATTATTGACTGATAATACACAAGTGTCATCTGCATAAGTAGAAAGGATAGTATTAGGATGTGATGGGATATCAGCTGTATAAACTGTATAAAGAATGGGTCCTAGGATACTGCCTTGAGGAACACCAGCAGACTGGGTAAAAATTGTTGAATAGGAACTATTGTTGTTGATTCTGAAGGATCTGTCAGAAAGGTAGGACTGGATAATGAGGAAGTAAGTAGGAGGCAAGAATTTACGGAGTTTGTAAAGCAGTCCCGGGTGCCAGACTTGGTCAAAGGCCTGTTCCACGTCGAGAAAGACTCCCGTGCAGTACAATCCGCGCTCCAATGTAGACGAGTGATCAAATATGATAAAATATCTGGTACTAGTAATATGGATGAAAAATTTACTTCTACTCGACATGCAAATTATGTGTGTAACAACGCCATGTTCTTCATCTAGTGTTTTATATATATAAATATTTTAACAGACATTCTAAACTAAATGTATCAAATAAATTATTGTTGTATAAAGCAAGAACGATAAATTCTTACTTACAAATGTCTATTTGTGTAAATCAAACTTCAAAAAGTTGCAGGCACTCCAAAATAATTCTAAACCATTTATTCTCTAAGAGTCCAAATAAACAACTAGCACTAAAACGACCAGTCGTACGAAACTGAAACTTCATATTTAAGACATCAGTAGACCTCAGATGTTATTGTACATAGACTTTTTCACTAACATCGGCTGACATTATGAAATGTATTTTGTCCCCTTTTCAAAATTATCTCAAAAACAGCTATAACGATTATGATTAAAATCTCTATAAATATGTAAAATATAATATCATGTAGGTTTCATTCTGATTGAAATAGTCTGACAAGGCTTAAATGCCAATAAATTTTAATTTTCTTCTGTAACGGTTTAGTTTTCATCTGAAATACACATGAGTTCAAATGACCAAGTTCCACCAAAAGGTCTGTGTGTCCGTGTCCGTGTGTATATGTGGGTGCGGTAACTCTAGCATAACAATGAAATTTTGTACAATAGTGAAATTTCATATTTAAAACAAATATACGTCCGAAATGTTCCAGCAACTTCACAAGTCAAAATCACAAGTGCCCCTTTACAACATGCATTCAGCTCTTTTTTGCGGTTTTCTAAAAAACAATTCTTATTAAACTCCCTATATCAATGTAAAATTTGATGGGCTTTAATATCATGTAGGTTTAATTCTCATTGAAATGGTCTGACAGAGCATAAAGGCCGATATTTTAAATTTTCTTCCCATAAAGTACCTTTAATTTTGTAGAATTTATAAATATATCTTTTGTATATTGTCTATTTAGTGCTGACGAAAAATGGATTAATATATAATTTGAACGATTACGATATCCAACTTAAGGAGAAAAGGGCAAATAATTTTTTTTTCCGCAATTTTGGTGTTTTAAACATAAAAACAGTAATATGGACGTATAATATACCGTTGGGAAGCTAATGATTTTAAAAACAAAATATTTTATATACAGAATTGTAAAAGTTAATGAAGCATAAATAAAAAATAAATAAAAAGCCGATAAAACTAACTGATTGTCATAGATAATAATATAATGGATTATTTAATAAAACACAGGTTTCTATTGAAATTCAATGTAATTAATTCTTTCCAGGGATCACTTGTAGCTGGATGGTTAGCATAACAGCCTCCTATGCAAAAGGTCACGGGTTCAAACCCGCAGGTGGTCCTTGGATTTTTTAATAGGAGGAAAAAATCCTTAGTTATGCCGTCCTTCGGAGGGGACGTTAAAAGGTGGTCCCGAGCCTGTGCGATGTCAGGTACTCGTTAAAGATCCCTATCCTAATAAAACCTGGATAGACAAAATTTAGGACTCCCACTGTAGCATCGTCCGATTAGCCATAGTAGCATAAAGTGACGTTAAATAAATAAACAAACAAAAAATTCTTTCCAAATTTATTTTTATCTCATCTAAGTGCATTCAAAAATTCTTAAAAGCTATTTATATTGATTTTAATAATGGAGGTAAGTGAAAGTTGTATGCTGCGCGCATCACATTTTTATTAATACGAAAGAATAACGTCATTGTGAAAAATACAACTGAATCGGTTTCAGAAATGTGAAAAACTACTCACACGAGAAGAAATATTGACAGATGATAGATTAGCTAACCTAGAAGCTGATGGAATTATCAATAAATGTCTGGAAGAGCCTAAAGATTTTCTCCAATACTGGGATATCCAATCTATCCGTCAGTGACTGAAAGAGGGCGGGATGAACCGACGTAAGCGGGAATGTCACATTGTAATAGAAAAGGTAACCGATTCTTCTCCGTGTTTCCTCCTGGAAAGTCGTACTGAAAAAGATATTCCATGTCCTTTGCAACGCTTGCATCTTCTATGCCGATGACTTAATATTATCTCTTATATAGCCGCTTATCTCCAGCCTGGGTAGGACATAAAATAATGTATCTGTTACGTGATTTAAATGGATCGATTCATATTTTATATCCTTGATATTATATAGCATATTACAATAGTAAGAAAAAATCTGGTGCGGCCAACACACGACATTCACTTACGTCCATTTTAAAAATCAATGAAAGAATTTTCAATACAGTTAGAGATAAAAAAAATCTGGTGCGGCCAACACACGACTTTCACTTACGTCCATTTTTTAAAATCAATGAAAGAATTTTCAATACAGTTAGAGATAAAAATACGTGAAACTATTAAATAATTAATTAAATTGAACTTATGTAGAAACATGTGTTTTATTAAAAAAATCTATTATATTATTATCTAAAATAATCAGTCAGTTTTATCTTCTTTTCATCAATCTCTATTAACTTTCAAAAGCTTGAATATAAGATAATATTTTTTCTAAAATCTTTAGCTTTCCAACGGTATATCATACATGTATATTACTGCTCTAATGTTCAAAACCGAATATTGCATTAAAAAAATATTTTTTTCTATTTTCTCCTTTAGTTGGTTATCGAATTTATTCAATTTATATATTTAATTGATTTTCGTCAGTGGTAACAAGATAATATAGTTATTTTTATAGAGTCAACAAAATTAATGGTACTTTAGAGAAAGAAAATTCAATTTAAGCACTGTCAGACCATTTTAATCCGAATGAAACCTTAATTATATTAAAGCCCATTAAATTTTACATCGATGTAGCGAGTTTAATCAAAATCGTCGAAACCGTTTTTGAGAAAATCGAAAAAAAGTGCAAAATGCCAAAGTGGCTTTTCTGGTAAGCTCATTTTGATGTAAAAGGTTTTGTAACGTCTCGGGCGTATGGTTGTCTTAAATATGAAATTTTAGTTTCATAGGACTTACTGTTTCCGCCCGGGAGTTACCACACACACACATACACACACACCAGCCAGAAGCTTCTGGCCAATGTAGCCAGTTCCACGCTTCTGAACGCAGCACCGATCTGGGCAGAATCCTGCCAAGTGCAATCTCATATGTCCGGAAAGTTATTAGTGTGCATCGGAGAAGTGCACTGCGTGTCACTCGAGCTTTTCGCACTGTGTCCTACGACGCTGTATGCGATTTAATAAATAAAATTACACACAAACACACACACCTACAAATATATTAATAAGTAAATAAAGAAAATTGCATACATGGAGTGCGGCAACGAATAGAGTTATGCAAAGTAGATAAATATTAGTGTCAGCAAAGATTCCCTTCAACTGATCAATGTCTTTATCCGAAAACCCATACTTTCTCACAGAATCGAATGCCAATTGAGTCTGTAACATCAGCCTGAAACAAAAACTTATTACTTAAATTATTGATTCACAATATATTGATATAAAATAATTAATTACAGCAAAATTAGAAACACACCTGAGGACCTCATTTTTAAGAATTTAAAATAAAATATGTTTACTCTATATTATAAAACCTTATAATCATTATTGATGGCTCAACAACCACTTAAGTCTCCAAAACTTTGTACCAAGGTAACGTATTTAATTTTTACTGAATCTTGAAAATTTTCGAATTCCAGTTTTCAACGGAAATACACGTTTTAGGGTCCCCTGAGTCCAAATAACCTAGTCCCGCAAAAAGGTCTGTGTGTGTTTGTGTGTGTGTGTATGTGTGTGTGTGTGTGTGTGTGTGTGTGTGAGTGTGTGTGTGTGTGTGTGTGTGTGTGTGTGTGTGTGTGTGTGTGTGTGTGGTAACTCCCGGGCGGAAACGGTAAGTCCTATGAAACTGAAATTTCATATTTAAGACAACCATACGCCCGAGACGTGACAAAACTTTTTTCATCAAAATGAGCTTACCAGAAGAGGCACTTTATACTTTGACACTATATCGATGTAAAATTTAATGAGCTTTAATATCATGTAGGTTTTACTCTGATTAAAATGGTCTGACAGGGCTTAAATGCCGATATTTTAAATTTTCTTCACCTAATGTACCTTTAATTTTGTAGATTCAATAAAAATAACTATATTATCTTGTTAACGCTGATGAAAAACAGGTAAATATGTAAATTCGATAACCAACTAAAAGAGAAAACAGAAAACATATTTTTTTAATTCAATTTTTCGTTCTTTAATTTTAATATAGAGAGTGATGAAAAGAAGATGAAACTAACTGATTATTTTAGGTAATGATATAATAGATTTTTTAATAAAACACATGTTTATATTTTTATCTTTAACTGTATTTGAAAATTCTTTTATTGATTTTAAAAATGGAGGTAAGTGAAAGTCGTGTGTTGCCCCCACCAGATTTTTGTAATAGGTGGAAAGTTTTAAGTTTTTGTAAAGTAAGTGATAATTCTAGATATTATTAGATAACGTTTTATTATTTCCAAATATTTATATTATAGTATAACTGTTTATAGCTGCTGACCTTTTATATTTTTCTATAGCTCCAAAAATAACTGAGTTAGAAGAGTGATTATAGGTAAAATTTCAATTTCTTTTCTTTTTTAATTTTTTTGGAAGTTTTTCCTAATATAAACACTTAAAAGAGCACACATTGACTTCCATTTTTCACTCAATTACTTTATTTCATAAGCTTTCATAGCTGTCAACGTTTCGGGGCTGTTTCCCCATTTTCAAGACTTATTTTTTTTATTATATAAATGCTTTTTCATATATACATAAATAGCAAGCCAATGAACACCCATGAGGACAAATAGCAGTGTGCTATGAAATAAAGTGATGGGTTATATCTGAAAACGCATTTATATAATAAAAAAAAAACTATTGAAAATGGGGAAACAGCCCCGAAACGTAGACAGATATAAAAGCTTATGAAAAAAAGTAATTGAGTGACAAATGGAAGTCAATGTGTGCTCTTTTATGTGTTTATGTAAAATTTCAATTTTTTTATTTTATTTCTTAGCATTATTCAGTTTTTTTTATTAAAAAAACACTATTAATTTTTTTAAAAATTAATTATCTTAAAAAAATAATTGAGTGATATAATTAAATCACATTTTATCGGCTGCCATTTTAATGTTATTATAAAGCTGTATATGGGCAATTAACTAATATGAAAAGCAATAAGTAATTCTAAAGAGAATAGCATACCACCACTGCTAATATTAAAACGCTATCTATATCTCTGCTAGTTCTGAACCAATTTCTATAATTCTTTTGAATTTGCAAGATAATTTATTAAGTACTTTTTCCTTTTCTTATCGTGCTTTATAGATTCAAAAACTCTATACACAGTTTTCTATATCTTCGAAAATAACTTAGTTATGAGCGTATTTATAGATAAAATTTCAATATTTTTCTTTTATTTTTTATGTTTTTTAGAATTTTTCTGTGTTTTTTTTTAAATTACAAAATAGTGGTAAATTTTTTTTCTATCCACAAAAATAATTGAGTTACTTAATTAAATTACATTTAATCGGCTGAAATTTAAAAAATAACCAGCTGATATCAACGCCTAGGTTTTAGGAACATCGTTGCATGCCATAGTATTTTTGTGGCGAATTTAAAAAAAAAAAAATAGGTTCAGTAGTTCCGGAGAAACGCCGGCCGCTGCCGGCGGACAAACAAATGTTATAACAAATACAATGCGAATTCTTACAGACTGGTTTATTATTTACAAATAAATATATAAGGTTGTAACTGTTAATTTTTGCATTTATTCGTTAAATTAATCCTACAGACAGGTTATTTTTTTGTTCGTTCTTAGAAGTATGAACGGGAGGGTATTTTTTTTATTCGATAACAAATTTTGAAAATAATAATCCAAAAAATAAATAATATTTCGTTTTTCGTTATAAGTTTCGGAACTAATTAATGTTATTTTATTCGTTTTGGGGGGTTCAACGTACAACGTTAAAAAGTCCGTTAATTCATTTTTTTTTTTTTTTGTCGCTTACAAGAGTTTATTATTGATAATGATCAATGAAATTAATTCTAGGAAGAAAATTATTTAGATAGTGTGAGAAGAGTGTTTTTATTGTTTCAATATTAAAGTTAGTTTTAGAAGATGCCTCGAGACCTTCTTGTGTAGATTCACTACTACAGTGCTGCCAATGGGCAGTTTCTCTTCATGTTTTTTTCATGTGTATTATCATTGTAGCATATTTACTTGATGTATGAACATACATGTAAATTTCAATAAATGGATTAAAAAAAAGAAGTTAATAGTTTGGAAAACCATATAATACATAAAGTTAATAATGTTGTAGAGAACTGAACTGGATCTCCAGTAACCTTCCTATTTCGACAAGGACACCCTCCCCCGAAGAAGAGAGGAACATTGGAAGTAGTTTAATTACTCCCAGCTGTGGAAGATATTGCCAGCAGTCTCCCTCGGGCGATATTTTTCTGACGGCCACGAGATGAGCTCTCCTCCACACAACAATCTTGTAATCTTCGGCCTTGGCCCCGAAAACACTTGATTACTTTTTTTCTTATTTATGATATATATCTAGGCCGTCAACTTATTTTTTCATCATTTCATCATATCAGTTAAAGACGGGAATATAAAAGCTAAAAAAACAGGTGCGTGCAATTTCACTTACCTTCGTTGTTAAAATCAATTTTAGAACTTATAACTAAGTCAAAACTTTAAATCAGACTTGAAATAACGTTAAAGGATTCAATTTAATTTCGATGGAAACATGTTTTTCATATTAAATAATCTAAAAAAATTAATTATTAACGACAAAAATGCTTATGTTTATGCTCTTTCGTTTTACTGCTTTCTTATAAGATAACGGTTTTTAGTAAAATCTTCAGCTTTCCAGTGGTACGTGGGTGAATCAAATATATACGAGACTTTTTGTCCTGGAAGCCAGTGAAGTCGCGGGAACGTTTCCGCGTTTAGAGGTGTAGGGTAGGGATGCCAGAAGTGGGGGAAGCAGGTGGGCGCATGAACTCGAACTCACCAGTTACTGTCGTGACGATGTCTGAGCAGGATGTATCCCTCTCGATTGCGCAACGTATTATCATCAAATTTCTTGCTGCTGAAGGTGTGAAATCTTGAGAAGGCTGACTGTACAGTTCGGGAAGAGACACTTTCTCATGGCATAAACAGTTTGTGGGGGGTTGTGATCGTGTTCAGAATGAAAGCCATGACCGCAGACCCCGCTCCAGCATCACAGCAGACAACATCAGCCGTGTTCGACAGCTTATTGAAGGTGACAGACGTCTCACCACCAGTGCCATTGCAAGTAAGGTTGGGATAAGCTATGGAAGCACTTTTTCCATACTTACAGAGGAGGTAGGGTTTCGTAAGGTGTGTGTCAGGTGGGTTCCTCAACATCTCACAGCTGAGCAGAAACTTAACCGTTTGCAGGTCTGTGAAGGTCTTCTTGCAAGATCTCGGGCTCAATGAAAACAAGCAAGTGTGGATTGGAGACTGAAAGGGAACCTGGACCAGTGAAAGCCAAGTCACTGCTGTCAGCTGGGAAGGTTTTGGCTTCTGTTTTTTTTGACCAGCGTGGCTTGCTGCATCTTGATTTTTTGCATGAACGCAGGACTATCAATGCCGCATACTACTGCGACATTTTGAATGAAGTCAGACTTGCATATCACCGCATAAGAAGGGATCCACCGATGAGAGAAGTGATTCTTCTTCGGGACAGTGCTCGCCCGCATACTGCGGCCTGACGAGAGAAAAATTGAAGCAAATGGGCTGGGAGACTTTGGAACACCCTCCATACAGTCCAGAATTATCGCC
This sequence comes from Piezodorus guildinii, assembly GCA_023052935.1. Taxonomy (NCBI): domain Eukaryota; kingdom Metazoa; phylum Arthropoda; class Insecta; order Hemiptera; family Pentatomidae; genus Piezodorus; species Piezodorus guildinii. The sequence goes on along the minus strand of CM041297.1, from coordinate 21,428,864 downwards.
ATGTGACTCACCTGTTTGGCCCACTCAAGGAAGCTTTGGGAGTTCAGATTGGTCAGTGACGATGAGGTTGAAGCCTACGTGCTCAATTGGCTGAAGACACAACCTACTTCATTCTATGAGCACGGGATTGGAAAATTACTTATGCGCTGGTAAAAATGTATTTCCAAATCAGGAGACTATGTAGAAAAATGGGGTGTACTTTTCCTTGTGTTCAAAGTAAAAATAAAAATGTCTCGTTTATATTTGATTCTCCCACGTATATTATACATCAATATTACTATTTTTGTGTTCGGAAAAAAAATGTTTGTTCATCGTTTTCGATAAACTTAAATAAAGACGATATTGTTGTTTCAGCTTCTCCCTAAAACTAGCCTGTACTGTGGGGGACCCTCTGTACTGTGATCGTTTCTTCTCCCTGCTCACTTTATTGACAGTAAAATGTGAGCTTCTCATTTGTTGGCTTTCTAGTTTAGCAGTCTCTGTAGCAAGAGCTAAGTTGACAGCATCATGGAATGTCATATTTTCCCCCTGCTGTAATATTTTTACTCTGATGTCATTATCAGTGATCCCCCGTACAAATTGAGCTCTTAAATGAGTTTCCATTGTGGACTCCTGACACTTTTTGCAGGTGAAGTCACAATTATTGGCAATTTGCCGCAGATTAGCAACATATTGACCGATTGTTTCATCAGACTCCTGATGTCGAAGGACAAATCAATGTTGTTCTGCTATTTTGCTGGCTTGCGGACACAGATACGTTTTTTAAAATCTTAATTGCTTCTTCATAAGCTAGATCTTGCGGCTTCCTAGGTGCCACTAAGGAAATTAAAGTCTGGAATATTTTTGGACTTAAGCTATTTATAAAAATTTGTAACTTACAAGTTTTGGAGGCTTCATCTGCACCATCAAGTCCTTTTAAGGCCAAAAAGTTCTCGAGCCGCAAAACGTAGGCATCGAACGTTTCCTCATGGTCATCAAAAGGTTGAAAATTAAGCCCGTGAACTTGGTGTTTGGACTGTTCTGTAGCCGCAGTTTCTCGGACTTGAATGCGTTGAAGAGCTGCCACCAACGACTCGATAAGTTGTTCGGACATCGTGAGTTAAGAAGTGTGAGTCAACCAATGTTATGTCATTAATATTTAAGAATCAAAGAACGTACTATTTGTATTGAACATTTTAATAACAATGAATAACCTCAATACACATTCTAATAATATTTATAGATATAACAGATATGTGTATTTTTTTCGAATGTACAAAATTAATGGTACTTTAGAGATATCCAATTTAAAATATCGTTTTTTAGGCCATGTCAGACTATTTCAATCAGAATGAAAATATATAAAATTAAAGCCCATTACATTTTACACTGATATAGAAAGTTAATCCAATATCGAAAGGTCTATTTTCGAAAAAAATGGTAAAAAGGTAGTGAAAAATGCATAGTATGAAGTGGTCTTCTGGTTAGCCAATTTTGGTAAAAAAGATGTTTTGTACAACTTTTCATGCAAGATTTACCACACACCCACACAAATATCTTTTCGCGCGACTTGGTTTGTTTATTTATTTAACGTCCCTTTATGCTGCTGCGGCTAATCGGACTATGCTACAGTGGGAGTCCTAAATTTTGCCTATTCAGATTTTCTTAGGACAGGGATCTTTAACGAGTACCTGACATCGCACAGGCTCGGTCCACCTTTTAACGTCCCCTCTGAAGGACGGCATAACTAAGGATGTTTTACTCCCATTAAAAAATCCTAGGGCTACCTGCGGGTTTGAACCCGGGACCTTTGACATAGGAGACTGTTATGCTAACCACCCTGCTACAGTAACCCCATCGGGTTATTTAGACTTGGGTTGCATCGCATGCAAGCGCGACTTGGTTATTTAGACTCAAGGACCCTAAATAAAATATTTAAATAAGCTTAGAGGATTTCAGTCGATTTAAGTAGATCGCTAATTCAAGAAAGAAAGCATCTACGGTTTTAGGTCTGTGGATAGAACAGATAATGACAATGCTTCCGTCTTGTTTGAAGTGAGTGTACCAAATTTTTTTATTACTAACGACTGCGAATTCAGGGAGGTTACTGTATGATGAACTATTAGTATAACGTTAAATAAATTCTTTTTATGAATCGTTAAACCAGAGAAACAAATTTCGTTTTGGTCTTTTCCAGTGTGTCAAATATCATCAAAAAATCAAAGATGATTGACAGTTTCAAATCTATCAGTGATATTGAAAAATTGTAATCTGATTTTTGTGCGTTTAACTGTAATGAATTTTTATAGTAGATAATTCATAAATGTAACAATGAAATGCTTGAAAATTTTTATTCATATTTATTTTTTACCTCTAGCTAGTATTTTTAGGTTGAATCCGGATGTTTTTCGAATTAAGGGTTGATGGTGAGGATTGATGTCAGAGTTGATAGCTCCCTCAGCACCGAGAAAAAAACACGCAATAATTTTATCTTATCTCTCCAGTTATCAGAAAGCACGCTCTATTGTTCACAGTGTGTTAGCAAGCTAGGTCACTCCATCCGCAAATCCGTTGATAATTAATTACTGGTAAATAGGTAATACTATTGTCCTGTTGTGTAGCATTTACACGCCGCCAAATACAACCGCAGAATCGGCATAGAATTGAAAGGTCACAGATTATCTGATTAATTAGTCTGATTTTCCTCATGCATTCATAGCGTACATGGTAAGCCACCTGTATTTGAAAGGTTCTAAAGCTTCTTTGCTTAAAATAACTTATCTGCGTTTGAAATTTTTAGGGAAAGTTATAATAAATGTTTTCAAAGGCATTAAGTCATATTAAGCCAAAAATCTTCTAACGCCATAATTAGAGACATAATAAATGAATGGTGGGAAACAAAACTAATGTCTATAGTAGTGATTATGATTTGGGTATTATCTCACTGTGGAATTATTGGAAACGAAAGAGCTGATCAAGCAGCTGATTCAGCCAGAAAAGGTGAAGCCGAAGAGATTACTCAAATAAAAGAAACTACAATGGAGGATTGGGTGAGTAGCTACAAGAAAGTTCTTCTGAAAGAGTGGGAGGATGGTTGGAGAGAAAAGATATCAAAATTGAGAACAATTAAATCAGACTATCAGAAATGGAGAACTAGTCCAAGATCTTCAAGGAGAGAGGAAATTGTTGTATGCAGAATAAGAATTGGGCACTGCCAATTTACGCATGGTTACCTCTTGAGACGCCTGGAAGCGCCAACCTGCGAAAAATGCAACAATTCTCCTCTAACTGTAGAACACTTGCTGATTGAGTGCCCGCTTTATGAGCAGTCAAAAAGAGTTGAATCTAAAGAAAGACATACTTAAAGATGAGGAAGAAAGTATTAACAAATTAATAGAATTCACGAAAATGATAGGATTCTACCATAGAATATAATTATTTCGATCACGCCAATGACCCTCAAGGGACCCTCAAAAAAAAAAAAAAGTTAATTTAAATAAAAAGTATATTTATTTTCATAAGAAACCTATGACTTATATAAAAAATATAGCAATATCAATTTGTTACGAATATTTATCAGTAATAATTGTATTTCCTATCTATCACCTTTATTGCATTTTACAACTGTTTCTATAAGATAATAGTTTTTTCTGAAATATTTATTTAACTGTCCAACGGTATATTATACATCTATGTAGCTTTTCTCATGTTTAGAGCACCAAAAATTTCATTAAATAAAAATGTTCGCTGTTTTCTTATTTATTTGGTTATAATATTCGTTTAACTCTTACATTTAGCAGCTTTTTATCAATCCTAAAAAAGATGATATGGGTAATTCTTACGAATCTAATTAACTACTGTATATCTTTTCATTGTTCAATGCATTCTTTTCTGTCTCTTTAATAATAAAAGGGAGGCATCATCTATTAATTATTGTATACAAATTTTAATGTTCTGTTTTTCCACTGTTAAGGCATGTATTTGAGAACAGTACGTTCTCGAAACGTTGCAGAAATAAAGTTGTTTATTAATTGACTGAAACCTTGGACTAGTAGCGAACTTTTATACACACACACACACACACACACACACACACATATATATATATATATATATATATATATATATATATATATATATATTTATATAAATCTCGAGTCACAATGTTTGGTCGCGATAAACGCTGAAATTACTGAACCGACTTTGATCAAACTTCAACTAACCTTCCCATATCTTCACATATGTGATTATTAATTCAAATATAATTGTGTGTTGATTGTTTCTATTTTTTTCATATTTATAGAATATACATTCATATTATAGTTTCCAGTTATAATGAAATACATATTACTATACGTTTTCAGAAAAAATATAAGTACTCATTTGAATGATTTGCAATGAGTTATGAGATGCAAAGGAGTTATGATGATATACAACGGTTATGTTTAAAAGATAAAACGATGTTATTGAATAATTTGAATGTGGCTACTTGGTACTGTATGTAATTGTAACAATTAGTAAATAAAATTGATATCTGACATAAAATAATAATCTTTTATTTATCATAAACAGAGTAGTTCATTGGTATTCACCTGTATTTCTTTTAAATAGCCTCATTCAACATCTTTCGTATTTGTAGCAATTTTAATTTAAATTATTTTATTTATCAAATTGAATTCACCAAACCGCAAACAAAGATAAAGAAGTGTAGTTTTCGTTCTATTTTTTCAATGTGTCTCGATATTAGAAAAAATATATTTTTAGTTGTATTAGATTATTTATAGTAAAAGGTTAAGTTGTTTTGAAATCACTTTCCTCATCAACCATAATTCTAACTTTAGTCTAATAAGTTGCCATTTTATTCTGTTAAATATAGCGATCCAGTAGAAGTAGGCATGCCCGAAATTACTCTATATATATATATTTTAGCTGTAATGTAATCGTGGTATATAGTCACAATTGCAACATAAATGTGATTGATATACATTGATCCAAGGAATAGGGATATTTTCAATTGAAAACAATTTTGATAAATGTAATTGTTAAAAATATAATATTTATATTTCTTGAAAATATATACGTCCTATAATAATGGAATAGTTGTTGACCGTTTTGACTATATGGTAAAGAAGTTGGTTGAGGGTGAAGCCACCAAGAAAACACACCAGTAAGAAAATAATAAAATAAGTTTGTTTGATTCGTAGTTTCTGTGTTACTACATCCCCAAACAAGTGCTCCATCATATGCGTTTTATAGTTAATAATCATAAACGGATTTATGCAAATTTAAATAAAGACAAAACAAATTTCGCGAGCAAAGCCGCGGGTTACAGCTAGTAGGGAGTATATATATAGGGAGAGGCGTGGTCTAGTAGATAGAGTAGTAGTCTACTGTTCTCCGAATCCTGGGTTCGTAATCCAGCTGTTGTAGAACATTAGTTATTCTGTTAATTCAGCCGAGGTGCGACCCTAGGGTATGGAAACCCTCCTGGGGCAGACCCAGCCTCTATAAAGGAGTTACTAAAAAAATTCGGAAAAAAAAACCTGATGGCTGAGCCTGATCAAGGCCTAGTCATTTCATTGCACGGCCGTATATATATGAATTCACTTTTTTCTGTAAATATAAATCAGGTCTCTAAGAATTATTACTAATATTCATATCCAGGGAAATTGTAATATATCTGAATAAAATAAACTATGCATTTAGCACAGATATAAATTACAATAAAAAAAAAAAAAAAAAAAAGACTTTCAATTATTCGAAATAATAAATTGTACCGTTTCCTCCTAATTGAATCGTAATAATAGGCACAGTTTACTTTAATGCCTTTTATAAAATATACACTAACTAGGCTTCCTATTGGTACAGGGATTTATTTCATATTTCTTGATTGGTTCTCGATAGCGGGGGTGGGGGAAGGTAAAAATATAAGAGCATTGCCGGTTGGGATTGAAATTTATATTTTATTGAAGGATAAACCTTAGGAGAGGGTTGAGACTCCTCTGCCAGTTTTTACCTCGTCGTATAAACAGGAATCTCTTAGAAATCGAGGCACGTTCTTCCGAGGGAATTATGCCTTCGGACTCGGTCTAGTCCCACTCACCCTAACGCTTTTATTAAACTGTTGATTCTACCCACCCTTATAATTTTTTTCCTCGCATTTCCAGTTAAATTGTAATTTGTTTTAAATTTTCAATCATATTTGGAATACGAATTCAGGAACGATATAAAAAAAAATATGCTTATAACCAATTTTCGAAACCAATTTACTGTGTTCAATCGGACGATGCTATAGTGGGAGTTCTAAATTTTCTAACCAGGTTTAATTAGGATAGGGATCTTTAACATGTACCTGACATCGCACAAGCTCGGCACCACCTTTTTACTTCCCCTCTGAAGGACAGCATAACTAAGGATTTGTTTACTACCATTAAAAAATTCCCATCACCACCTGCAGGTTTCAATCTATGACCTTTGGCATAGAAGGTTGTTATGCTTCCCTATTCACCTTGCTACAGGTGGCACCAGTGGAGGTCCGATGCACCCCATTGTCATGAAACTGTCAAATGTTTAAACAGAAAAAAATTATTAATAACTGATCAAGTACAGAAATAAATACTTTTACAAAAAATGTTTGCATTATATATTTGACCTATAACCGATATGGGAGCCCCGGCTAGTTTTATTTAATTCTCAGTTCCCTAAGGAGGAGCTAAGGAGTTTCACAGCTTCTATCTGGAAGTAGCTTCTGAGCTGTTGACAGAAGTGGTTGTTCTGCGCTAAGTGATTTATGAATTCTATTCAGCTATTGGTTGAGTGGGGAGGGGGAGTCCGTGTGACGCAACCATACCGTTAAACAAACATTTTTAAGTTAAAATTATGTCATAATGTTTCAGTCGAAAAAAGGCATATCCACAGTGAAGTCGTTGAATATTAATAATCCCAATCGTATTCGACGTTCTTCGGAAAACTTAGAACAAGGACGAGGTGTGCTGGAAAATGTTGGACAAAGTGTACTTCGAAAACCGAAGAAGAAGGACTGGACTGGCCTGAAAAAAATTAGTCACCTCCCAGCTTTCTCCCTGACAAACAACAATTATATCCCTGAATGACCTTTCATCGTACCACAGTCCAGTTCTACGTTCTTTGCGTTCGGGCTCTGTTCCTACGCCAATCCTTCCGAAAGTGGACTGGTACGGATTTCGAACATAATTGGAGACCAAACTGGACATAAGGACCCCCAATTAAGACTAAACTAAGCATTGACCGAGACGTAGAAAAACTTACTGATTCAATAACACGGTGGTACTACAGACACCAACATCAATAACACTCGACAAACTAACCTGCCGCAATCCATTTGAAATTTATGAAACTATCGGACTAGATACATACGCAGCAAAAAAAAAAAAAAAAAAAACAACTATAGGATGTAGACTAGCAAACTAAAATCGGAAATCAGGAAATTCAAAATTTAAAACTTACATTATAGAACTATTGGGTTTCCAACTTTTTATACCCGAACTGAAAAACTCTGATCTTTGAAGTGAAACAAAATCTGATAAGGCACTTTTCACATGATCATCATTTTCAAAAAGTTTTCCTTTGACGAAATCGTCTGAATTCCTGAACAGGTGGTAATCTTTGGAGACAAGTCGGAAGAATATGGTGGGTGTGGAAGAACTTCGTAGCCCAGTTCTTTCAATTTTCGCACGGTATGTTTTGAAACATGGGGTCTTGCTGTCCGCTCAATGAGATCATGAGGCACCCATCTATCGAGCTTTTTTACTTTCCCAATACTCTTAAAATGTCTGGAAACGGTAGATGCACTTGCATTTAGTTGTGCTGAGAGTCCTTTAACTGTTTGGTCAGGTTATCCTTCTACTGTATGTTTGAGGACATCGTTGTCTATTACGAACGGAGGTATTCCTTGGGACAAGTTTTCCAAGTCGTATCCCCAGCTGAAAAATTAGCAAACCAACGGCGAATGGTCCGTTCATTAACACTCCCTTTCCCAAACGCCTTGCAAATATTTCTAGCGGCCTCATCGCTGAATGGCCGAGTTTAAGCTCGTACAAAAATATTACTCGAAAATCGCGTGTTTCCATGTTCATATTGGGTGATTGATTGGAAGCTAAGTTATAATACAAAGGTAAGGATTAGTACTTTTAATTTAATATGTAAACATTCGGAAGAAAACAACAGAGACCTGCAAAATCCTTTATGTATTTCAGAAACTATAAAAACGGACATTTCATGTGAAACAAACCAATAAAAATCACACACTACTATTAGGAAACTGCTTCAGTTCAAATATATTAACCACCCTTCTCTTAATGAATCTTAACCTTCACCTCTGCATAATCCACAATCCGCATGATGATATTCTTCATCTTCATCAGGTTTAATGCAGTTCAATCCTCAAAACCAAAAATTATTTAAAACATCCTTAATCCTCCTTACTTTTTCACGAATAAACTCATCGATAAAGACCTTAATGTTCTATATGCAGCTGATTTTCCCGAAACAGGTATCAATCCTTCCATAAAAACTTTTCTTCCACTTTTACCTAATAGTTTTCATCTGCCACTTCTAATAATCCTCCAAGACGTGTGACAAGAATATGGCATCGAGACCATCTAGTTTAGACTACCTAGTAGAGTGCTGCTAATAGGCTGTTCTTCTCTCGCCTTTTTCATATATTTTATCTCAAAGCTTATTTATTAGATGTATTAACAAATAAAGTTGTAAATATCAATAAATATCTTTCTATTTTTTCAACTATTTTATCTGGAAGTATTTGTTACAATCGTTACAGTTTTTTTTTTATTTTGTTTTTTAAATTTTTTATACTGTGATTATTATGTCTGTTATGTGATTAGAAGACTTCGTTTCGTTTCATTGTAGTATATTATTTTTATTTATGTTTAATTACTTTATTTTTAACATTAATTCTAGGCCAGTTTAAGTTCCTTTATTATTTCAAAGCTCATGTTATTCTTAAAAGACCAAGTAACATAACTATGTAAATATTTATTTTTCTTCTTTTTATTATATATTTAAACTCATTTATGTTTCATTTTGTCCACACAACTATTTTCTGGGGATAGTTTTTTATTTTAATTTGTATTTATTTTATTTTTATATTTTATTGATATATTCATCCATAATTGTAAACATTAATTAATTATGTTCATTTTGTCTGTTGGCCAGACATGTTGTGTATATTATAAACTGTGCAAATATGTTATTCTCAAGGGACACAGTCCCAGAATAAAAATCAATTTCTATTCTATTCTAAAGAAATAATGAAACAAATAAATAAACATTCTCTACTCACGCCTTGTAGCACGGTTAGTAAGCTATATTTAGCCATAGATAAATCTTTCTCAACTCTGGTAATATGTAACATTTTTATCGTATGACTAGGTTGACTCTACAAGAAGCCTAAATATAGTGTATTTTTTTTATTTCGACTAGATCAACTCAATTATATTCGCAGGGTACAAACTCCGCAATTTCGCGTTGTGCAACTTTCTAAACTCCCCAGTGTCCTAATCTCCCTTCAAACCAAATATTTTACGCAGTACCTTATTTTCGAAAACCTTAAGCCGTTGTTCATCCTTCATAGTAAGCGGCCACGTTTCACATCCCTAAAGAACCGTCGGAAGAATAATATTTTTATAAATTCTAACCTTTAAGTTTTTAGATAGAAGCCGCGAGCTAACTTACCAACTGAATAATAACACACAATAATATTTTTTCTTGATACTCATTAATATATTGAAATGGAAAAAGGTTAAATTTAAAGCGTAAAAGGTTGAATTTGATTTGGAAAAGATTGAATTTAAAATTGTGAAGATTGAATTAGACCTAGAAATGCTATATATTTTTATTTCTCATTGTGAAATTGGATATGTTTGAGATACTTACTACCTGAAGTACGGTCAATCATTTGTAAACCTTGATTTTTTTTGTTTAAATAATTATTTATCGTTAACAGCTTAAGTGAATAAAAAAACAACACATTCTTGGGGGGAAAATGAAAGAAATCGTTCTTTGAAACAATAAACGGATTGGATGGTAGAAGAGATAGGCTCGCCACTCGAACCGCTGAGATATATAACCCTTAGGATATTTACGGCGGCAGAAGATTATTTTGAAATTACTAAAATTTATTGTCAGGCTTAAATCACGCTTTAAAGGGTGGAAGCTTCCCGCATCTTCCGATGCCAAAGTGTTTTTACCGGGATTTCGTAAGGAAGGCTATTCAACAATATTGTATTAGAAAATTAAATGTTTAACATCAGTTCATATTATTTTGCTTCTCCGTATTGTGACATTTTAGATTTTACGTTAACCAGAAGAATAGCACTTATCATGGTGATAGAATTTAATAAAAATAAAATATTAAAACATTCTTTAAAAAAATGGTCAGATCCTCCACTCATGTACTGTATTTTTGTGGCTATTCTGCAATAACTCAGCCTCCACTGGCACACACCAGTGATGCGGCTGAGAGAGAGGCGCTGGGATCTCTTGGATTCCGCTTTTTTCAGGGAAAAGCTCTGTCTAGGGTCCCTTTAGCAGATCTCAATGAATAAATATAAAAAGAGATTAGGAGTAATATATAATATAACCGGAATTTCCTATAGCAGGGTGGCTAGCATAACAGCCTTCTATGTCAAAGGTTCCGGGTTCAAACCCGCAGGTGCACCTAGAATTTTTTAATGGGAGTAAAAATTCTTAGTCATGCCGTCCTTCAGAGGGGACGTAAAAAGGTGGTCCCGAGCCTGTGCGATGTCAGGTACTTGTTAAAGATTCCTATTCTGATTAAACTGCGATAAGCAAAATTTAGGACTCCCACTGTAGCATCGTCCGATTAGCCACAGTAGCGTAAAGTGACGTAAAATAAACAAACAAACAATAAAAAATAGAACTTATATAGACTACTTTATTATATCTGTGGCGGACGTGAAAAACTGGATAATTCGAGTTATATCAAAAATAAGTTAACTCCACGTATCACTCCCTCAGACCGCCTTCCACGTCCTGTTAAATTGGTTAAAGAAATTTGTTGGTGGAACAAATTTCAAGTGGAAAGAAAGCTGTATGTTATCACTCTATTTTGGGTATTACGTAAAGTTTATGTCGCTTACCTGTAAAGTGATAATTTTTGACTCAAACACTTATTCACGACCGCCACAGCTATATGTTTAATAAAATGAAACATTTGTCTTTAAAAAATCTGGTGCGCGCAACCCACGCCTTTCACTTACCCATGTAGTTAAAATTAATTCATGAATTCTCAAATGTAGTTAGAAATGACATATATAGGCAAGTAAAAGTAAAAATATTAGAGAATTAATTAAATTTTGTTATCGATAGAAACATGTCTTTTATCAAATAATCTATTATATTATTATCTACAAAAATCAGTTAGCTTAATTGCCTTTTCATCACTCTCCAATAATTTTTACGATTTCGAGTATAATGTAACATCTCTTCTAAAATCTTCCCAACTGTATATTCTACATCTATATTAAAGCTCCTATGTTTAAATATACAATAATATTTTTTTATGTTTATTTTTTATGTTTTTACGTATTTTTACTTTTACTTATTATTTTGTTAACGTTTAAGATTGCTAATTCAAAAGGAACCATTGAATGTTGTGTAACCTTTAGTCTGTATCTCTTAACTGTTCCACATACCCCAACCCTGTGCCTAAATAGTGATCCTATAAAGTTCCACACAACTGTCAGGAATCTGGGAGTAACCTTCGACCAAACTCCATGCTTTAAAAATCATATTTCCGAAATCTCTCGTCATACATTTTCAACCTTAAAGCAACTGTATTCCCTCCGTCGCCTATTCCCGCAAGAAACCCGAAAATCCTCGTTATCTCTCTAATATTTCCCCACTTCGACTATTGCTGTACGATATAGGACGCTTAATTAATTGCTCTGTTCTATTCATCTTCGGGGTCCCTAGATACACCTCCGTATCTCATTTTTATGGCGAGTTGAAGTGGTTTTACCCTTCTAATCGTCGCAAATATTTCCTCGCATCATTCCTTTGCCAAGTTATCCAATCCCATTTTTGACCTGCTACAATTCAAATACTCTTTTCATCCCCGTTTTACACGCTCCAGGCCTTCAAATTTATACAGTACTGCACATTTCGACAGATCCTTTCTCATTCGGTCCTCAATCCTATGGAATTCTATCCCTCCTTCCACCCGTTTCCCACCATTCTCTCTTTCTACCTTCAAATCCCGCATATTTAATCACTTAATGAATATCCAGGCTCAATAGAATTGTAAATAAGCTTTTTTCCTTTCACTTACTATATATAGTAAGGGGAAGTATTGCGATCGTGAAAATGTTCGAATTCCAGTTTTCAACGAAAATACACGTTTTAGGGTCCCCTGAGTCCAAATAACCAAGTCCTGCAAAAAGGTGTGTGTATGTGTGGTAACTCCTGGGCGTAAACGGTAAGTCCTATAAAACTGAAATTTCATATTTAAGACAACTATACGCCCGAGACATGACAACAATTTTTTCATCAAAATGAGCTTACCAGAAGAGCTACTTTAAACCATGCATTTTGCACCTTTTTTCGATTTTCTCAAAAACGGTTCTGACGATTTTGATTAAACTCGCTATATCGATGTAAAATTTAATGGGTTTTAATATCATGTAGGTTTTATTCTGATTAAAATGGTCTGACAGGGCTTAAATGCCGATATTTTAAATTTTCTTCCCCTAAAGTACCTTTAATTTTGTAGATTTAATAAAAATAGCTATATAATCTTGTTAACGCTAATAAAAAAAAGTAAATATATAAATTGAATAAATTCGATACCCAAATAAAGGAGAAAACAGTAAATATATATTTTTTTATGCAATTTTTCGTTTTTGAACATAAGAGCAGTAATATACATGTATGATATACCGTTGGAAAGCTAAAGATTTTAGAAAAAATATTAATTAATTAATTCCTTAATAGTTTCACATATTTTTATCTCTAACTGTTTTTGAAAATTCTTTCATTGATTTTAAAAATGGAGGTAAGTGAAAGTCGTGTGTTGCCCTCACCAGATTTTTTTATTTCATTTTTATTTTGTTGAGGTTGTTGTTTTCTTTACATTTAAAAAATGTCTAATTTATATGAGTAATTCTTAACTTATTTATATGTACTCGTATTTAATATACTTTAAGAATCCAAAGCATACTTTGTATATTCTGTATATTTTATTCTAATGGAACATGTTCCAGGATTATAAACAATTTATTTATTATTTATTACTATCTCAAAGGTTAGGAAGGAATATCAAATTTAGAGATTGGTGCGGTTTTCTATGGTTTCTTATCAGTAAAATCTACTTGATATAGGTATATCTGCTTGTTGTGCAAGCACCGAAAAATAAGGAAACATTTCATAAAACATTATAAAGTCAAATCCTCAAAATAGGAAAGTAAGTATTGCAAAACATCATAATATTTTTAATATTTCTATGAATACTCGGGAATAGTTTCATTGAGAACAACTTTGTATCACTTATTATATACGATGTGACCTCCATCTTACTTCACCGACAGCATAACCAAGATTTATTTTATTCTATTAAAAATATCCGAGGGACATCTTCTGGGTTCACTTAAATTAGATTAATCACAAGCAAGGATGTGACTAATCTAATTTAAGTGTATATGATAGTTTTGTTGTTTAGTGATAGTTTGTTTTTATGGTGAAGAAGTCGTCTAAGTGTTGAGAGTCGATGATTAGACATTAGACACTAGACATTTATAAAAAGTTATCAGCCATTGAAGAATGGTGTCAAAACTGGAGAATCAAAATAAATCCTAATAAATCCCATCAAATCACCTTCACTCTACGTCGTAAGCCTATGACTTCCTGCCCCACCGTATCCTTTAGCAATATCCTACTTACTCCTGTTGAACAGATTCGGTACTTAGGACTCCACCTCGACAAACGCCTAACATGGAATCCTCATACTAGACTGAAACGACAGGAAACTGCTCGTAGATACAGATTACTACAACACTTACTTGACAAACGCTCAAAACTTCCTACTTACTACAAAAAACTCATTTATATCACAATTATCAGGCCCATTTGGACCTATGGCATTGAGCTATGGGGGTCTACTAAACCATCGAATTCCTCTCGCATCCAATCCTTGAGTAATATAGATGTATAATATACTCGTTGGAAAGCTTATGATTTTAGAAAAAAAATATTATCCTATACACAAAATTGTAAAAGATAACGCAAATAAATTAAATTCCTCTCGTATCCAATCTCTGCAATTCAAAATCCTCCGAATAATCCTCAATGCTCCTTACTTTGTTACTAGTAAAATCATCCATAAAAACCTAAATATCCCATTAGTTGAAGACTTGGCCCGTTACAGATATACCTCTTTTCATTCCAAACTCCCTGCTCACTCAAACCCGCTTATCCGTGACCTCTCCTCCATATCTATTCCCGACAACCCACCGAGGCGCCTTAAAAGAAGATGGCCAAGAGACCTTCTAACATAAGACATTGGAGTGCTACCAATGGGTAGTTTCTTCTCAGGACTACCATGTGTACTAATCATATATAAAGCCTATTTACTTGTTGTATTTATTTAATACAGTTGTAAATTTGTTTAAATAAATAAAAAAAATAAAAAACATTTATAAAAAGCATATTGAGCACACAGTTTTTTTTTTTACTTTTTTTAAAAAACATTTTCTCCTTCATGGTCCAATGAAGGTAGGTTTGTTTTTTTTCCTTAGGAAATCAAACCCTTAAATATTATTCATAAATTTAATTTTCTCAATGATCAGTGCTTTATTTTTTTCCTAATTAAAAACTAATATACCTTGAAGTATGATGTCAGAATTGGCGAATTAAAATCAATTCCAACAAATCCCACCAAATTACCTTTACGCTTCATCATAAACCTATGACATCCTGTCCTACAGTATCCTTTAATAATATTCCATTTGTTCCGGTCGAACAGGTCCGCTATTCTCGATTCTTACTTGACGAACGTCTGACATGAAATTCGCACACTAGTCGCAACGACAAGAAACTTTCGCCTAATTCAAAACTTACTGGACAGACGCTCTAACCTTTCACTTATCAACAAAAGGCTCATCTACATCCCCATCATAAGACCTATCTGGAGGTACGGAGTTGAGCTTTGGGGCTCTACTAAACCACCAAATTCTCCCCGTACTCAATCCTTACAACAAAAATCCTCAATGCTTCTTACTTTGTCACGAATAATTTCATCCATAAAGAGCTTGGTATCAATCCTTCCATGAAAAACTCTACTTCCACAATAACTCACTAGTTTCAATCCTTGCTTCCTCTTCTATTCCTGACGATCCTCTGAGGCGTCTGAAAAGATGGCCTCGAGACCTTCTAGTTTAGTGAAGTCCTGCCAATGGACATTTTCTCTACATTTCTTTTTCATGTATTTACTCTGTTATCTAATTTACTTGATGTATAAACTTGTAAATTTCAACAAATAATAATTTTTAAAAAAATTTCAAGAAGATAAAAACAATCATACAATTATTTATACAAATTAAAAAAAAAATCAAAATTTAAAAATATTTATGGGATTTAATATTTAAACTTCCATCCATATATCTCTCAATGCGTCAATATTTATATCCAGATTCCACTCCATAATTAACTTTAATAGGGATAAGAAATTAAAAAGGCTGTGTATCACTACATCTGGAACATTTTCAACAAATTTGGAACAATAGATGCGTAGCATGAATTCCATTTGTTGCCAAGAAAGCTAGTTAGAAGTTAAAATGATCGCCAGGATTTTTTTATCTGATTCTATATTCGTCCAAAATTCTGATTGTTTATAATAGTCTCAAAATGTACCCAGAATGCTAAAATTATGTTCAGATACTCTTGTATCATTGCAAAAAAAAAAAAAAAAATGTTTCTTTGCATGTATACATTATATCAAGAATTATTATTAACACTAGTTTGTTTATTTATTTAATGTCACTTTATGCTACTATGGCTATTCGGACGATGATACAGTGATAGTCCTAAATTTTACCTATCCAGGATTTACTAGGATAGAGATCTTTAACGAGTACCTGACATCGCACAGGCTCGGGACCATCTTTGAACGTCCCCTCCGAAGGATTTTTTACTCCCATTAAAAAATCCTAGGGCTATATGCGGGTTCGAACCCGGGACCTTTGACATGGGAGGCTGTTATGCTAACCAACCTGCTACAGGTAACACCAACACCAGTATTTTAGCTAATACATAATTCTTTATGATCAAAATAGTCTGACAAGGCTTAAATGTCGATATTTTAAATGCTATTTCTAACAAGTACCTTTAGTTTTGATTATTACGGTATGTTTGTGGCTACAGCGCCCTAACTCAGCCTCCACTGGCTCAGACCAGTGATGCGGCTGAGATAGAGGCACTGGGATTTCTTGGATTCCGCTTTTTCCTCCACAAGTGGAGGGAAAAGCGCTTGCTGGGGTCCCTTAGCAATTGTATATATTGTATATAGTTATGATTGTGTGTAAGATGTTTATTTATTTGCCAACTTTTTATTTATCTCAATAATAGGTTTTTTTTCGATTTGTTTTTTGTTTTATTTATTATTATTAATTTATTGTATATATATGAATTTATTTATGTTCTATTTTATGTAATTTGACCATTATTATTATTTTCTGTATATATAGTATGAATGTGGTCTCTTATCAATATTATTATTGTTAATTTTGTAACAAATTGTAATATATCTCAATAAAAAAAAAAAAAGAAAAAAAAAAAAAAGTTTTGATTATTATAAAAAAAAAATAATAATAACCACATTATCTTATTTCCATGGGTTAAAGACGGCTAAATATACAAATCGAACGAACTTTGATTTAAATTTTAAATTTATTTGATTTATATTATAAAATTAACTTAAATAATTTCTAGTCGGTCACCATAAAACTAGACGACTTATAGATATGTTCAGGTTTTAGGATCATCGGCGGATGCCCCGGTATTTTTGTGCCGAATTTCAAAATCAATTGGTAAAGGTGGTTTCGGATAAAAACCGAGGACGGTGTACGGTGGATGGCGGCAGGCTTCGTCTTTTATAAACGTTATTCGTTGTCTACGTATCTTAAAACGTAGCCCCCAAATTTTAAGGAGCATAATAGGTATTTTTTATTTATTTTTTTAAAATTATTATTTTCAATTATCAAAAACAAAAATTACTCCCCTCTCGAAATTCGAGGGCTTTCGTTTCAGGATACGTAGAATGCGAATAACGAATAAAAAGAAAATCCCTTTCTCCATCGTCCACCGTCCTCGGCTTTTCTCCGAAACTGCTTTAACGATGGTTTTTAAACATGGCACAAAAATATAAGCACATTTAACGATGATTATAACACCTAGACGTTGATATCCGAAGATCATTTTTAAAATTACGGCCAATTAAATATGATTTAGTTCAATAACTCAGTTATTTTAAAAGATAAAGGAAAAAATCTGGGGCTGGAAACAAACGACTTTCACTTACCTCTGTTTTTAAAATCGATTAGAGAATTTTCAAATACAGTTAGAGATAAAAATGAGTGAAACTATTAAAGAATAAATGAAATGGAATTTCTATAGAAACACGTGTTTTTTTTTTAAATCCAGTATATTATTATCTAAACTAATCAGTTATTTTTATCGGTTTTTCATCACTCAATATTAACTTTTATGAGGTTGTGTATAAGATAATATTTTTCTGAAATCATCGGCTTTCCAACGGTATATAAAAACATGTACATGACTTTTCTTATGTTCAAAACAAAAAATTGCATTAAAAAAATATTTTTTCGGTTTTCCCTTTAGTTGTTCATCAAATTTGCTCAACATGCTTATTTAGCTGTTAATTACCAATGCTAACAAGATAATATAGTTATTTTTATAGCATCTTCAGAATTAAAGGTACTTTAGAAGAAGAAAATTTAAAATATCTGCATTTAAGCCCCATCAGACTATTTCAATCAAAATGAAACCTACATGATATTAAAGCCCATTAAATTTTACATCGATACAGGGAAATTAATTAAAATCCTTTGAGCAGTTTTTGAAAAAATCGTAAAAAAATACAAAATGCATCGTATAAAGTACACCTTCCAGTTAGCTGATTTTGATGAAAAAGATTTTGTAATATCTCGGGCGTATAGTTGTCTTAAATATGAAATTTCAGTTTCATAGGACTTGTCGTTTTCGCCCGGGAGTCACCACACACGCACACCTTTTTTTGGGACTTGGTTATTAGGACTCAAAGGACCCTAAAACGAGTACGTTGAAAACTGATATTCGAAAATTTTCACGATCGCAATACTTTCCCTTACTATATATAGTAAGTGAAAGTAAAAACTAGTTGAGTTTTTCAACCAACAAACAGCGAATAATAAAAAAAAGGATACCTACAAATATGCCTATAACTCACTTATTTTGTAAGATGGAGAAAGAACTGTATTAAGTTTTAGGTTCAGGGCACTATAAATCTTGTCTTAATATACGCCTTTTTTTTCTACAAAAAGAAAAAAGAATTATTGAAATCGGTTTAGAAATAAGGGAGATATACCGTTTGGAATCACTAGTGTTGATTGACCATTCTCCTCTGAATTATTTGTTGCTTTTTATATTAGTCCATTGCCTTTAAAGAGTATTACTCTAATATAGTTATTTGGTAATAATAAACCATTGTGTAGTAATTTACAGCGTTTTTTTTTTTTTTTTTTTTTTTTTGCCGATTACAAATGTTCATTATTGGAAAAAATAAACCAAAATTAAGATATATTATCAGAACTTTCATGCATTTTCTGTTTTAATATTGAGCCTAGTTAATGTAAGAGGAATGTTATTTGTAAAATCTACAAAGTTCGTTGGAGCTAAAGGAGAGATAGAAAAACTGAGCTGTGGGAGAGGGCCCAGTGATTAGGCTTTCGTAATCTGGCCAATTCTTCCCTTCTCTACTTGCCTTCTGTCCTGAATATTTTATGACTTTTTTCCTTACCGCTGTTTTTTTATTATTTATTTCGTGTGTATTTTGATATCATGTTTATTTATAACTTTTTTTTATTTACTACTCAGATTTCATTCTTGATAATATTTTTTCTCTCACTTCTAATAACATATTTATGAATTATATAGCAAGGTAAAGTGTTGTGATCGAGAAAATTTTACAAATTATTAGCTATAGATTTTTTATTTTATTTTTTTTTATTTTAAACATATCTATTGATATTTACAACTGTATACAAAATACATCAAGTAAATGTGATGGACATAGTAAATTGAAATGAAATATATGCAGAGACACCACCCATTGGCAGTACTTTAAAAATATTCTAAAATATATGGCCTCGGAGGATTATCAGGGATTGAAGAGGAAGACAGAATGGAAACCAGTGGATTAGAGTGGGAATGGAGTTTTTCATGGAATGAATGATACCTGGTTCGGGCTAAATCAGTAACATATGGAATATTAAGATCTTTATGGATAAGCTTATTCGTGACAAAATATGGAGCATTGAGGATGTTACGATGGATTTTGGATTGTAAGGATTGGATACGAGAGGAATTCGATGGTTTATTAGACCCCCATAGCTCTACTCTGTAAGTCCAGATAAGTCTTATGATTGTCATGTAGATGAGATTTTTGTTGTTAAGAGGAAGCTTTGACCGTTCGTCCAGTCAGTAGCCGAAAATGGCGAGCAGTTTCTTGTCGTTTTAGTCTTGTATGAGGATTCCATGTTAGGCGTTTTCAAGATGGAGTCCTAGGTAATGGATCTGTTCACTAGTTCCTGTTGAGTGCGATTAAAGGATACGACTTTAACCGACTGCGATACGACCTGCGATTAAAGCGAGGTTTATGACGAAGGGTAAAGGTTATTTGATGGGATTTGTTGGGGTTAATTTTTATCCACCAATTCTGACACCATACTTCTAGGTCTCTGATACGGGATTGGAGTGTGAAAGGCAAGATAGAAAGGAAAGTTTTAGGATGGTTTGGGACATCAGCTGTATAGACTGTATAAAGAATGGGTTCTAGGATGCTGCCTTGAAGGTATAGGTTTAAGGATAAAATACTAAATTTTATTAAGAACAAAAAACAAGGTTTTCAAAAAAGTTATTCTATTTTTTTAAATTCAAAACAAATGACAGAATGGGACTGTATAGTCCCCTTAAAAAAGAAACTCTTACCCGATAAATGTTTAAAATTATTTTTAAAACAACTGGGTTGCACAACACACGACTTTCACTTACCTCCGATAAGTGACCGAAAACCGATAACTCACTGTGAACGACCACTAAAAAAACTCCTTAAGTTTTAATCATCCTCTCCTAAATAAATCACAATCCTGGACAAGATCAGACGACGAAAAATCCTGAACGTTCGCAGAACATCTCTCTAAAATATATAATCCGCATGCTGATATCCTTAATCCTCATCACCTCGAATGTATTGAAGGAGAACTGGATATTCCCCTCCAGGCGAATCTTCCCCCTTCAACGTGCCATCGTATGGTGGACGTTGTCTTGTTTTCATTGGAGCGCGGATTGTATTACACGGGAGCCTTTCTCGATGTAGAACAGGCCTTTGACCGAGTGTGGC
Organism: Piezodorus guildinii; assembly: GCA_023052935.1. NCBI lineage: Eukaryota > Metazoa > Arthropoda > Insecta > Hemiptera > Pentatomidae > Piezodorus > Piezodorus guildinii. The sequence goes on along the minus strand of CM041297.1, from coordinate 21,408,196 downwards.
ACCGGGGATTGCTTTACAAACTCTGTAAATTCCTTCCACCTACATACTTCCTCACTATCCAGTACTATCTCACAGGCAGGTCCTCAAAGTAAATCATAATAATTCCCATTCAACCCTTTTTCATCAGTTCATATTTAGCTTGCGAGATGTACTATACTTCAAACCATCAATGGAAAAATACTTAAAAAAGGAAGGATGGATAACTGTACTCAAGAAATAAAGCAGTTGAAGTACAGAGGCAATGTAACCTGTACTCCGGCCACTTGCTGCGAAGTACAAAATCAACTCCGCTTTCTTCCTGAGTGCATTCTTTCCTTCCCTGAACTCAGCATTTTTGTTCTTCGAGGACTGGAGTACTTTTTGGTTAATATTTTTGATAATCAACCTTTGTAATCGATCGAGAAAAAAAATTACCCCCGCTCAAAATTTGAGAGCTTAAGTTTCAAGATGCGTAGAATCCGAATAAGGAATAAAAAAAAATCCATTCATTCTAATTAATAAATAAATACAGTGCCATGTAATAGAGAGTTTATATTTAAACAAAATGAAAAAAGAATCATTGAAATTGGTTAACAACGAGCTGAGATATTGCGTTTTGGATTGAGTGGTAGTGAAATGATACTATCCTTTGAATTAATGCTTTTCATATTAATTAATCAATACCTATGTAAACAGTTATACCCTATTATTGTCATTTGGATGTAATAAACTATTGTGTAATAATTTGCAGCGTTTTTTATATGCTATCATAAGAGTGGAGTTAATTACTTACATATATTAAGTACGGGTTAATCTCCTTTATACTTATATTTTTTTCTACAGTACTTTTTACTTTACTATACTTTATAGTTCTATTTTATTATTTTGTTTAGCTTCTTTATTTCATACCACCTTAAATAATTTTGTTAAAGACATTTATTTATCTGTAATTTCTTGAGATACTTATGTTTATGTATTAATTATTTCTTAATTACTTTTTATCACTTTCCTTTTCTGTTCTAATGTTTAAAATTTTACACATTTTTTTAATTGTTGTATGTTATTATCAAACACTCACACTGTATCTTGTTTTTATCACCGATGAACACCCACTACATAGATAGAAACACTGGATAATAATTTAAAAAATATATATATTTATTCTGTTACCCTAACTACCCTTTCCTTCACATTCATACGATACACTGTTTTACAAAATTATACAAGTATCTTGTTTATACATCTATAAGAGTATTAAGGCTATAAATATTCTGTAAGAAATCATATTCGTTAATTTCCTTTAATAGCTTTGGAATTGAGGCCAGAAAAATCAGACAAGAAGAAATATTGCCTTCAGATTACGATCCAAATGCCCCAGACAGATAATATGCCGAGCTATTCATAGCAGATCTATGCTCAATTAAATCCCAATAAAATTAGACTACTCTAAAATAACAAGGGGTCTCGGACACTGCCAAGGAATTCGATGGGCGAAAACAAAAAAAGCAACAAGGCAAGGAACAGCTGCCCAGGAGAAGGCAGGTGCAGCACAAAAGAAAGGAAAGATTTACGAGGTAGAAGAGCTTGAAGAATCACAACAGCCTCCTCCCAATTAGAACTGAGGGCGATAAATAATTCTGAAGATGTCCTGAGGTAACAGGTGCTCGGCCAGGTGTGGAGCAACAGCCAGCTCTGTCATTATATCATTAGCAGAAGCTACAGCTCTATTATAGTTATTGTAGTGCTCAGTGGATGCAAGGAGTACCTGCGAAGTACCATAAGATACCTTATCTTACTAGATGACCATGTCTAAGGTGGAGAACAACAGCCTGTATTGTCTTTATCTCATTAGCGGTAACTGAAGTCCATTATATTGGGTTGTGTCACATGAAATGTCCGTTTTGAAGGTAAAGTATTTTTATTAAAAAATATATGAAAACAAGATAATTTTATTCGAAGTATTTACCTTCTTTTTCTACACATTTTTCTCAACGTGACACTAACTCTTTTATCCCCGAACTGCAAAACTCAGAGCTTTAAAGTGAAACTAAAAATGAAAACGCACTTTACACTTGATCATCATTTTCAAAAAGTTTTCTTTTGACGAAGTTGTCCAAATTCCTGAACAGGTGGTAATCTGTTGGAGACAAGTCGGGAAAATATGGTATGCTTTGAAACATGGTGTCTTGCTGCCGCTCAATGAGATCATGAGGTACCCATGTATCGAGCTTTTTTACTTTCCCAATACACTTTATATGTCTGGAAACGGTTGATGCACTTGCATTTAGTTGTGCTGAGAGAACTGTTTGGTAGGGATTTCCTTCTACTGTATGTTTGAGGACAACGTTGTCTATTACGGTCGAAGGTCTTCCTCGGGGCAAATTTTCAAGTTTCCAGCTGAAAACATAGCAAACCAACGGCTAATGGTCCGTTCATTAACACTCGCTTCCCCAAACGCCTTGCAAATATTTCTAGCGGTCTCTGCTGCTGAGTGGCCGAGTTTAAACTCGTACAAAAATATTACTCGAAAATTGCGTGTTTCCATGTTCATATTTAGAGGTATATTAAAAAGTGGGTAATTAATTGGGAAGCTAATTTTTATAATGCAAAGGTAGAGGATTAGTAACTGTTTGCTTTAAATATGTAAGGATTCGGAAGAAAACAGAGACCTGCAAAATCCTTTATGTATTTCAGAAACTATAAAAACGGACATTTAATGTGAAACAACCCAATGGTTGTAGTTGTGCTTAGTGAATACACCTAAGGGTACCTCAGATGTACCATCAGATACTTTATCCTACTAGATGACCACGTCCTAAGGTATCATTAGCAGAAGGAACAGCTCTATTATAGATATTGTAGTGGTTAGTGGACTTATCGAAGGGTACCTAAGAAGTACCACAATATACCTTATCTTACTAAATAACAATGTCCTAAGGTAATAGGTACTCGACCTGGTGTCGAGCAACAGCCTCATATTTTTATCTCATTAATAGACTCTGCAGTCAATTACAGCTCTTGTTGTACTTAATGGATACGCAGAAGAGTACTGAAGAAGTACCAGAAGATCCTAATAGATGAGTCTTTTTGTAACTAGAAGGTACTGAACCAAATCAGAAGCAACATCCAGCTCGTTCATTATATCATTATCAGAATCTAAAGATCTTTTATAGTTATTGTTGCACTTATACTTATACCTGATACATCAAAGAGTACCTGAGAATTTTTATCTTACTAGCTGACCATGTCCTAAGGTGCTCGGCCAGGTGTGAAGCATCAATCTACACTGCCTTCATCTCATCAGCTAAATCTGCAGCTCTTATAGTTATATAGTCATTGTCGTGCTTCGTTAAATCCTCGAAGGATACTTGAGATGTAGGTAGTAACGGTACCATGAGGCCCCTACTAAATGTTCATTTCTTAAGGTAACATTTAAAAAAATATGGTAGTGGTTCCACACTTGTTAAGTACCGTAAGGTTCTATATCCTACTTGGAGCAACAGTCTGTCCTGTTATCTCATATTTCCAATGTTCCCAGTGTGTTCTGGTTATTGTTTTGTAAAAAGCATGTTTTGTAAAACCATGGAGTGTACTTATAAAGAACGTAATCATGACGTTTTGTACTCAGCTAGATGTGCTGAAGTGCTCCAACAGGCTTAAGTAGTGGATGCACAGAAGAGTACTTAAGAAGTACCAAGGTTCTGTCAAACTAACTTTTCAACGCTCTATACCTAACTAGATGACCAAAGCCTAGATTAACAAGTACAGATTAACAGCAGGAATTTTGTCATTCTATCATAATTAATAAATCATAAAGAGAATGTATATCTCGCAGGCGCTGTCTAGTACAACTTATAATTATATATAACTACGTTACACCAAATGGAGCGGCGTGGTCTAGTGGATAGAGCGCTAGTCAACTGTGCTCCGAGTTCTGGGTTCGAATCCCGGTTATGACAGAATATTATTTATTCTGTTCTTTCGGCCAGAGGGCGATCCTGGGGTATGGACACCCTCCTGGGGCAGACCCAGCCGCTATAAAGTGGGTACCCATAAATGGGGAAAAAACCTGACGGCTGAGCGTGATCTCGGCCGAATCACCTCATTGCACGGCCGTTGGCCTAGAAACAGTACTTACCTCTATACGTACTGAGCCCAAGACCCTTCATGGGTTGTAGAGGTACAGGTGAACGTTAAGCCAAAACGCACTTAAGAAGTAACATTAGGTTCTGAGATATTTTAATATTATACTATAATCGACTATATGTGGAGCAATATAAATCTATTTTATTAGTGGTGCTGTAATGTCTGGTGGATGTTCCAGATAAGTATCTTAGAGTTCTGTACCTTGTGTTAGAGTAAATATAACTACTAACTGCGTTCGAAGGTATTAAATAAAATCCAGAGGTATAAATCTTATCAAAATAGTGACAGTACTGTATAGTTCTTGAGGTACCTTAAGTCAAAGAAATGAACATGTTTTCTGATTAATAAGTCAGTTAAAACTGATTAAATATGGGAAACTGTAAGGATTGATAAGGGATCTAATGGAAGTATTTATTCACAAGGTTTGACTAAATTCTCTGAATTCTACACATTTTGTCACCTCAATTACATTATCAACTTATTCAGGGCAGAGGTGTTGACGAAGGGTAGTTCCGAACTGCTAATCCTAAACTAACACCCTCTTTGGGAACCACAGCCTAACTTTGTTACACTGCCCGTGATCCAGCCCGGAGGACCTAAATCATTAGCCCTGTTTATATGGAAACAGAGTTGATTACACGGGGTGAGGGGATACAAAATATCATATCGCTCATTATCTATGCGCCTCTTCATTATGGATCGTAATTTTCGGCCGCGCATAATCCGAAATCCGGGCACGGCAATCTGAATAACAATGACGCACCGGTATGCAAAGTCCTGTCCCTAGCGAAGGGCTCGTTCGTGAACGATAGTCGGTAGTTGTATGGAAATTCTTGGCCTAAAGGCTGGATAACATTATATTGTATATTAATAAAATAATAATTTTATCATCTTTTCGTTATCTTTGATGTATTTATTTCTTAAAAATTTAATATATTACCTTCAGTTTCACAATTTAGGTAATAAAAATTCAGGTGTGGGTTACAAACTACTTTTACTTACTTCGTTTGTTAAAATCAATTAAAGAACTATTAAACTCTAATTTTAATAGCTTTCGTTGGAAACTTATGTTCTAGATAAAATAATATAAAATATAAATTTTTTACTTTCCCTTACTATACTTACATAGTAAGGAAAAGTATTGTGATCGTGAACATTTTCGAATTCCAGTTTTCAACGGAAATACACGTTTTAGGGTCTCCTGAGTCAAAATTACCAAGTCCCGCAAAAAGGTCTGTGTGTGGTAACTCCCGGGCGGAAACGAAAAGTCCTATGAAACTGAAATTTCATATTTAGGACAAATATACGCCCGAAGCGTTTAAAAAAAAATGTCATTAAAATCAGCTAACCAGAAGAGCCACTTTATACTTTGCATTTTGCACCTTTTTTTTTATTTTCCGACGATTTTAATTAAACTAGCTATATCGATGTAAAATTTAATAGGCTTCAGTATCATGTAGGTTTCATTCTGATTAAAATAGTCTGACTGGGCTTAAATGCCGATATTTTAATTTTTTTTCATCTTAAGTACCTTTAATTTTTTAGGTTCTATAAAAATAACCATATTATCTTTTTAGCTTTGTTAAATAACAGCTAAATATGTAAGGTGAGCGGCTTTAAAAATCAACGAAAGGAGAAAAATGAAAAAAAAAAAATTTTTTAAATGCAGATATTTGTTTTTGAACATAAGAACAGTAATATACATGTTTGATATAGCGTTGATATCATGTAGGTTTCATTCTGATTAAAATAGTTTGACAGGGCTTAAATGCCGATATTTTATATTTTTTTTCCTCTTAAGTACCTTTAATTTTTTAGGTTCTATAAAAATAACCATATTATATTTTTAGCTTTGTTAAATAACAGCTAAATATGTAAGGTGAGCGACTTTAAAAATCAACGAAAGGAGAAAAATGAAAAAAAATATTTTTTAAATGCAGATATTTGTTTTTCAACATAAGAACAGTAATATACATGTTTGATATAGCGTTGATATCATGTAGGTTTCATTCTGATTAAAATAGTCTGACAGGGCTTAAATGCCGATATTTTATATTTTTTTTCCTCTTAAGTACCTTTAATTTTTTAGGTTCTATAAAAAATAACCATATTATATTTTTAGCTTTGTTAAATAACAGCTAAATATGTAAGGTGAGCGACTTTTAAAATCAACAAAAGGAGAAAAATGAAAAAAAAATATTTTTTAATTGCAGATATTTGTTTTTGAACATAAGAACAGTAATATACATGTTTGATATAGCGTTTAAAAGCTAAAGATTTTAGAAAAAATATTATCTTATACACAAGCTTTTAAAAGTTAATTAAGAGTGATGAAAAACCGATAAAACTAAGAGATTAATTTAGATAATATTAAAATAGATTTTTTAATAAAACACGTGTTTCTATAGAAATTCCATTTAATTTATTCTTTAATGGTTTCACTTATTTTTATCTCTTACTGTATTGGAAAATTCTTTGATCGATTTTAGAAACGGAGGTAAGTGAAAGTCGTGTGTTGCTCGCCCCAGATTTTTATGAATTATAATCATTTAAGCTTATATCCAATTCCTCCTTACTTTACATGAACTTCGACAAATAAGTATATAATATACCATTTCTTTCAAATCCTTATCTTTCCAACGGTAAATTATAAATATACATTGCTATTTTTGTGTTAGAAAAAAAAATCTAAAAACATATATTTGCAATATTCTTCAGCGTAACGGAATATACTGTATTAAGCAAAGAGTAAGAGAAAACAAAGTTTAAAAATAAAACGAATGTTTTCAAAAAGGATGGTTTTCTGGCATTAAAACAGTGGGGTTGGAATACATAATGACCAGAGGAAACCAATATCCTGGGATTTGTGGAGCTGCGGATCAGAAACAGTAATTGCTAATTAATTCTTCTTTACTCTTGTTTCGATCAATTATGAATGGGTCAAACGGAGACCCTACCATCTTTCATTGTCTCAACATTGAACGTTTCATTACTGATGTTACGTTTTTAATTAACCTCGTTGTTCTATAAATAAATTCTATTCCTTCTAATATCCGTCATTCCAATACTCTTCCGACTTTCAGATCCCGTTTATTCAAACACATCCTGTCTATCCAATTTTCAAATGAACTCAAGTGATTTGCGAATTTCGATAAAACTCGGCAGTGAGAAACGATTATTTATTACATTTTATTTTGTATATTAAAGATTTATGAATTTTATTTTATGCATAATTTATTTTTCAATGTATATATGAACATATTTTTATTTTTGTCTAATTTGTTTTCTAAATTATTATAAGAAGCTACCTATGAATTTATAACTATTATTCATTTTCTTTGTCATTTCTGTTGCTTTATTTATTTATTTATTTATTTACTCTCAGACACTAAAGCTCTAATTTAAATTGTCTGTAACATTATTCTGAAGAGACTTGTCCCAGAATAAATAAAGAATTTATTATTATTAAAAAAAAAACATGGACGTTATGTTTTATTATTAGGATGTATCATCCATTATTTAAGTTTGATAGACCATAATATTGACAACTAGCATTTTTTTTGCCATATTTCTTGTAAATATGTTGGTTGTTACAAAAATAAACAAATAATAATAAAATGAGTGTGCTACTTTATATCTTACAGTTTGCCCCTTCTTATGAATTTATTCAAAGCGGATATAATGATTTCGATTGAGCTTGCTATATCAATGTAAACATTCATAGGACTTAAAATCTAGGTGATTCTGATTAAAATATTCTGACTGGGTTAAATGTCGATATTTGAAATTTTGTTCCTCTAAAATACCTTTCATTTTATGGATTCAAAGCGATTGAATATCAAAGTTTCAAGAATTAGATAACTGACTAAAGGAGAAAAAAAAAACATTTTTTTTAATGTAGTTTTTGGTTGTTTGAATATAAAAAAAATCTGGTGCGGGCAACACACGACTTTCACTTACCTCGATTTTTAAAATCAATGAAAGAATTTTCAAATACAGTTAGAGTTAAAAATACGTGAAACTATTAAGGAATTAATCAAATTGAATTTATATAGAAACATATGTTTTATTAAAAAATCTATTATATTATTATCTAAAATAATCAGTTAGTTTTATCTTCTTCTCATCACTCTCTATTACCTTCTAAAAGCTTGTGTTTGAGATGATATTTTTTCTAAAATCTTTAGCTTTCCAACGGTATATCATACATATATATTACTGCTCTTATGTTCAAAAACGAAAAATTTCATTTAAAATATATTTTTTCTGTTTTCTCCTTTAGTTGGGTATCGAATTTATTCAATTTCAATATTTAACTGTTTTTCATCAGCTTTAACAAGATAATCTAGTTATTATTATTGAATCTAAAAAATTAAAGGTACTTTAGGGGAAGAAAATTTAAAATATCGGTATTTAAGCTCTGTCAGACCATTTTTATCCAAATAGAACCTACATGATATTAAAGCGGATTAAATTTTACATCGATATAGCGAGTTTAATCAAAATCGTCGGAACCGTTTTTGAGAAAATCGAAAAAAGGTGCTAAATGCATGGTATAAAGTGCCTCTTCTGGTAAGCTCATTTTGATGAAAAAAGTTTTGTCACGTCTCGGGCGTATAGTTGTCTTAAATATGAAATTTCAGTTTCATAGGACTTACCGTTTCCGCCCGGGAGTTACCACAAACACACACACACACAGACCTTTTTGCGGGACTTGGTTATTTGGACTCAGGGGACCCTAAAACGTGTATTTCCGTTGAAAACTGGAAGTCGAAAATTTTCACGATCGCAATACTTTCCTTACTATATATAGTAAGTGAAAGTAATAGAAATGTAGATGTATTGTATGCCGTTGGTATTCGTAGCAATATTAAATTCTTATATTATTTAATCTAAATAATATGTTTCTAACGAAATTTTATTAATAGTTCTTTTATATATTTTAACAGACTGGGTAAGTTAAAGACGTGTGTTGGCCACACCAGTTTTTGTAATAGTAACACCATTTATTCTTCGTACAAAAATATTAAAATCGTGATTAAGAAATGCCAGATGGGGAGAGAGTTGTTAATGATTTGGGGTTATATGTACTTTTATATGCCAAATATAAAAAAATATGTAAATATAAAAAAAAAATTCTGTTTAAGGACTACCGAGTCTCACAGGGAGGGGTGTGAGGGCTAATTCTCAGACCTACCAAATATACTCAAAAATGTGTATAAAAATCGGTTTTGCCATTTCGGAGAGGTAAGACCACAAATACGTGACATGAGACTTTTATATATTACATAACAGCATTGAAAAATAGCAGAACTTCTAATAAGTTTCAGGATATTTTAACGTATTTTTTTTAAACGAAGTTAGATGGCCGGTCTTGTGAGATGGGGTGAAATCCTACTGGAAAACTTTTGAATTGGAAAACTTGGTTTTTAAATGCTGTTTTGACTCATTTTTTCACGAAAGAGCTTAGTGGTGCCATCAAACCAAACTCTCTACCAAACCATTTCTAAGGCAGAATTTTTTAGAGCTGTATGGTTACACACTATGATTTTAGTAATTAAATTTTTCATGGATTGTAGACATTTTCTCATCGCAAAATAAAATATTCCGATGAAGACCGTTGGTGTAACAGTCAAGAAACACTTTGTATCAATCCATTCTAATTGGGTTTTGAGAAATGGTTAACCTTAGATCTTTCATTTTTCGAAATGCACCCATCTTAAGGTTATGTTTACAATTTGAGACACTGATCCAACATATATACCTTTTTCTTGAGACATGGTTTGTTGTTTTCGAATCTGATTTCTTCCGATTCAAGTTCAGCCACTGTTTCCATTCTCACAGCGCGGCTCGTTCTAGGTCAGTCACATACAAATGGGGTTTCATTATGTCTATTTATAGTGCGTTACACGAGCGTACGGTTGATACCCAAAGGTTCCAAAGTGTTGAAGCTCTCTGACCTACATTTTCCAACTTTGTGAAAGGCGAAAACAAATATTCAATTTTTTTTATCAACTCATATTAACTGTGTGAAATAAAAATTAAAACTAATTTTGAATACTATCTTGGCAAGTAAAGAAAATTACCTTATAGAAGTAGGCTATATTGAGGATATATAATCGACTTGAAATATTCATAGGCAGAAATAATGGGAGTCAGTCTAAAATTATTTTAATTTTGCCGACGTTTCGGCTCAAATTTTTGATGATCATCAGGGCTGCAAACATCAGAACAACAAAAGAGATATGTATCCGTACAATATGACAAATGAAAAATTATGAATGTAGAGACATTTAAATTAGAAAATTAAAGATATCCAGAAATATTTTAAACACAAATAATAATAACATGATGAAAAATAAGATGTTGATAAATATTAATTCAAATTTAAAACTAAATAGAGAGCATATAGTGCTTCTATTGGGAAGCTTCTCTACATGTGTTTCATGTATTTTTATACTTCACTCAAATTTACTTATTGTATTCCATTATACAGTTGTAAATTCAAACAAATAAATTTAAAAAAAAAATTGAGAGCTAAAATATTTATTTAAACTTATCATCCATAAGAAATTAATAGAATTAACTGAGGGAAAACAAAATACTACAATTAGTGGTATTTTGATATTTTTGATATTTTGATATTTTTGATATTTAACGGCTAGATATACAAGTTGGACGAATTTTGTTACCAACTAAATGGTAAGAGAGCAAAACTATTACTTTCACTTACTATATATAGTAAGAGGAAGTATTGCGATCGTGAAAATTTTCGAATTCCAGTTTTTAACGGAAATACACGTTTTAGGGTCCCCTGAGTCCAAATAACCAAGTCCCGCAAAAAGGTCCGTGTGTGGTAACTCCCGGGCGGAAACGGTAAGTCCTATGAAACTGAATTTTCATTAAAATGAGCTTACCAGAAGAGGTACTTTATACCTTGCATTTTGCACCTTTTTTTTTAGATTTTCTCAAAAACAGTTCCGACGAATTTGATTAAACTCATTATATCGATGTAAAATTTATTGGGTTTTAATATCATTTTGGTTTTATTCGGATTAAAATGGTCTGACAGGGCTTAAATGCCGATATTTTAAATTTTCTTCCCTTAAAGTACCTTTAATTTTGTAGATTCAATAAAAATAACTATATAATCTTGTTAACGCTGATGAAAAACAGGTAAATATATAAATTGAATAAATTCGATACCCAATTAAAGGAGAAAACAGAGAAAATATTTGTTTAATGCAATTTTTCGTTTTTGAACCTAAGAGCAGTAATATACATGTATGATTTACCGTGCGAAAGCTAAAGATTTAAAAAAAAAATATTATCTCATACACAAGCTTTTAAAAGTTAATAGAGAGTGATGAAATGAACATAAAACTCACTGATTATTTTAGATAATAATAAAATAGATTTTTTAATAAAACACATGCTTCTATAGGAATTCCATTTTATTAATTCTTTAATGGATTCACTCATTTTTGTCTGTTATTGTAAATTCATTATCGATTTCAAAAACGGAGGTAAGTGAAAGTCGTGTGTTGCCCGCACCAGATTTTTTTAATGTAATTATTGGTTATAATAATAAGAACAGTAACATGGACTAATAATATAACGTTTGGAAGAAAAAGACTTTAGAAAAAATATTATCTGATACATGAAGTTGTAAAAGGTAATATAAAATGACGAATAGACAATAAACTTATTACTGATTAACAATTTAATGTAATTATAATATTTTATCTAAATCATATATTTTCAACAAAAATGAATACACGTTTTATTAAAATCAACTTAAAATATTTTTAAATTGAAATATATTTAATATTTTTTAAATTAATTTTAACAGTCGATGTAAGTGAAAGTCGTGTTCTGCCCGCACCAGATTTATTATAATTAGGTAAGGTGGATAGGATGGCAGGGTTATCAAAATCAAAATTATGGTCCAGGTTTATTGCATGTTCAGATAATTTTCAGGAAAGCGGATTACGGGTAGAGATGTGTTGATAATTTTTTGTTTTGCCTATATTATAATTTGGGGTAGAGCAAGATATATGGTATTTAACTACGAGGCATGTTTTTTAACAAAGTACCGTTTTGGAATTAACAAAAGACGTGCAAAAATATCGCAATAATTTTATTTTTACATGAAAGCCGGTACCTTAATCTACTTTTCTACATAATTTCCATGAACTTTGAGGCACTTGTCATAGCGCGGCACCAGTTTTTGAATACCTTCCTCAAAAAATTCTGCCGCCTGACTTGTTAACTACTGCATCACAAATGTTTTGACTTCGTTATCGTCATCTAAATGACCATCAAATCATTTTAATGAGAAACTCTAGATCATCCTCCATACAGCCCTGATCTGGCGCCCAGCGATTACCATTTGTTCCTGCACTTGGGCGGTCGGCTTCTTCAAGACGAAGGCGCCAGATCAGGGTTGTATGGAGGATGATCTAGAGCTTCTCATTTAAATGATTTGATGGTCATTTAGATGACGATAACGAAGTCAAAACATTTGTGATGCAGTAGTTAACAAGTCAGGTGGCAGAATTTTTTGAGGAGGGTATTCAAAAACTGGTGCCGCCTTATGGCTAGTGCCTCAAAGTTCATGGAAATTATGTAGAAAAGTAGATTAAGGTACAGGCTTTCATGTAAAAATAAAATTATTGCGATATCTTTGCACGTCTTTTTTAAATTCCAAAACGGTACTTACTTAAAAAACATGCCACGGAAATTTGACTTATTTAGGAAAGAGATTGGATCTTTAAGTCTGGAATTCTGTTAGAGGTAGGGATTAACTAATTAACACTGGTATCACTGGTAGCTGGGTAGCTAGCATAACAGCCTCCTATGGCAAAGATCACGGGTTCAAACCCGCAGGTGGTCCTAGGATTTCTTATGGGAGTAAAAAATCCTTAGTTATGCCGTCCTTCGGAGGGGACGTTAAAAGGTGGTCTCGAGCCTGTGCGATGTCAGGTACTAGTTAAAGATCCCTATCCTAATAAAACCGGAATAGGAGAAATTTAGAACTCCCACTGCAGCATCTTCCTTAGTAGCATAAAGTGACGTTTAGTAAATAAACAAACAACTAAGGTTGTTAACAAGTTCAACTTATGTATCAGTATTTTTGACAGAACAAGGTATATAAAACTCGCCAAGACCTATATATGACCCACTCAGCCTGGGTATTACCTTACCCTCGTGTTTGGCTAAGGTGAGGTTTTTGTCCGAGATACTAGGCTCTTCCTCCTTCACAACTATTATAGAAGCTTCCTAATCTGGGTCGGCTGCGTTTGAAACCTGCCGAGATAAAAAAGAAGGACACAAAAGGGCTTTGCAGGGTCCCTTTTGTTTAGGGCTGAAAGGCAGCCATATTAGATGACACCGCCTTAGGGCCCGCCTGACCCCACTCCGCGGTAAATACTTCTTTTGTACGCCAGAGAGCTCGCGTCGTCCCACTCCGCTTGTCTTTCCAAGCTTTTGGCTGAATCAATTTAAACCTAGCAACATGTCCTATGATACAGGGAGAGAGAGAAAAAAATAACAGAGAGCTCTATTGTTTACTTTCACTTACCTGTTTATGAAAAACCTAGAAAGGGGAAATGTTCGAATTCTAGTCTTCAATAGAAATACATGTTTCAGGAAAAAGGTCTATGTGTACAAGTATGAGGCATGTCTAGCAAGAAAGCGATAAGAGCTCGAAAATGCAATTTCATATTTAAGAAATATTTACATACGCCCGAGATGTAACAGCAACTTTTTCAACAATATCAGCTGCTAAGCAATACTACTTACATTATATCGTGCATTTTGCCCCTCATCGTTTATTATTTTCAATAATGAATCATTGTAATCGAAAAAATCTGGTGCGGGCAACACACGACTTTCACTTACCTCCGTTTTTAGAATAAATTAAAGAATTTTCAAATACAGTTAAAGATAAAAATGAGTGAAAACATTAAAGAATTAATAAAAAGGAATTTCTATAGAAATATGTGTTTTATTAATAATCTATTGTATTATCTAAAACAATCGCTTAGTTTTATCGGCTTTTCATCTCTCACTATTAACCTTTAAAAGCTTGTGTATGAGATATTTTCTAAAATCTTAAGCTTTCCAACGGTATATCATACATGTATATTCCTGCTCTTATGTTCAAAAACAAAAAAATCCATTAAAGATATATTTTTTCAGTTGTCTCCTTTAGCTGTTTTTCAAATTCGCTCAACATGCATATTTAGCGTTTATTTATCAATACTAACACGATAATATCGTTATTTTTATAGAATATACAAAATTAAAGGTACTTTAGAAAAAGAAAATTTAAAATATCGGCATTTAAGCCCTGTCAGACTATTTTAACCAGAATGAAACCTACTTTATAGTAAAGCCTATTGAATTTTACATCGATATAGCAAGTTTAAATAAAATCGTCGGAACCGTTTTTGAGAAAATCGTAAAAAGGTGCAAACTGCGTAGCATAAAGTGGCTCTTCTGGTAAGCTGATTTTGATGAAAAAGATGTTGTAACATCTCGGGCGTATAGTTGTCTTAAATATTAAATTTTAGTTTCATCGGACTTTTCGTTTCCGCCCGGGAGTTGACCACACAAGCACACACACAGACCCTTTTGCTGGACTTGGTTATTTGGACTCAGGGGACCCTAAAACGTGTATTTCCGTTGAAAACTGGAATTCGAAAATTTTCACGATCGCAATACTTTTCCTTACTATATACAGTAAGTGAAAGTAAAAAAAAAAATATTTTTATTTATTATAGAGATATTTACAACTGTATTAACACATAAAATACATCAAGTAAATGTGAACAGAAAAAAAAAAAAAAAAAATTATATATATATAATACCTCCTTCCCAGTGTCAAAATTTGAGGGATTTCATTTCAAGATCCTAACACCTAGATGTTGATATCAGCTCATTATTTTTGAAATGGCAGCCGATTAAAAGCGATTTAATTCAATAACTCAGTTATTTTTGAAGGTAGAGAAAAAAGTTAATAGTGTGTTTGACAAAAAACAAAACAAGAATGATCATAAAAAAGAGAAAAAAGAAAAAAAAATGAAATGTTAACCGTAAATCAGTTATTTATAACTTTTTCTTTTTAATTTATTTTATTAAGAGATAATACAATCTGCCACCTTCTGGGGCAATGAGTATCACAGATAGATAAATAAGGAAAATAGTTTATCCTTTAAGAAAAACTTATTTGAGCGAGTGGAAACCGATAAATTCGATTTGTTCTTGAAGGAATGGACAATCAATATTGGAAATAATCAAGTTAATAAGAAAAGTCAAGTCCTGATGTTTTCTACGATTAATTGGAGTTTGCAGATTAAATTTAATCAAAATTAGACGATTATTTAATTATACAAAAAAAAAAAAATGAAAGTTGGGTTCCAAAAGGTACTATATCCATTGCAGGACATTTCACAGAAATCGAAAACATCTCTCCTTACCATATTATCAAACCAACTTATTTTACTAGATTTTTTCCATATTAATGACACTGTTTTTGAGTTATAAAATAAAATGTTTTAGTATGATTTGGAACGAAACTAAGTGTGTAATTCGCACCAATAAAATATAAGTGCTAAATCGTATTTTTATGATACTTGGGTATTCATTAGATAAAATCAAAAAGATGATTTATATAAAACTAAATCATGTGAATACAAATATATCAAAAAATGCCCTTTGTACCTTTGTACCTTTGTAACTCTTAATCATTCAGGCTACTCGTCAAACTCTCATA
Organism: Piezodorus guildinii; assembly: GCA_023052935.1. NCBI lineage: Eukaryota > Metazoa > Arthropoda > Insecta > Hemiptera > Pentatomidae > Piezodorus > Piezodorus guildinii. The sequence goes on along the minus strand of CM041297.1, from coordinate 21,392,292 downwards.
ATTATCCTTGAATGCCAAAAATTTGGCACCATGTCCCAGGGTAACCCCATGGATGAATAAAGAATAGAAATAATTAAAATTAATGTTATAGACACGTTGTTTAATGTGATTGACTCATAGACAAAAAGCACGAACAACACATTAAATAATTGTACATGCTATTAGGTTGCAGTTGAATGGGGAGTGGATCATGAATTATAGAACTTGAAGTATTATTAAATATTCATTCTAACCTTTTTGTTCTGTGTTTAATTTATTTGTTATTTTGTGTTCTTTTAATTAAATTTAAATATTTTAATTGCAATTAGGCATTCCCTTTATTTATTTATATATTAATGTATCTTAACAATGTCATCAGACAGACAGTTTTTTTTGTATAGTTATTACTTTTATGCAAAGCAATTTTTTATTTAAGAAATAAAATGTATTTTTACTAAGGAATATCAGGAGCAATGAACAAACTGTTTTTCTCTTTTAGAGAGCATTTTGGATAGAAATATTTTTAAAAAGAACCGTTAAAAATCCAAACAAAATAGTTGTTAAATTGTTTAATAAATAATTGAATTACTTTGTTTACACTTAAACTAAAGCTTAAGTAATTAAAAAATAATTATTTTGTTTCTATAAACTACACCGTACGGCCTCTAGCTCAATGCCTAAGAAACCTAGTAGATGGCTAAAGGATCTTTAAATGAAGTAAAAAATCCTTTGCTTAGACGTTTTTCGGAAAGAAAGTAAAATGGTGGTCCTGAGTAAAGATTGGGAAATACACACTAAGAAATGTACTAGTACTTTACTCAAATAATCAACCAGTTGAAGTACAGAGAATATAATACCACTTATTTGGTTCAGTCCATATTAATAAGAAGTCCATTAATAATTTATGAAGACCATGTTTTTACTTTAACTTACTATATATAGTAAGGGAAAGTATTGATCGTGAAAAATTTCGAATTTCAGTTTTCAACGGAAATACACGTTTTAGGGTCCCCTGAGTCCAAATAACCAAGTCCCGCAAAAAGGTATGTGTGTGTGTGTGTGTGGTAACTCCCGGGCGGAAACGGTAAGTCCTATGAAACTGAAATTTCATATTTAAGACAACTATACGCCCGAGACGTGACAAAACTTTTTTCATCAAAATGAGCCTACCAGAAGAGGCACTTTATACCATGCATTTTGCACCTTTTTTCGATTTTCTCAAAAACGGTTCCGACGATTTTAATTAAACTCGCTATATCGATGTAAAAGTTAATGGAATTTGATATCATGTAGGTTTTATTTGGATAAAAATGGTCTGACAGGGCTTAAATACCGATATTTTAAATTTTCTTCCCCTAAAGTACCTTTAATTTTGTAGGTTCAATAACAATAACTAAATTATCTTGTTAACGATGATGAAAAACAGGTATATATATAAATTGAATAAATTCGATAAGAAATTAAAGGAGAAAACAGAAAAAATATTTTTTTAATGCAATTTTTCGTTTTTGAACATAAGAGCAGTATTATACATGTATGATATACCATTGGAAAGCTAAAGATTTTAGAAAAAATATCATCTCATACACAAGCTTTTAGAAGTTAATAGAGATTGATGAGAAGAAGATAAAACTAACTGATTATTTTAGATAATAAAATAAAAGATTTTTTAATAAAACACATGTTTCGATATAAATTAAATTTATTTAATTCTTTAATAGTTTCACGTATTTTTAACTCTAACTCTATTTGAAATTCTTTCATTGATTTGAAAAATTAATGTAAGTGAAAGTCGTGTGTTGCCCGCACCAGATTTTTTTTTATATTATCGATTTTGAAATAGATTTTTTTTTAACTATTGTGTATAGTACTTGTACTTTTTTTGTGAGTAATTGCACATCTCTGGTCCTTAGCCAGTGCTATATCTAGTGCTTATAAGAAAATCCCTATCCTAACTAAACATGTTTGTAGCATTGGCTGATTGGCTTAAGTAGCATAAACTGAATATATATTTTTTAAACATATTTATTGACATTTACAACTGTATTATATACATCAAGTAAATGTTATGGACATAATAAACTGACATGAAATATATGTAGAGACACTACTCATTGGCAGCACTCTAAAAATATTCTAAACTAGAGGGGTCTCGGAGCCATCTTCTTTTCATTCGCCTTGGAGGAGTTAGGATGGAAATGCTGTTTTTCATGGAATGATTGAAACCTGGTTCAGACTAATAAAGTAACATATGGATGATTGGGGTCTTTATTGATGAGTTTATTAAGAGTAAGAAGCGTTAATCATTTTACGAAGGATTGAATGCGAGATTACATTCTACATTACTAGATTACATTCTCTACTCTGTAAGTCCATATAGGCCGTATGTTAGTCATGTATGTGAGAATTTTGTAGTTATGTGGAAGACTAGTAAATGTTGGAGTAGAAAACGTTGTTCAGTTTTATGTCGTTTCAGTCTTGTATTAGAGTTCCAAATAAGCCTTATTTCAAGGTGTAGTCCTAGATATCGGATCTGTGCACCAGGAACTAGCGGAATATTATTGAGGGAATATGATAGATTTACGAAGAAGGGTAAAGGTAATTTGGTGGGATTTGTTGGAATTTATTTTAATTCTTCAATTCTGACACCATACTTCTTTTCAGACGCCTCGGAGTATTATCAGGAATCGAAGAGGATGATAGAAAAGAAACTAGTGGGTTAGAGTGGGAATGGAGTTTTTCATGAAATGATTGATACCTGGATTAGGCTAATTCTTTATTAATGGAATATTGAGGTTTTTATGGATGGGTTTATTCGTGACAAAGTAAGGAGCGTTAAGGATTTTGAATTGTAAGAATTGGATACGGGAAGAATAAGGGAAGGTTTAGTAGAGACCCATATCTCTACTCCGTAACTCTATATCGCCCTTAGTCATATAAATGAGTCTTTTGTAATTAAGTGGAAGCTTAGAGCGTTTGTCCAGCAAGTAACGAAGTAGTAGAAAACGTCGGACAGTTTCTTGTCATTTTAGTCGTTTGAGGCCTAGGTATCAAATCTGTTCAACAAGGACTAGTGGAGTATCATTAAAGGATACTGTAGGAAAGGAAGTCATTGTTTTACGACGAAGGGTAAAGGTTATTTGATGGGATTTGTTAGAATTGATTTTAATTCTTCATTCTGACACTCTACTCAACTTCTCAGATGTGAGATTAAAGGTTTTGGGAGGCAACAACTGGATTATTATCTACTGATAGCACACACGTTTCATCAGCATAGGTAGAATGGAAAGTAACAGGATGGGTTGGGATATCATCTGTATAGAATGTATAAAGAACGGATCCTAAGATACTGACTTGTGATTTATTTTGAAAGATCTATCAGCGAGGTAGGACTGGATAATAAGAAAATGTGTAGGAGGGAGGAATAGACTAAGCTTGTAAAGCAATCCAGGGTGAAATGAATAATAAAAACAAATAATATATGTTAAAAAAATTAAGAATTTTTTTCTCTTTTTATTACGATTCAAACCACAATAACCAAGTCCAGGAGAACCTGCTTTGTTTAAGAAATTATTCAGTACAAGCAAGATGCCATGTTATTCAACAGCTGTAATGGTTCGGAATAATATTATTGTTCCGTAGAGCACGCCTTGCTTGCTCGGAATAATGTCTTGGAGGCGATTCTCACTTTTGTACAATTTTTTTGTTCTTTTTCATTTTAATAAACGGATACGACGGAACAATGGGACTGGTTTTATAATGAAGACCACCCCGTTCCTTGGAAACAATGGCGCTCCATCGACCCTTCTTAATAAGTCCTGTTAAGTTTCTATTTGTCATTTATTGGATTTATTAAGGGGCAATAATTGACATTGGAATAAGTTGACAGCCTCTTTTAAAGCTTACTTCTCGGAAAGGGGCCATTCCGTTCCATCATTCGACGAATTTGTCGATTGGAATAATATCCGCTTCTTTATTATTCTTCGAAAGGGCTCTTGAATATTTTATACAAATTAATAATTAATTAAAAAAGAGGAAAGAAGATTAATTATCGAATTTATTTATTTTTTCGTCTACATTGAGAAAGGAGCGGGATGCGAGGGAAATAAAATTTATCGTTATTTTTGGTTTATTATTTTTAATAATGAACGTTTGTAATCGACCAAACAAATAAAAAAAACTACCTCCCCCTAACATTTGAGGGTTTACGTTTCAAGATACGTAGAAACCGAATAACGAGTAAAAAGATGTTGTCGAGGTATGGTTGTTATAATGGACAAGAAAGAGTATCAGAAGACCTCGACAATTGCGTATTCATGCAAGGAAGAGAGTTTAATGGAGAAGACATGTAATGAATTAGAAGAGAGGACTGGTTAGGATGGGTTACACTTAGTGTGGTAGTAGCACGCCAGTAGTGTGGGTTAAGAAAGGATTAGCCCTGCGTGGTAGTAGCACGACAGTTGAGCGTGGGTAAGGAGAGCATTAACTCTGCGTGGTAGTAGCACGACAGTAGCGTGGGTTAGACAAGGCTTCACCCTGCGTGGTAGTAGCACGACAGTAGCGAAGGTGAGATGGAGAGAAGGTACACGAAGGAAGTGAAATAAAGATAGACCACAATATGTTACAAAGGTAGAGTAAATCTGACCTAGGGAGATACCAGTTTGGTGATCTGAAGAGCTAAGCCAGCTCTTGGGTATGTTAGTCATCCATGTCGATAATTGACAGTGAGAGCTTTGCTAGCAGACTAGGGTCTTGGCCCTAGGTCAAATTACCTTGAGTGATTTATTTATTCTCATAAAACAGTTACACGAATATAAATATTTACAATGACAGTAGTTAGTAACAATATACAATATTATTGGATATAGCGTCTTCTTATATTTGGTCGGTAAGGTATGTGGACGCCGCTAGCGCTATCTGTGAGCGAGCGTGTGTAGCATACGCCACAATGTCTTATGTCCGCCGTTCGCGGCATCTCTACAAAACTATAGGACCATTTCTTTTTAATTCGCCATAAAAATACTAGGTCATGCAACAATGATTTTAAGAGCTAGTCCCATTACCTCCCTCAAAATTTTAGTTTCAAGATACGTAGAACCTTAATAAAAAAATTGTATAAATCCGTTTTTCCATATTAAAAAATAAATACCAATATTTTTTCCTTAATGTTATGTCAGTGCTTCCATTGGGAAGCTTCTCTACATGTGTTTCATGCCTTTATATATTTCATCTAATTTACTAGTTGTATTCCTGTATACAGTTGTAAAATCCAATAAATAAAAAAAATAAAATAAAAAAAAAAGTTATGTCATAGAGAATTAAATTTTCTACAAAATGAAAAACTAATCATTGAAATTAAATAAAGCACATGTTTCCATAAAAATTCCATTTAACTAATTATTTAATGGTTTTACTCTTTTTTATCTCTTACTGTTTTGAAAATTCTTTAATTGATTCTAAAAACGGAGGTAAGTGAAAGTCGTTAGTTGCCCGCACCAGATTTTTTTTTCATCCATTCGTTTTATTCAAACCTGTCAATCAGTGTTGATAATTATTGAATTTGAAGAAGGTTATGGAATGGTGGCGCTATAGGCATGATAGAGAGAAGGTGGCCATGTTTTATATTAATGCGTCGGTATATCTGTGTAAGGTTTTTGAAAATGTTTGTAGAGGGTCCGTAAACTGGTAACTGTAACATCGTCTACTAATTATTCTATAATATTTTTGCTTTTATTCTCTATTTTTATGGCATTTTAATAAATTCTCCAAACCTAACCTAAACACAATTGTTCATTTACTGACTAAACTCTAGACATATATATAAATAAATAAAGTATTGTTCGTGGAACAATCGGAAATTAACCGAGCCAATCTTCTATAAAGTGGATATCCAAAATTCACCATTGACACCTTAAGCTGTACGATCACTGGCCAAGAAACAGTATGAGTCTCTATTTTATTAAATCCAAGATTTCTTAAAGTTTGTAGAGCTTGAGGTATATTTTTAAAAATATTTAGCGCTCATTGAAGTTTGCAAATTTAATTAAATGTAAATAAAGATTAAACAATGTATGTTCACTTCAGTGGCTACTGCACTGCCAAGCTAATATTTGTACAAGTTAAAGGAACCAGGAAAACAATTCAAAAATAGGACGAGTACACAATAAAGTACAGGTTTTCTACAAACTAAAATAAAGTTTCTAGGAACGAAAGGAAAACGTTTCGCCCAGGTATTTCCAGGATGTTTTTTCGTGAAAAAGCACCGATAAAATAACACCATGTAATTTTTATTTATTTATTTTTTTACAGCTACTGCCAGATCACCTAACCCGTTATCTTCGCAGCTCTATGAATCCGAAGAAACTTCAAAACGACAAAAAAAATCAGGATCGGGCAACAAACGACTTTCACTTACTCCGATGTTAAAATCAATTAAAAAATTTTCAAATACAGTTAGAGATAAAAAAATTACTGAAACTATTAAATAATTAAGCAAATTTAATTTACATAGAAATATGTGTTTTATTAAAAAATCTATTATACTATTATCTAAAATAATCAGTTAGTTTTATCTTCTTTTCATCACTCTCTACTAACTTTTAAAAGCTTGAGTATAAGATAATATTTTTTTTCTAAAATCTTTAGCTTTCCAACGGTATATTATGCATGTATATAACTGCTCTTAAGTTCAAAAACAAATAATTGCATTAAAAATATATTTTTTTCTGTTTTCTCCTTTAGTTGGGTATCGAATTCATCCAATTTATATATTTACCTGTTTTTAGTGGTAACATGATAATATAGTTATTTTTATAGAATAAACAAAATTAAAGGTACTTTAGGGAAAGAAAATTTAAAATATCGGCATTCAAGCCCTGTCAGAACATTTTAATCAGAATGAAACCTAAATGATATTAAAGCCCATTAAATTTTACATCGATATAGCGAGTTTAATGAAAATCGTCGGAACCGTTTTTGATAAAATCGAAAAAAGTGCAAAATGCATAGTATAAAGTGGCTCTTCTGGTAAGCTCATTTTGATAAAAAGCGTTTTGTCACGTCTCGGGCGTATAGTTGTCTTAAATATGAAATTTCAGTTTCATAGAACTTAACGTTTCCGCCCGGGAGTTACCACACACACACACAGACCTTTTTGCGGGACTTGGTTATTTGGACTCAGGGGACCCTAAAACGTTTATTTCCGTTGAAAACTGGAATTCGAAAATTTTCACGATCGCAATACTTCCCCTTACTATACATAGTAAGTGAAAGTAAAAATATACAAAAGTGTTTCATTTAACTTACTTATTTAACTTACTTAGTTTAATGATTTTTTGTAAAAAAACTTTATATTAAGTCAAATAATGTAGTTAATAATTGTCTAATTAACACATTGCCAGATTATTACTGACTTTATATATTAAATACGATTTGTATTTTTATTCGTTATATTATTATAAATAGACCTTACAAAATAAACATAATATTTATGTGCATTTTAAATGTGGTATCACATAGTTTTGACCTAGTTTATCGTTTTGGTTTTAGTTTATCCTAACAAAAAGTTCGGACAGCAAGAAAATAAACATAATATTTTCTTGCTGACCGAACCTTTTGTTGAGATGAACTAATATCAAAGCGATAAACTAGGTCAGAAATATGTGATACCGCATTTAAAATGTACCTATATAAAGTAGTGTTGGGTCTCTGGATTTATATATAGGTTCTTGAAATTTAAATTACATTGACTCTCAATCTCCACTTGAAGATGAAATACAAACAGGTACAACCACACCCTGTTATTCAGCCAGTGTTGAGGTCTTAGGGTCATTCGGGCCTGGTGCTATTTACAAAGGACCTAGGGATCAGAAGGAAGTTGAAACCAGCCTTTGGAGTTCCTATCTCAGATTTGGTTATTAACTTCGGCTCAGCTGCTACAAGATTGATAAAGCAATGGAGTCAGATATCTCAGGTATCCACTACAGTCTCAAAATCTAATTCATCACACTTAGAAAATAGAAGCGGGTTCAGTATTGCTTACAAACTTTTTTTCTTCAAAATTATGGTTTAGGCAGCACACATCTTCCATTTACCACCTTGGTTAAAATCAATCTAACAACTTTTAAATAAAGTCAGGGTTGATAAAAATATATTAAAGAATAAGACTGGATATCGATGTAAACGTGTTTCAGATTAAAATAATCTAACAATAGTAATCATTATATAAAACAACCACTTAAACTTATCCATTTATCACTCCCTATTACCTCATACAAATTTGTATATAAATTTTTTCCTGAAACCTAACATTCCTGATGGTATATTATTTTATATAAAAACCTTTTGACACGGTCACACCCACACACACACACAATAATTTTGGACGTCCGAACTGGTGACAATATAAGTTTTATCAAAAAATAAAGAATAATTGAAAACTGCATTATTTTAAAATTGGTAGCGTATTAGCTTTTAATTTGATAACTTTCACTATATTTTTATAGTGAAAGTTATAAGCAGAACTGAAATTTAATTATGTATTTACAATGTCAAATCGTCGGAATTTAATAATATTTTATTTATGTTTTGAGGCTATTTAATATACTTTTAATTATTCATAAATATTTATCAAACAGCAAAAGTATTGTTTTAAATCAGCACACGTAGAATTGCGACATTCCAAGAAGTAATTTACATCATTAAAATTAATAAAATTTCTCTGATGTTGACTATTATGTAATGTACCCTCATTATTATGACAATTTCTTAAAATTAACATTACACGAATAATAAACGATACCAGCGGAACATATATTTATTTATTTCTGACGCTACGGTCTTACAAGGACCTGGGCATCTCTTATTACTCTTCTCCACTACCTCCTATTCCGGGCAAGCATACACCATCTTCTATTGCTTATCTTCTTTAGGGCGTTCTCGACTTCGTCCTGCCACCTAAGACTTGGTCTTCCTCTACCTCGTCTACCATCACGACAGTCTTTAAGAAGGCGTTTGGGAATACATTCTCTGGACATATGTGCTACATGCCCCAGAAAACGGATCTGATTCCCTCTCAAAATGGAGACTGAATCTCATTTCGCATACATTCCGCGCCGATCTTCATTGGTACGAATTCTCCACTGTCGATCTTCGCAAACTGGTCCATAAATAAATAAAGCGAAGTGGGGTTTGGGGCGGGGTAGCTGAGCGGGTTAGCGCGCGTTGCTTTAAACGCGCGTTGCCTAGCAACACAGAGGACCGATTAATTTGAAACCCAATTACGAGTTCGAGACTCGGTGCTGTGGGGGACTTTTATTTCAGCATTTATCCCCCGCCCTCACCCCCTGGCTACCGGTGGAAGTCAGGTTTTCATCCTCTTTCCGTAAGGCTTGCCTTCGACTATTCTTTGAAGCAGACTCGTCGAGTGCACCTTGAGGCTCTGAACAAACATGGAGATACTTCCTTTCCCTTTCCAATATCCCTTTGTTCCTTTTCAATCTATTTGATTGTTTTTCCTTAATCTCTTCCCTCAGTGTTAGTTATTATTATCATTAATATTTATTTTATTTTTTAAATATTTTTGTTTTAAATAGTCTACATAAATTTTGTTTATTATTATTATTATTTTCTTTTTGTATAGTTTAAAATATTTACTGGTTTATGTTTATTTAGAAAAGAAAAAGAGAAATGTATTGTTTAAAACTTTTTTTTTTTTTTTGGCACATTAATTATTGTAAAAATTATTACTTTGTATGTAAGAAAGGGCCTCAGGCCCTAAGACAATAAAAATCTAATCTAATCTAATCTAACCTGGCCCGAGAAACCCCCTACAGCCTTCTAAGGCGAGGTAGGGGAGAACAAAAAAAAAAAAAAAAAAAAAAAAAAATTGTTTCCTATGCCAATAGTTTCCGTTCCGAAGTCTTAAAAATCACCCAGGTCTCGGAACTATACGTAAACCGTCTCACTACTTTTCGTACAGCATAGTCCTTATTTTGTGTGATAGCTCACTATAATTCAATATCCTGCGTATTGCGAAATAACACTTGTTCCCGACGGTCATCCTTTCTTTGAATTCATCCGCCATTTTATTATTTGATGCTATTAGTACACCAAATACTTTAAGGTTGTGGTTTCCTATTCTGACGTATTTACAAGTTACACCTAGTTTTCTAGAAGTGAACAAGTAAACTGTCTTATGTTCATTTATTTGTAAACCTACTTCTTTTGCAGAAAATTTAAATTCCTCAAGAGCTCCTTCCAATGCTGTAATATGTTTATACTAAAGAGCATATATATTATATACAAAATGTACATATTTTATGGGCACTGTTAAGAATTGAAATAGTCTTATGTTTATATCTCTCCATTTGTAATTGTATTTGTTTTATTTTGTGATTTGTTATGTGCAAACGCGACAGTCATTTATTTTATTCTATTTGAATCAGCTGTTAAGTGACCGCTGGGAAGAGGGATTTTGGGATTGTGAGAGAGTTAATGGAGTCACTCGCGAGTGTAGACTTTGTTTAATTAAGTTGGTTGGCGTTGAATGTTGCATATTTTTCGTATAATCACAACTCGCATATCATCCTAGAAGATTGTCTCAGAATTGTCGCATGGAGTAGGAGTCGCAGAAGGAAAGAAATGAACATCGTCGACGGGAGAGGGAAGGAAGTCATCACGTATAGAAAGAATCACCGCTTGCACACTATTAACAGTATTTTGTTTTATTTTAATTAATATAATTTTGTTCATGTTCTCTCTTTTATTATTTCATTTATTTACCATCAACAAGGTTACACGGGTCGACAGAATAATTCGGCGACTCATAATAACGAACGGGTTGAGGCTGCGAGCAAACGCGTTAGTCGCCCTTTATATCTGCATAAAAAAAGAAATACAAATCTATTATTTAAAAAACCAATGTTACGTCGCATGCATTTAATTGAATGATTTCCTTGTTTTGTTTAACAATACCTTGGAAATTGACGTTTTAGGGTCTCTGGAGTCCAAATGACCAAGTCCAGCAATAAAGTCTGTATGTGTCTCTTCTTTTTTATTATTTTTTTTTATTCGTATGTATTACAGTTTGTCACAATGGACAATAATAATATTGCTAAAGGACCCCATTCATACAATATTTACAATATAAACAAAAGAAATGTCAAATTACATAAAATGAAACCAAACTAAATAAACGTACACAATAACAAAATTTGTAGATAAAATAAATACAAATAAATGAAGTTAAAAATAAATAATCAAAAAACAAAGCATGTCACATTCATACGTATGTACAATATTTACAATCAGCTAGGGAACCCCGGACGGAGCTTGTCCCCCCATTGTGGAAGGACACTATGTGTCTCTAACTCAAAAACTATATATAGTTAGCTATCAATGATAGCTATATATATATATATATATATATATGTATAATAGCTATATATAAGTATATATATATATATATATATATATATATATATATATATATATATATATATATATATATATATATATATATATATATATATATAGTTATAATAGTTATATATAGGCAGCTATCAAAGAGAGCGAAAACTATACATAACTAGCTATATATAGATAGCTATCAATGTAGCTCGTAAACTATATATAGTTAGTTAAAGAAAGCTGAAACGTTTGTTCTTAAGAACTTAATATTAGTAGTTTAACTATTACGGACTGGAAGAATTGTAAAATTATATAATTTAATAAATAATCCTATTCAAATAGGAGTTTTTTTTTCTTGCTGTCTTTGTATTAAATTAAAATAAACATTTCATTAAACTGTATGCTTGTTTACCTAATAACATGTTAATTAAAGCAATTAGTTTTACAGTAATCATTTGTTGATTAAAAGTAATTGTTAGCCTTAAAGTAAAATATCTGGTGCGGGCAACACACGATTTTCACTTACCTCTGTTTTAAAAATCGATTAAAGAATTTTCAAATACAGTAAGAGATAAAAATTAGTGGAACTATTAAAGAATTAATTTAATTTAGTTTATTGAAACATGTGTTTTAATAAAAAATCAATTATATTATCATCTAAAATTTTAGACATTTTTTTCTGCTTTTCATCTCTATTTATTAACTTTTATAAGCTTGTATATTAGATAATATTTTTTTCTAAAAACTTTGGCTTTCTAACGGTATATTACACATGCATATTACTGTTATTATGTTTAAAAACAAAAAATTGCTATAAAAAATATTATTTCAGTTTTTCCTTTAGTTGGGTATCTAATTCATTCAATTTACATATTTACGTGTTTTTTATCAGTGGTAAAAGATTATATAATTATTTTTAAAGACTCGACAAAATTAGAAGTACTTTAGAAGACGAAAAATTAAAATATCGGCATTTTAACCCTTTCAACCTATTTTAATCAGAACGAAACCTACATGATATTAAAGCCTATTAAATTTTTTTATCGATGTAGCGAGTTTAATCAAAATCGTCACAACAGTTTTTGAGAAAATCATAAAAAGGGTCAATATTCATGGTATAAAGTGGCTCTTCTGGTAAGCCAATTTTGATGGAAAAGTTTTTTCACATCTCGGACGTATAGTTGTCTTAAATATGAAATTTCAGTTTCGTAGGACTTTTCGTTTTCGCCCGGGAGTTAACACACACACACACACAGACCTTTTTGCGGGACTTGCTTATTTGGACTCAGTGTATCCTAAAACGCTTATTTCCGTTAAAAACTGGAGTTCGAAAATTTTCACGATCGCAATACTTTCCCTTACTATATATAGTAAGTGAAAGATAAAGTAATTGTCAACCTTAAAGTATTATATTCAACTCCTTCCCCACACATGGACTTGCCTTTGTACAGTCCCAAAACTTCTACAGTAAATTAATTTGAATAAAAATTTATTAAAAAATAAATAAATAATAATACTCCTGAGTAATGTGATGCAATAAAAAAATAATTATTGAGATACAGGATCTTAAGCCTGCCTTTTAAAGGAACTCGTACTGCTTTATGAATCAATTTATTTTATAGGTGACCCCTAATCCCTAATTGGTAGCCTATAAAGCCCCTATAATGGGAAAGATAAGCCCGGAAGATGAAGCACATCTTGGTAATGAAATAACCCTGCCTACCTCAAGTTCCTGGGGGAAATCTGTCATGGAGGGACAATAAGCCCGCGAGGGAGTCGGTAATGAACTTCTTTGTTTTTCTCTGGCTAGAGTAGTGTCATTAAGGCCGCTTCTCAATCCTTCTTTCACAGCCCTGAGATTTATATGGATAGTTTATGGGCCCCTCCATTTTGGCTAATTTAGCTCAGCGGTTTTCATAGAAAAGAGCAAAAATCGAGTGCAGGCGTCACAAAACTTCCACTTTAAAAGTTCAAAAATCTTACATTAAAGTTTCATAGAAATATTTTCCAATATATAAAATAGCAAAAAAAAAATCTTGATAACTTTTAATGACTATATATTTAATTTATACACTATAATGAGAATGTTCAAATAAAAAAAATCAATAAATAAAAAAAAATCATAGAAGTGTCAACATAGAAGCTATTTTTATTATTTTTTCTCCTGTTTGTTTTTTTTCGTTTTTTTAATTAGATAGGAATTGTATATAATTATTTTTTTATCAACGCTTCAAGACAAATATTTATATTTATATTATTTTTAATAAATTAATATTTATAATATATATATATATATATATATATATATATATATTTTTTTTTTTTTTTTAATTTTTTTTGTTTCTCTAACTTAGTGCGATCGGTACTCGCTTGAGGGCAAGGGGGGCACTCTTATCTGGCTAATCCCTAACTACACTGTTGAATAGAAACACTAGACGTAAATAGAACACGTAAACTAACAAAAAAATAAAAATATTTTCCTCATTTACAAAAAAACTATTTTTAATTTAATTTAATTTTTTTAATTCCAAACAAAAATATACAGGTAAAAAAAAAAATGTTCAAGTTCAAACATTGTTAATAACTTTTTTTTCTATTCAATCAAAAAAAGATCAACTTTTAATGTAAAGGATTAAATTGTTCACGAAGAATTTCAAATTTAGGTTATTAAAAGCTAGAAGGATTTGGAATTGAAAAATTGGGCATTGTAATAATAAGCCTAAAGCAGGCTACTACTAGTAAATTGATAGACCGTTTAATTCTTCTGAAAAGTGGAATATTTACTAATTAACTAGATGGTTCTCATTCCCTATGTATTTTCTAGTACTTTGAGGTTTGTCCTTTGAGAAAACCCTACAAAGACCGTATCTCGGCAATCACAAAGGATGTCCTAGTGCACTTCAGCTGCAAAAATAATTGGATCTAATTTTTCCTTTTTTATCCTTATCTGTTGTGGTTCCGTACTCAAAAGCACCTTGCATCTCTTGATTACGGTTATATCGGCATTAGTAGTGTCATCAATTAATTGCGATCTCTATGAACACTTTCACTAATGAGAAAACCGATTCGATGGAAGCCGCTTTCAGGTTCAAAAATTACACATATTGAACATTGTAGTATCATGAGGAAAATCGTGAAAATTTTTTTAAAATAATTTTATTTTACATGTTAGTTCTGGATTATATATATTATGGGATGTGTGGAATCAGCTGGGGGTGCAGACTTTGTAGTTCGTTGAGATTAAGCTCTCTCCCATTGTGATTTTTTTGACTGCACATCAAGTCGATAGAATAATTTTTCTGATGAAAACCATAAATATCAGCATACAAATCAAGTTTTATTTTTTTCTATAACATGGAGAATCGGAATGTGAATGATATGAATTTTTTTGTTACACTTAAGACCTCTAACTCAGCCTCCGCTGGCTCACACCAGTGATGCGGCTGAGAAAGAGGCGCTGGGATCTCTTGGATTCCACTTTTTCCTCTACAGGTGGAGGGAAAAGCCCAGTCTGGGGTCCCTCTAACAGATTGTATATATCGCATTTAGTTATGATGTTTATATATTTGCCAACTTTGTATTTATCTCAATTATAGGTTGTTGTTTTTATTTTTTTTATTTATTATTATTTTATTGTATATATATGAGTTTATTTATTTTATGTATCTATTTTTTACTTTATTGCTGTATTTTTTTTTAGTATATAACATTTTTTTTTATTAGGACTTCGTCTCGTCTTCTTGAAGATCACCGTCCTTCCAAAGGATCACCGTCCTTCCAGAGTCGCCTACTTGTCGTGCGGAACTGGAAAATTTATGGACAGCTAACTATCCTTAAATATTTTTTTTCTCATTATATTTGTTCATTTTTTTTTGTAATATTCTTAGTAGTAGTAACACACTAATCCAATTTTTAAACATTTTTTTTTTTTACAGTTTGGTTAATCGAAGAATAATTTTATTTTTTTATAAATCAAATGATTTTTTAGTTTTTGTAAATTTTCCTCATTTTTACTTTCACTTACTATATATAGTAAGGGGAAGTATTGCAATCGTGAAAATTTTCGAATTCCAGTATTCAACGGAAATACAACTTTTAGGGTCCCCTGAGTCCAAATAACCAAGTCCCGCAAAAATGTCTGTGTGTGTGAGTGTGTGGTAACTCCCGGGCGGAGACGAAGAGTCCTATGAAACTGAAATTTTATATTTAAGACTACTATACGCCCGTGACGTTACAAAACCTTTTTCATCAAAATAAGCTTACCAGAAGAGGCACTTTATATCATGCATTTTGCACCTTTTTTCGATTTTCTCGAAAACGGTTCCGACGCTTTTGATTAAACTCGCTATATCGATGTAGAATTTAATGGGCTTTAATATCATGTAGTTTTCATTCTGATTAAAATGGTCTGACGGCTTAAATGCCGATATTTTACATTTTTTTCTCTGTAAAATACCTTTAATGTTGTATCTTTTGTAAAAATAAATATATTATCTTGTTACCCTTGATAAAAAACACATAAATATATAAGTTGAACGAATTCAATATCTAACTAAAGGAGAAAACTGAAAAAATATTTTTTTAATTCAATTTTTTTATTTTAAAAATAGAAACAGTAATATACACGTATAATATACCGTTGGAAAGCTAAAGCTTTTAGAATAAATATTATCTAATGAACAAACTTGTAAAAGTTAATAAAGAGTGGTGAAAAGCCGATAAATCTGATTATTTTAGATAATAATTTAATAGATTTTTTAATAAAACACATGTTTCTATATAAATTCAATTATTATTTCTTTAATGGTTTCAAGTATTTTAATCTCTAACTGTATTAGAAAATCTTTTATTGCTTTTAAAAATGGAGGTAAGTGAAAGTCGTGTGTTGCCCGCACCAGTTTTTTTATTAAACTTTTATTTATTTTGTTTCCTTTAAATTGTATCTTATTATTTAATATTACCTATTTTTTAAAATTTTAATGTTGGGTACTCCAGACCAGCTCTTTTCGGAAGGGGATTGAGTCTATGTTGGCCCATCTTTCTTTTATTTTGTTTTAACGTCACTCATCCCAACAAACATTAATAACTTCATCGAATGATGGATCAAGTAAGTTTCCTAAAAGTGAAACTACCTTATGATAGCATTCCAATTAAAATTTTAAGTTATAATGCAGAGGAATCATAGAGGAAGCATGGATGGAATAGAGGACTAATATGTTGTTGGAATGAAGTTTGATTTGCAAAAATTAATATTTACTGAATCAGCAACTTAAAGAGAATCCAGATCATTATGGATGATTTTATTCCTGATGAGTAACTAGCGCTGAAGATTTCACGAGTAATTTAGGATGGCTTGGATTGAATACGAGAATAATTCGATGGTTTAGTAGAACCCGAAAGCTATACTTTAAAGTCCATACAGTCTGTATAACGGTCATGGAAAGGAGCGTGTAGCAAAATGGAAGGTTGGTCTTTAAGTGTTGAAGTAACCGTAATGCATGAAAAGTCTGTAGCATTTTTGTCTTGTGGGTTATGACGTTTGTTAGCTTAGAGTGGACGAGGAGGATAAGTGGGCCAAGACTGAATTCTGAGAAACTCAAGACGCCAATTTAGAAATAGAGAGACGGAATAGAGCTACGGAAGTAACTGGAAACAATTAGTGTAGGGTGTTCAGGGACAGTGATTGGTGGAAGAGAGGTATTGAGAGCCAATGAAATTACGAAAAAGTTATATATTTTTATTTTCACTTAAGTATATATGAAATATATATTAAGGGAATGTATTTCGATCGTGAATTTTTTTTTTCATCTATTTAAAGATATTTACAACTGTATTAAATAAATACAACGTGTAAATAGGCTTTATATATGATTTGAACACGTAGTCCTAAGAAGAAACTACCCATTGGTAGCACTCCAATGTCTAATTTATGTTAGGAGGTCTCTTGGCCATCTTCTTTTAAGGCTTTGTATTGAGAAGTGCAAAGGAATTAGCAGCTGAATAGATTACCTCTTTAAAACGAGAGAATTTCCTAAAAAGAATTATGTCAATTAAGTTATTAGTATTATTGCTACAGTGAGGCCGGAGATCAAAGGTTTACCACGATGGGTAAATGTTTTTCAGTAATATTTGTCGGAATAAATTTGAATTATACAATTCTGACTCTATACCTCAAACTGTATGATGTGGGATAAAACAAAATAATCACAAATAATGCTGTTAATCAGAAAGTAGAAGGTTTACGAACAAGAGAAATTATAAAATTAGATTAATGTTATAGAATAGAATAGAATAGATTTTATTTGTCTTTGGAGTATTCCCCTTACAAATAGAGCCTGGCTTGGCTATTCACAATACATTTTTTTTAAAGTTATATATATATATTTTAATATATTTATTTATTATAAACATCTGTTTAAAAAAATAAAATAAAACAAATAAAATAAAACACATATGGTTTTAAAATAATAATACTTCTGTTTAAAAAAAATGAATAAAAAATATATTAATAATGATGAATTAACAGTTGTTTTTTCAATATAGTAGTGATAAAATAATAATAAAATACATATGTTTTCAAAATAATAATACATCTTTAAAAAAAAAAAAATTAGTATATTGATATAGATAAATTAACAGTCTTTCTTTTTTTTTCCCCTTTTTTTCCAATATGGTTGAGATAAAATAAAAATATATATGTTTTTAAAATAATAATACATCTCTTTAAAAAAATAAAATAGACACTGTAAATAAATTAAAACATCTGTTTAAGGCTTTTTAGATTAAAATTTTACATTACATTAATAAAGTTCAGTTAGATTGCTGGTTACATCAGTTATTATTAATATTAAGCTAATATTTACTTTAGGTATAATAGAATTGTTTATGAATATATCATCGATTTATATACGTCAAAACAGTCATTGGGGATATCGTATTGTTGACATATTATTGTTTTTGTTTACTGCATTGTTTATATTTCGTATGCAAGCATATTGTTTTTATTCGTTGATAATAAACGATATAATTTTTAGACAATTAATTATATAATAATATATTTGGTTTAAATTTTTATGGTCTTCTATTATGAATATTCTAGGGAACTGATTTTCTGTAATATTGTTTACGTATGGTACGTTGTAGTTTCTGATGGGGGAGTAGATTGGGCATACTGCGATTAAATGATAGAGGGTCTCTTAGGTATTCATATTAATGTTATATAACTGTTTTCATATTGGATTGTTTCAGTCTTCTTGGAGACATTTATATTGCTCGCGAGAGCACGGCCAGCATGAAAGAAGTTACAAACTAACGAAGCAATAAACCCTATTTTCCGTAGCATAGCCAGGGTCTTCATAACCAAGTCCAGTCTATTTGCGCGTGTCCTTCTTGCCGATTAACTCTGGTTGAAGTACAATGACAGTTAAGAGTGCATATATTATAGCTACTTAGCTTCAATTAGTTCACGAGGACATATCTATCTTACTTCGAAGGAAGACGGGCGGCTAAGATCACACAGCGATTTACAATTGGGTCATTGTGCCACTTACTAAGGGACGGAAGCGGGTTCGCTAGCAATAAAGTGCATAAAACGCTCAAAGTTGTTAAACATTGACTCGCTACTTCAAGATTTTTGACCTGCTCGGTAACCTTGGCTTGAGTATATAAATGTCATTCGATGTAGCATGAAAAATATATTTCTAAAAAATACAACAATACACAAATATATATTCTTTTACTTAATATTACCAATAATCTAGAAAACTGAACTGAAATCGAAGTGAAAGTAAAAACTACAAAAGTTATACTTAGAGGTATAATTAGCAGAGTTTTATCAAATAGTTCTTTGGACAGAGATTCTCGTCGAAACTTCACCCAGAAATATTCTAGGAAACCTGTTAAACAATGTTTTTTTGGAAAATTAGAATAACTTTTTTGATTTTTTATAGCATCTCTTCTTACAAACTCAGCTCAATCAGTAAGGAGCAGGATACCTAAGCACCGAGAGGAAAAAAAGGATGAAGAGAAAAGAGTAGGAATTAGCGGGGAAGGTATTCGCCATTACCCCGTCCCTCCACACATCGCCCCCCTCCCGCTAATTTATTGGCCCGTTTTCACCGCTCCGCTTCTTCGTCGACTCCTAATGGCCCCAAAGTATTGACCTTTATGTGCTTCTCTTCCACAGTTCCTTTCTTGTAACTGCCGCTAGCCGTCGGGTTTAGTTTTTGTGAGGCTGCTCGGCATTTTATTTTATTCTATACTTACAGTACAACAGTATACATTCAGGGTAATGTAAAGTTTTGTGGGGGAATAAGGTTAACATGGAGTCCGCTGAGAATCTGTAATAGGGTAGACTAGAGTTCCGAAAATAACTTGAGAGAAATGAAAAATTAGGCTTACCTTGAATACTATGAAATAAACTGTAGGGTTGACCGGGCAGATATTTGACTACCACAACTGCCTGGGCATTGGCTTGACAGTCTCCAGATTATGGAATCTGTCTCGAATACCGGAACGGATGCGAAGGAAGAAGGAAAATCTAGAAAACCTGAGTGTGTCACATAGTATTGCGTCAGTAATAGCGCGACTGTAACTCTCAGTCTGTAACATTTGCTTTTATGGTTATACAGATGTAGAAGTGGGTATTTTTATTTTAACTTACCTATATATGAAATATATTGAGGGATCGGCGTCGTCTAGTGGGTAGAGCGCTAGTCTACTGTGCTCCGGGTCCTGGGTTCAAATTCTGACTGTGGTGGAATATTATTTATTTTGGTATTTCAGCCGGGGAGCGATCCTGGGGCATGAAGACCCTCTTGGGGGCTCAGCCTCTATAAACTGGGTACCCAAAAAAGGGAGAAAAACCTGGCGGCTGAGCGTGATCTTGGCCAAATCACCTCATTGCATTGGCCTAGAAACTGTACGCATCTCTACATGTACTGAGCCCAAAACTCTTCATGGGTTGTAGTGCTACAGGTTTTTTTTTATATATATATATATATATATATATATATATATATATATATATATATATATATATATGAAATATATAGAAAGGGGAAGTTTTGCAATATTAAAAATTTTCGAATTCAAGTTTTCAACGGAAATACACGTTTTAGGGTCCCCTGAGTTGAAATAACCAAGTCCCCTCAAAATGGTCTGTGTGTCTGTGTGTCCATGTGTTTGTGGTAAGTCCAGCAAGAAAACCAAAAGGTGTACGAAAATGAAATATCATATTTGAAACATCTATACACCCGAGATGTTACAGCAACTTTTTCATAAAAATCAGCTAACCAGAAGAGCCACTTTATACCATAAATTTTGCACCTTCTTAAGATTATCTCAAAAACGGCTATAACTATTTTAATTAAACTTCCTATATCGATGTAACATTTAATGGGCTTTAATACCATGTAGGTTTCATTCTGATTGGAATAGTATGACAGGGCTTAAATGCTGATATTTTAATTTTTCTTCTTCTAAAGAACCTTTAATTCTGTAAATTCTATAAAAAATAACTATATTATTTTGTTAACATTTATAATTAACAGCTAAATATGCAAGTTGAGCGAATTTGATAAATAATTAAAGGAGAAAACTGAAAAAATAATTTTTTTTTTAAGTAATAACAATTTTTATTGAGAAAATTTTACAATCTGTCCCAATTTGGACATTAATAGTATTGCTGAATGATATCAAACATACTACATTCATACAATATTTACACAACATAAAATTACAATAAAATATATACACAATAATGAATCAATACAAAAGTCAATAATTCACTTATACCTATATACACATACACACACTCATACATACATCACATTGAGTGGAGAATCTAGCCAGTGCTAGAACTCCAATATATTTACAAAAGGTCGCGGGGCCACTGCCGTTTCAACCTTCTAGGTGGGTTGTATGGATGAGTGGAGCTGGATAGGGATTGAGCTAAAGGATTAGGATGATGAATGAGGTTCTGGTGGAATTTGGAAAATTTGGATGGGATTAGGTCTGAAATAAATGGAACATTAAGGTCGTGGTGCAAGGTATAATTGGAGACATAATAAGGAGCATTTACTATTGTACGGAGGACTTTGGATTGAAAGGATTGAATGCGTTTGATGTTAGAACGTTTAGCTGTCCCCCACAGTTCAAGTCCGTAGGTCCAGATGGGCTTCAGTATTGTCTTGTAGATTAATAATTTGTTTTCAACTGTAAGTTCAGATTTTCTGTTGAGTAGTCGGTATAACTGTCCGAATCGTCGGTTAAGTTCTTGTCTTTTAAGTCTTGTATGTGGGTTCCAAGTCAATCTTTTGTCTAACAGTAAGCCAAGATACCGGACTGTATCTGAGAGAGGAATCGGTAATGAGTTGAAATAAACTGGCGGACAGGATTTTCGTCTAAGAGTAAAGGTTATGTGTTTACATTTGGCTTCGTTCACCTTTACACGCCAGTTATTACACCAGTGTTCGATAAGGAAAAGGTGTCTCTGAAGGTTTAAGGATGCTGTTTCAGGATTGGAACTGGATGATAGGATGGCGGTGTCGTCTGCAAAAGTTGCCAGAAAGGTATCAGGATGTGTAGGAATATCAGCAGTGTAAAGGATGTAGAGGATGGGTCCCAAGACGCTGCCTTGAGGAACACCGGCCTCAACGGGATAAAGGTTAGAAAATTCTTCACCACAGCGAACTCGGAAGGAACGGTTCGAGAGATAGGATCGGAGAATGAGGTATAGGGACTGGGGTAAATGGGTTTTCAGCTTGAAGAGTAATCCAGTGTGTGCCATACCCGGTCAAAAGCTTGCGCAATGTCAAGAAACGCACCAGAACAATACTCTTTGCATTCAAGAGCTGAGGAAATATGGTCTACAACTCGGAGCCCCTGTTGAACTGTGGAATGCTGAGGACGGAATCCAAACTGATGGGAAGGAAGATTTTGAGATTCTAATATGGGTAGGATACGTTTTAGAAGAAGCCTTTCGAAGATTTTTGAGAGGATGGGGAGTAGACTAATAGGCCTGTAGGATGAAGTGTTGTTGGAAGGTTTACCTGGTTTTAAAAAAAGGATGATGGTGGAATGTTTCCATAACAGTGGAAAATAGGTGGTGCGGAGGATGCAGTTGTAAATATAAGTAAGGAATATAATAGCTTTCTGCGGAAGTTGTCGGAGGATCGGAGGAGTAAGGAGATCGTGTCCAGGAGATTTACGAAGAGTCAGTTTTTGGAGAAGATATTTGACCTCAGAGGGATTAATAGCTATAGGAGGTAGGGAAAGTGGAATCGGTGACATAAGAAAGTCTTGCACTTTTGCGGTGTGATTGATGTGGGATTCCGGGTGAGGAGTGAATACTTTGGAGAGGTGTGTGGCGAATTCCTCGGCTTTATCTTCATCAGACGCAGCCCAGGAGTCATCACCACGTCGGAGAGGATGGGAAACATGATGGTATTTTAGGATCTTTTTCGTGACATTCCACAGGGAATTATCACGAGCTGATAGAGAGGAGAGGTAGGAATTAAAGGACTGGGAACGGAAGTTCGCCAACTCCCTCTTCAATTGTCTACAATAGAAGTTATAGGAGCGGCGATCTGTTGGGTGTCGGGTGCGCTGCCATAATGATCTTGCTCGGCGTTTGGTGTGGATAAGGTCTATAATAGGTTGTGGAAAATGATTTTGGTCTGGATTTATATTGGAGTGTTTAGGAGAGGAAGCAGTCCAGACAGCTTGTTGGATGGCGGTGGTAAAGGAATAGACGGAATCATCTAGGTCATCTTGGGTTTTGAGGGTTACTCTGAGGTCAATATTATCAGTCAGGATTTGGCGGAAAAGGTTCCAGTTGACAGGGCCTCGGATGAATGATGGTGGAATGGGTTTTGGAATTGGAGTGAGAGATACTTTTAGGATCAGTGGACTATGGTCTGAGGATAGTTCATCAAGGCGAGTTAAAGACAAGTTGAGAGAGCCTAATCCGCTGTGGATAAAGAAGTCGAGGATGTCAGGATTGCGGTTAGGATCGGTTGGCCAGTAGGTAGGGGAGTCAGGAGGCAGGATATTAAAATTTCGGGAGTTGAGTGCAGACAGCAAATTTCGTCCCCGAGAATTCGTGGTTCTGGAACCCCACTGCTGATGCTTGGCGTTTAAGTCTGCACCCAGAATGAAACGATTTCCTAAGGAATCCAGGAAGGATATAAATTCAGAATTGGAAATGGAATGTTTAGGAGGGCAATATGCAGATGTGAGGGTTACCGGAAAGGAAAAAGTCTTGATTACTATGGCTGTGGCTTGTAGGAAATCATAGGTGGGAAGTGGGAGTAAATGATGAGAGAGGGATTGGTGGACAATGATAGCAGAACCGGCATGGGCTTTACCGTCTGGGTGGTCAGTACGGTATGTCATGTATTGCGGTATTTTGAAGTACTGTTTAGTCGTTAGTCTTGTTTCAGTTATAAGTGCAACATCGATTGTTTTGTCTTGCAACAACGCTGTCAGTTCGTCAGTATGATTTCTAACACCATTCGCATTCCAAAGGAGAATGGATAAGGAGTTAGGTGAAGTCATTTAAGGATTTTTCAAGGCAGGGATTAGATTCGATACTAGATTTGTAAGGAGTGATATAAGCGGCATAACAAGAGATTTGATTTCGGAGATGAACGATGTCATTAGACTGGTAAGATCTGTGACGTTTGATGGTGGAGGGATATGAGAAATTTGATGTTGAGGAGTTTTTTGAAGATTAGGTAAACTCTGAGGGATAGATTCTTGTACAATAGATTGAGAATGTTGAGGAAAATGTTGTTCCGGCAGTGCCTCGACTTCATGATTCTGGTTACCACCTCCAAGCAAGTGGGCAAATGACACGTTAGAATTTACAACTTTAGATGGTTCTCTTCTGCTTCTGGTTGGTACAGCTGTTTCATTCGGATCCTGAGGTTTTTGGTATCTGGTTCTGAGTTTCTTGTAGATTTCACATCCCTTGTAGTTAGCCGGGTGGTCCTTGAGGCACAGAGCACATACAGCGGGTGCTGATCTTGATCTTGTACATTCTTCTGTTTTATGCTGTTCACCGCATTTCACACAGCGTGGTATGTGATGGCAATAACTTTTGGTATGACCATATGCCTGACAGTTATGGCACTGGACTATTTCTTTCTTTGTGTAAGGTTTTTCAACTTTTACACGGGTATAGTACAGTCTGCTGAGGTCATAGATTTTTTCGACTCCTGCTGATGGTTCCAAGTCCACGAAGAATAGAGGCAGTGGACTTTTATCTTTTAGAACGTTGGTGACTTGCCTCACTTGGAATCCTAATTCTGTCAGTTCTTCTTTGATTGCTTCAACGGGTGTTGAGGAATGTAGGTTTCTGATTACGACCCTTAATGCTCTCTCTTGGCGCAGCTGATAAGTATGAAAGTCAGCTTTGGTCTCAGTCAGATATTTTACAATCTTTCTGTAGGTTTCAGCAGTAGTCGGAGATATTTTAGTATCATTGGTTCTACTTATACAATAATAACTATTAGGATCTGTTACTTTGTTTAAATGCGCACACATCAGTTTAAAATTTTTAATATTTTTAACAAATATTGGTGGAGGTAGTGGTTCTCTGGGTATAGGAGAAGATTCCATGGTTTCTTTTTCATTTTGGAGGATCTGAAATGGATTCGGTGTAAAAAACGGAGATTCATCAGTTATTCCTTGTGATGATGTGCTGGGCTGTGGTACAGATCCTAATGAGGTAGCTGACGCGGTCGCTGGTGGAATCATTTTTTTATTTTGTTCACGGCGGGGTCTCTGTTTTGTGGGAGACGAGTTAGAACCTGCAGATCTAGATCTTTTACTTACAGACTTTGAGGACATGACTTGATGAAAATATCTCATTGATTAAGAAAATAATAATAATAAATAAATTATGAGATAAGAATTAAAGATAAAAGAAAGATAATTAAAAGAAAAGCAAGCCCGAGCTTGCCGAGCTAGCGGCAATCAGCTGATCAGTGACCCTTCTTTCACTTTTTCGTGATTGTACAAAGTAAATTATAACTTTGCTTACCGAAACTTCTCCAATATTCACTGCCGTAATATTCCTGAGGTCTAGTGATGTTCTCCAGACTGAATTCTAGCGAATTCCTACTGAAAAAAGCAAAAATCTGAGAGACGATGTAACGTATGACTGTTATCATCGAGCGCATCAGCTGATCTTTAATGCATTTTTTTGGTTTATGAACATAAGAGCAGTAATATAGATGTATAATATACCGTTGGAAAACTAAATATTTTGGAAAAAATATTATGTTATACAAAAGCTTGTAAATGTTAATAAAGAGTGATGAAAAGCCAATAAATGTAACTGATTATTTTAGATAACAACGTTAGATTTTTAATAAAACACATGTTTCAATAGAAATCCAATTTAATTAGTTCTTTAATAGTTTCTATCATTTTTATCTCTAACTGTATTTGGAATTCTTTAATCAATTTTTAAAACAGCGGTAAGTGAATGTCGTGTGTTTCCTGCACCAGATTTTTTTTAGTGTCCTAATCACGTGTAAATTGAGTTGAGAAAATTTTGCGTGCATTACGTTGAGTAGTCAGTCGACTGAAAAATCATTTATTTAGGTGCAGAACTTGTAGGTGACAGTTGCTAAAATTTATTATTGCAAGGCAGAGACGACAGAGTAGTAATTCGCTCATATCATTAACTGTCCTAGGGTTTACACGTTGACAATTGCAGCAATAGTTGATCCCAGGGCAACTACCAGTACAGAGTCATAGTGCCATTGTATCGCAAGTTATAGATAGTTCCGTTACAATCGAACTAGAACGCTCATTGCTGACAAACCTGAAAATGAGGTTTCAAATAGTATTTACTATTTATACGTTAGGCTAGACCTTTTATTAGTATCTTTTATTAATAATAATTCAATTTTACCTTCTTTTTTCTAATAATAAATATATTTTCAAATAACTTGCTTTTCTTTAGGAATGTTTATGTTTATGTTACGTTTTGGAGTCGTCTTACCATGCCAGTGTCGCGAAAAAGTTCCTCATATATCGGACATGCTTGTAAAATGTGAACATTCGTCAACTGCTCATTATATATTTCACATTGTAGTAGTGTGTTTATTTTAATTCGTGTTAAGATGTGTCCAATTCTCAGCCTAATTATAACTACTTCTTACCTTCTGGTTCCTGGATTTGTGCTCTTAATCGATATAATCGGGATGATATAAACAAACAATGAGTTGGCACAGGCCTTCAGCCCGTCAAAGAATTTAATGTGCCTTCAACTGATATATTCAGGCACTGTTAGCAATTCTACAAAATGTTTGGGTATTTATTCATGAGAGGATACACTTCATTCATAAATAAACAAACAAAATGATGCTGCCCAGCTTAATTGGGTTGCTATAACACAGCATACCGATTTTTTTCAACAGGAATATTCTTAACAATTTATTTAACTATAAATACAATATTTTTTTTCCTTTTTTACTCTTTTTAATTTTTTTCCTACTTATTTTTCCAGTTTTTTTTTCCCTCTTCCTTCTCTACCGTTTCACAACTTCTTTTAAATATTTAGATATATCTATACATATACACCAAAGAATAATAAAAAAAAAACAACAAATTTATATATACATTAAACAACTACATACTAAAAAAATCACACCATCATAAATAAAAACAATACCAAAACACTCAGCATCTAAAATCAATATCTCTATATATATATAAACATTTGTCAAAATTAAAATAAAAATATAGTAAACACAGATGCACATGTATGCCCCTCCAATTATACCTGTTACGAGTAGTTTTGATAGTGTATAATTCCTAGGGAGTCGAGAACCACACTTTCTGCTATCATAGCTACGTCCTTTACATCGACACCTATGTCCTCCATGAAGCTCCTTGTTGAACCTGGCACAGCTCCGCGGGCTCCGAACCAAGGCCTTTTACGTAGAAGTGTCAATAAACAAAATGATAGGTTATGTTTTACGAGAGCTTAAACGAGGTAAATCATTGATCTTCGTTGCAACAGATGTTGCAGCCCGGAGATTAGATGTGGAAGAAATAATATGTGTGCTCTATTATGACTTCCCAACTCTTCAGAAAATTATATAACTGGAATTTTTCTAAACTTCCAATGGAGCAAATAATAATACTAGAATTTATTATTTGGTTCAAATTAATGTCTAATGGTTTAATTTCTAGTTTTACCTGAAGAAATTTCATTAAAATCTGTGACACAGATTCCAGATCCTTGTTGGAATGTCCATCTCTTATTACGTATGTTTTTCTTATTCCTTTTTTAAGACCTTCTACAAAGGTGCTGCTACCTAATGCCCGGATTATACAGGGCGACCTGCCTACTCTTCGTCCCCAAGGAGACATCGAGCTATAGTAGATTCCCGAAGAGGGTGTACTGAAGAGCAATTGGGGGAGAGAGGATGGGAGGTGAACGGTAAATGCTGGCTCCCCGATCCGTGTAATCAGCGCCAGCTGGCCCACAGCCAGCCTCAGCACCACCCCTTTTCATCAACCCCTTCCACGCCTCTAAGCTATTGCTTCTCTTCATTGCTACTCTCCTCTCAATCATTCAAGTCTTATCGACCCCATATGTACATGTGTGCGGTAGTAAGGGGTGGACAAAAAAAAAAAAAAAAAAAAATAGAAGCTAAGAGTTTAGCTTTTCTAGTGTCAGACAAGGCAAAAGGCAAAACCATCCTCTTTTCGGAATGGCTCAGAAAGCTCTCGATGTCTTGACTTCGTCTTTGGTATTAAATTTTTTTATAAATACACTTAGTCTGTTTTATTTTCTGAATCATTTAATTTACTTCTTGATACGATTATTTGTTTGTTTTTCCAATGATAATCAGTGGGTCTGCCATGACTTAGGAACTCTTCTTTCAGTGGCATTAGGCACCAGTAGGATAAATAAGTTAAAGTGAAACCAAAAACATATTTGTTATCAACGAAAATAGTTATAAATAACTTTCTTGTTATTAAAGCTATTTAAATGATGAAATTAGTAGGTTACTTCTTTTCTAATTATCAAGGAAAGTTATTGATAATAATATATAAGAAACGAAAAATCATTAAATGTAACTTTATTTAGACTAATATCACAAAAACAACTCAAACTTAGAAGATAAACGACTTCATAGTGGATTTAAATAGCTTTAGATTCACACACATATATATGTTCCATACATATCTCATATATGAAGTAATTGATGAATGAAAGTAAAAACTTTATTGTGGGACAAGATCCCTTAACAATAACATTAGTGTAAAAGAAAAATAAGAATTATAACTGGTCCAAGAACAAAAAAATAAAATAAAATTATTACATTAATGCAATAATATATACAACTAGGTGACCTAAAAGACGATGTCCTGTCTTAGCTATAAATATCACTACCCAGCGTTAATATAAGGAAGTTCCTAGATAAGGTAAAAACATATAGGATATTGTACTGCGAATTATTCGTACCACCATATAACTCTCAAAAGTCAGCATTACTATTCCCATATCATTTTTTTTTAATACACTCAATTTTGGCTGCTTTTGGTACATCACCTAGCTACTAAGCTAACTTAATCCATTTCACATTTAATCTAATTTTTTCCTTTCATAAAACCTTCTCCTTGCAATAAGAAATACTAAAAAGGAATCAGCCGTTTAGTTCTGATGCAATGACCAGGGAAAACGTTATTTATTTATGTATATATATTTATATATATATATATATATATATATATATATATATATATATATATATATATATATATATATATATAGCATTTCCAAGTCAAATTCAACCTTTTCCAAGTCAAATTCAACCTTTTCCAAGTCAAATTCAACCTTTTCCAAGTCAAATTTAACCTTTTCCAAGTCAAATTCAACCTTTTCCATTTCAAATTCAACCTTTTTCGATTTCAATAAAATAATAAAAATCAAATTAACATGATTTTATGTTTGTATGGTTATTTTAATTACACATTATGTTTTTAACCCTTGTGGCTTGTTAAATGTTCCCAGGGGCCTTTTTACATATAATTAGTCACGATTATAATAAAAAGTATAACCGATACTTTAATTTTTAGACATTTTCGATAGAAGGTCTGGTAGTCGGATTACCGGGGGTTCGTTTTATTTCAGTTTTATAATCGCGGGCGAAAATATTATCAAAAGAGGTTTATTTTAACTTTTTCGTATTTATTGGATACAAGGCTCAGTAGCTGCGTTCCCAAAGGTTCGTTACCGCTTACACTATTAATTTGAATCGCGCTCGCTGAAATATGGGTTTATTATAACTTTTTCGTATTTATTGGATACTAGGCTCAGTAGCTGCGTTCCCAAAGGTTCGTTACCGATTACACTATTAATTTTAATCGCGCTAGATCAAATATGGGTTTATTATAACTTTTTCGTATTTATTAGATATTAGGCTCAGTAGCTGCGTTCCCAAAGGTTCGTTACCAATTATACTATTAATTTTAATCGCACTCGCTCAAATATGGGTTTATTATAAGTTTTTAGTATATATTCGCTATTAGGCTCAGTTGCTGCATTGCAGGGGGTTCTATCCCGATCATTCATTTTATTTTAATTGCGCTTGCTCAAGAAGAAGTTTAATTTAACTTTATCGTATTTACTGCATACTAGGCTCAGTTGCTGCGTAACCAATTACTCGTTACAGATTATACTATTAATTTTAATTGCTCTAACTCAAGTAGAGGTTTATCAAATAATAATGGACGTATAAAATCGTTCTGTTTAGCTGATTATTATCAAACTCCAAAATATTAACCAAAAAGATAACTTACTATCCTTATAAAAAGGATTAGCGGTAACCCAATAGATGAAAAGTCACAAAAAAGTCGAAATAAACATACATTAGACCGACTGACTTAAAAAACATTAACACATTCACTAACGAAACCCCCCAAAACACAAATACAGAAATTAGCATAGAAAAGAAACACGAAGTTATAATAAACCCATATTTGAGCGAGCGCTATTAAAATTAATAGTGTAATCGGTAACGAACCTTTCGGAACGCAGCTACTGAGCCATGTATCCAATAAATACGAAAAAGTTACAATAAACCCATATTTGAGCGAGCACTATTAAAATTAATAGTGTAATCGGTAACGAACCTTTGGGAACGCAGCTGCTGAGCCTACTATCCAATAAACAAGAAAAAGTTAAAATAAACCTCTTTTGATAATATTTTCGTCCGCGATTATAAAACTGAAATAAAACGAACCCCCGGTAATCCGACTACCAGACCTTCTATCGAAAATGTTTAAAAATTAAAGTATCGGTTATACTTATTATTATAATCGTGACTAATTATATGTAAAAAGGCCCCTGGGAACATTTAACAAGCCACAAGGGTTAAAAACATAATGTGTAATTAAAATAACCATACAAACATAAAATCATGTTAATTTGATTTTTATTATTTTATTGAAATCGAAAAAGGTTGAATTTGAAATGGAAAAGGTTGAATTTGACTTGGAAAAGGTTGAATTTGACTTGGAAAAGGTTGAATTTGACTTGGAAATGCTATATATATAAAGAGAAATACATGAAAAATAAATGAAATCAACAACAAAAAAAACATTGAAATAGTTAAAAATTAGAATGAAAATTAAATTTACTAACATAGATGTTAAGAAGTTTAGATATTTTTCCCCTCATTTTAATCGTTACACCTAAATTGGTTGGGAAACAAGAAGGTGTTGAAAAAGGAGAGATTAGAATGAAGATTGGGAAAGGGCATGACAGAGGTTTGATGGGAGAGCATTCCAGAAAACAGTGGACCGTGCTAAGAGGGTCCATCAGTTTCATAAAAAAAAATATTACATTAAGACAAAGAAGAATCCTAGAGAGACTTCCCATAGAACTTTAAGCACCGTAGACAAATATATGTAGTATACTATAGCTCTCTAGGACAACCAAATCAAAAGAATTTATTTTTAGAATTTTCAATATCTGAAGATGTAAAAAAAAGAGAATGAAAACTGAAATTGTATTATATTTTCTACCCAATTTAAATCCTCAAAACAAGTTAATATAATTTAAATCATAAGTTTTTCGTCCACTGATTATATACGCCTACAGTTGAACTTGCTTGACTGTTATCAAACATTTGAAAGAATGCAAAACCTACTAATACGGATAATTTAAAATGACCACCTCTACACTAAAAATATCTATAATAAAAATATTTCTATACTTAAATCCTCTAAGCTCCAAGGCTTGCTGCTTAACTGTGCTAACTCAAACCTCTTCTTAATTTAGTAAAAGGCCACTTTTTACTTCCCACCTCCGAAAAACCATTAATAAAATAAATCGCTAGTTACAATAAATATTCTCTCAAATTTAACACTCATATATGAACAGAACATAGGTTGTTAAATTAAGTTAGTTTGTTAAATTTTATATTTTCAAATGCTTTTCCATTAGAGAAAAGTATGTAGAAGTTTTGTAAAATATTTTCTACAATGGCACCATAATTTTAATTTATTACATATAGGTCTAATGTATTTTAACTGCACCATGAACTAACTTCTCTCCCTCATCAAATGCATTAAAAAAAAAATGTTTATTTTAAGGATGTCACATCCGAAATCATTAGTAAATATTTCTTTGGTTTTTTTCATAATCTTACAAATGTTAGGAAATTTCTTTTTATTTTTACTTTCACTGACTTTATATAGTAAGGGGAAGTATTGCGATCTGAAAATTTTCGAATTCCAGTTTTAACGGAAATACACGTTTAAGGGTCCCCGAGTCCAAATAACCAAGTTCCGCAAAAAGGTCTGTGTGTGGTAACTCCCGGGCGTAAACGGCAAGTCCTATAAAACTGAAATTTCATATTTAAGACAACTATACGCCCGAGACGTGACAAAACTTTTTTCATCAAAACGAGCTTACCAGAAGAGGAACTTTATATTATGCATTTTGCACCTTTTTTCGATTTTCTCGAAAACGGTTCCGACGATTTTGATTAAACTCGCTATATCGATGTAAAATTTAATGGGCTTTAATATCATGTAGCATTCATTCTGATTAAAATGGTCTGACAGGGCTTAAATGCCGATATTTTACATTTTTTTTTCCTGTAAAGTACCTTTAATTTTGTAGACTTTATAAAAATAAATATATTATCTTGTTACCACCGATAAAAAACACATAAATATATAAGTTGAACTAATTCAATATCTAACTAAAGGAGAAAACTGAAACAATATTTTTTAATGCAGTTTTTATATTTTGAACATGGCAACAGTAATATACACGTATAATATACCGTTAGAAAGCTAAAGCTTTTAGAATAAATATTATCTAATGCACAAACTTGTAAAAGTTAATAAAGAGTGATGAAAAGCCGATAAAACTGATTATTTTAGATAATAATATAATAGATTTTTTAATAAAACAAATGTTTCTATAGAAATTTAATTAAATTAATTCTTTAAAGGTTTCACGTATCTTAATCTCTAACTGTATTTGAAAATCCTTCTTTTGATTTTTAAAATTGAGGTAAGTGAAAGTCGTATGTTGCCCGCACCAGATTTTTTTTAGTTCCAACATACTTCAAAAAGTTTAATTACATAAATTTGTTTCTGAACCAGCATTGCATATTTTTTTTTTTTTTTTTCTTTAGAACTCAAAATACTAGCCGTTTTATGATACTATTGCGTTATAAAAGCGTGCAAGGGAGATGATAATAAACTTTTATAAGTCGTAAAACGGTTTTTCTTGTTAAAATTTTCATTTATGGGCCTGAGGTAGATTAGGGTAGCCTTATCCGGACAATGGGGTGTTAAAGTTTTTACTACAGAGTCTCGCCCTATTCGGTACTAATTTGATTATTACTGACAATAGGGCGCAAAACGACCAGCATATAACAGCTTCAGGATTCCGATTTGTACTGACCGTTTAATGGCTTTGCTGTCGGGCATTAAATTGGAATTATACGTCAGTTGGGCTAATTTGGTGATAGCACATGTGCACATCTATCATTAAACTGTTCAGAAGAATCAGTTCCTATAAAATTTGCATCACCATTGGACCATGTGTTATTTCTAATAATATTTAAATCAGCTTGTTATTCATATTTAGACCGTTAGCCCATGTTTACTTTCAGTTACCTATATATGATGTATGTAGCAAGGAAAATTATTGCGATCGTGCAATTTTTCGAATTCGAGTTTTCACCGGAAATACACCTTTTTGGGATGTCCTGAGTCCAAATGACCAAGTCCCACTATGCATGAGTGTGTTGTAAGTCTAGCTCGGCGACGATAAGCTTTACAAAACTGAAATTTCATACTTTTTTAGCGTATATGGCTGAGATGTTATAGCAAATTTTTAATTAATATCAGTCAACCAGATGAACTACTTTTTTCCTTGCATTTTGCAACTTTTTACGATTTCTATTAAAATCGCTATTGCGATGTAAAATTTAATAGGCTTTAATATCATGTAGGTTTTATTCTGATTGAAATAGTCTGACGGGGCTTAAATGTCAATACTTTAATTTTCTTCTTTTAAAGTACTTTTAATTTTTAGGAGATCCTAGAGTCTGCTGCATTTTTTTTTTTTTTTTTTTTTTTTTTTTTTTTTTTTTTTTTTTTTTTTTTTTTTTTTTACAGTAGGGGTGTGGATAGAGCACTACTCTATTGTTCTCCAGATCCTGGGTTCGAATCCCGGCTGTGGAAGAGTATTATTTATTCTATTGATTCAGTCAGGGGCTGACCATAAGCTATGGAGACCCTCTTGGGACAGAAACAGCCTCTATAAAGAGGGTACCCAAAAATGTGGGGGAAAACCTTGGCGGCTGAGTGTGATCCTGGCCTAATCATCTCATTGCACTACCGTTGGCCTAGAAACAGTACGAATCTCTATATGTACGGAGGCCAAGATCCTTCATATGTTACAGTGGTAAAGCCTTTTATTTTTTTTTTTATTATTTATTTATTTTTTTTAATTCTTTAGAATCCAAAACATTAGTCATATAATTTTATATTTATGGCAATGAAAAAGCCGATGCCACGGCAAACTCTGCTTATTGTTTTACATCACCTCAAGCAACGATGGTCAACAAAATCCCTCTGCAAGACTGGACAAGGCAGTTCAGCCCTTCACAGAACGAAAAGTGGCAAATCGAATGGAATGCAAATTCCTCTAAATTAAATTAAATAAAAAAAGATTGTGCCCGTTGGAAGACCTCCAACAGGATGTCAAGGAGAGAAGAAGTGATCCTCTGCAGGCTGCGGATAGGACATTGTGAGTTATCCCACGGCTATCTTCTGCGAGGTTTAGAAGCTCCAACTTGTACGCAATGTGACACAGTGAGGACAGTAAAACATATAATGTTAGATTGTCCAATTTTCAATAAATTAAGAATTAAACTACAAATAGAAAATACTCTAAAAGAATTATTGAAAGATGATGAAAACAAAGTCAAAATCCTTTCAAGTATTTGAAAAGAATTTTATATTATAACAGAGTATTAAATTTAAGTTTGAACGCCAATGACCCACAAGGGTAGAGGCGTCATAAATAAATAAATTTTATATTTATATAAATTATTTTATTATAAAAAATGGCTGAATATACAAGTTGAACGAATTTGATAACCAACTAGAGAAGAAATGACGAATAATATATTTTTAGCATCTTTTTTTTCCCCCGAACATAAGAATAATTATATAGACTTAATAACATACCGCTAGAAAACTGAAGATTTCAGAAAAAAATATTTTATATTACATATTAAAAAATTGTTGAAGGTAATGGAAAGTGATGAATAGAGCATAAAGTTAAGTGATCATTGTTTGTAACTATTGTATACTGTCATATTATTTAATCCAAAAAATATATTTCCAACGAAAGTAAATATAATTCTTTAAACTTTTTTGAAACCTATTTAATTGAAACTAGCTTTATTTAATAGTTCTTGAATTTATTTAATCAACCAAGGTTAGTAAAAGTTGTGTGTTGCCCGCACCAAATTTTTTAAATCATTATTTTTGTGAAAAAATATGACAGAAAAAAAAGATGTTTTGATAGAAAAGGATGGAATATTCGTTACATTTACTTCGAAGTACAATGTGTCAAGTGTTATTTATTAGATCAAAATTATCTAATTAACAATATTAGAAACATGCGGTATTTGAATGCTAAAAAGGGAGATTATTTTTAGTTCAAAGGGACACTATAGGAGACCACTCACTGTCCCCGAGACAAAACGGATGACAGGTAATCTATCTAGTCAACTCATCGGCCACTATTTTCGAAAACAATTTTAAACATCAAAAGGAGATTGTTAAAAATTAAGACGTGTTAGCTTTTGGCATTGGTTTACAAAATAAAAAAAATCTGAAAAAAATACATATTTATTTTTATAACGTCCTAATGTCCCTATTCCAATCATATGTTAGGTTATAATTAAACTAATATATTCTAACTAACACTAAAGTAATAAATAATTATTCATAAGTAAACATGAATAGAAAAAAAAATGTAATAAAAAATAAAATAATCTGCTGCGCGCAACACACGACTTTCACTTACCTCCGTTTTTTGTATCAATTTAAGAATTTTTAAATAAATTTAGAAACCAAAATAAATTGTTAAAGAATTATTCAGATTAGATTTTAATAGAAGCATGTGTTTTATTCAATAATCTATTATATTATTATCAAATACAATCAGTTTGTTTTGTCGGCTTTTCATCACTCTCCGTTAATTTTTACAATAGAATGTATAAGATAATATTTTTTTCTAACATCTTTAGCTTTCCAACGGTATATTATACATCTATATTATTGTTCTTATGTTCAGAAACAAAAAAAATCATTAAATAAACATTTTTGCAGTTTTCTTCTTTAGTTATTTATCAAACAGAAATTTACCTATTAATTATTAATTCTAACAAGATAATATAGTTATTTTTTATAGATTCTTCAGAATTAAAGATACTATCACAGATCATATGCACCGATTCCCTCTCCACTCTCTCCTCTATCCGTAACATATATTCCTCTGACTACCTCATCCAAAGAATTCACACCACACTTGCATCCTTTTCCTCCCGGGTCAACATTGTTTTCTTCTGGGTTCCAGGACATTGTGGGATCTTGGGGAACGATCGGGCTGATTTAGCGGCACGTCGTGCGGTTTCCGAGGGTCTTGAACTTCAAGGTGTGAGCCGGCCTGACCTTGTCACTTCAATTCGATCGAGCATATTGGGTTGCTGGCTGCGGGAGTGGGCGGCCCTCGGGAACAACAAGCTTCGCCTTATTCGGCCCCGTGTTGGCCCTTAGGGGTTCTCCTGCCGGCCGTCTCGACGCGAAGAGGTTGTGCTCGCGCGACTTCGTATAGGACACTCTCGGTAAACCCAAGGTTATCTCATGGCCCGTGGACATCCGCCTCTCTGTCGATCATGTCAGGTTCCTCTCTCAATACTCCACATCCTCACAGAATGCCGACAATATACCGCTTCACGTATTCTTTTCAACCTCCCCACCGATCTGTCTCTTCTTCTCTCTGATTCCTCTCCTCATATAACTAACATCATTCGCTTCCTAAAGTCACACCATCTTTACTCTCAGATCTAAACTATACTCTCACTCTACTCCTATAATCATGTAACCTGTGTGTAACGGTGCAAAGGCGAACATGACCCTGGTGGTTGTCGCCTCAAAAAAAAAAAAAAAAAAAAAAAAAAAAAAAAAAGGATACTTTAGGGAAAGGAAATTTAAAATATTTGCATTTAAGCCCTGTCATACTATTTTAATCAGTATGAAACCTACATGATATTAAAGCCCATTAAATTTTACATCGATATGGTGAGTTTAATCAAAATCGTTAGAGCCGTTTTTGAGAAATTCGTCAATAGGTGCAAAATGCAAGGTATAAGTGACTCTTTTGGTTAGCCGATTTTGATAAAAGTTCTGTAACATTTCGCACGGGAGTTACCATACACACGGACACACAGGTATTTTTAGAGAATGTATATTAAAGTGCAATATATGTTTTTAATGTCTTATTAATCAAGCGTGAAATAGTTTCGCGAAACGTTGAATAGTCAGTCACACACACTGACACACTTTTTGACATCTTGCGGGACTTGGTCATTTGGACTGAGAAGACCCTAAAAACGTGTATTTCCGTTGAAAACTAGAATTCCAAAATTTTCACGATCGCAATACGTTCCCTTACTATATATTGCATATATAGGTAAGTGAAAATAAAAATGCACTAATAATTGGTAGCCCAGATTAGAACATATTAAGAATGATTTATAGTCTTATGCCAGCACGTCTCCTATTCCCTATTTCAGAAAAGTAATACAGTAAGCAAATTTATTGCAGTAACAATATAAGTCAATTATTTAACTCCAACAAAGAAGGTTCAATATTTACTGAATTTCTTTTAGTGTTGTATCAACGTTTTGGAAACAAATGAAGGAGGTAGGAGAGACTAGTTCTCTAATTACGCACCTGAAGGGCCGTCAAAGGGCTTGGGCTAACTTTGTTCCAGGCCGCCTCGGGTGTCAAATGAATCTCAATTGTAGTCCGGGTTCGAATCCTCAGTGTCGCTAGTGTCTTGTTTCGGATTTAGTTAATGGCTCTATTGCCAAAAGGAATTTGAGATTCTATTGTCTTTAATAGAGATCATCATCATCAACTCAGTGCTACAACAACCTGAATTTGCCTGCTGGTCACTGCGATTTGTCAAGTTTCGAAACCAGCCTTCGTCAGATATCATATAAGTGCTCCAGATATTTTCTATAACAATTTAAAGTATATTAAATAAATACATCAAGTCAATGTAATGGGATTAATAAATAAAGGAATGATACGCATGTAGACTATAAACTATGGCATTACTAGCATAAATATTCGATAACAGATCTTGCTACCATTATTTTATTATCAGGTATCGAAGATGTAGTTGAGAAACTGCTAGGTTTTCATAATATGAAAAATTAAAGTTATTAGATATGAGTATAGTAATAGACATAGTAAGGTGCATTATGTTTTTGTTTTTTTGTATTATGATTTTGGATTTCAATGTTACTGCCTACATCTCTCTCGACTTAGTGTAACCATGTTAGCCGTTGACGTTCACGTTTTCTATTACAGTCGATGTATTCTTTTCTCGTCGTTATCCATTCTAGCTACGTGCATAGCAAATCTTAACCTTGAAATCGACATTAGACTAAAGTCCGAGAATACGTTAATTAATGGAGATCTTGGATTAATACTCAAGATTACCTTAATAATCTTTCTCTGTACGATCTATAGATGAATAAGATGTGTAGGAAAGGAATTTCCCCAGATTAACATACAATATTCAATTAGGACTGATTATATGGAAAGAAGTTTTTTTTAAATATTTATTTATTGGAATTTACAACTGTATAATGGAACACAACAAGTAAATTTGAGTGAAATATAAAAAGGCATGAAACACATGTAGAGAAGCGTCCCGATGGAAGCACCCTAAAAATATTCTAAACTAGAAGGTTTCGGGGCCATCTCCTTTTTCAGGCGCCTCGGAGAATTGTCAGGAATTGAAGAGGGAGAAAGGATTGAAACTAGAGGATTAGGGTGGGAATGGAGTTTGTAATAAAATGAATGGTTTATAGATCGGCCAAATCAGCAACATACGGAACATTAAGGTCTTTATGGATATGTTTATTCCATGATAAAGTAACGAGCATTGAGGATTTTGGTTTGTAGGTATTAGATACGGGAAGAATTCGATGGTTCAGTAGAACCGTAAAGCTCTACTGTGTAAGTCCATATCGGCCTTATGATAGTCATGTAGATTAGTCTTTAGTAGTTAGGTGGTAGATTAGAACGTTTGTCTAGTAAGTGTTGAAGTAGTCGAAAACGTCGTGCAATTTCTTGTCGTTTCAGTCAAATTTTGGTTTCCAAGTAGGATGTTTGTCAAGATGCAGTCAAAGATATCGGATCTGTTCAACCGGGACAAGAGGGCAGATCCTGTTGGGCAGGATGCCATAGGTTTACGACGAAGGGTAAAGGTAATTTGGTTGGATTTGTTGGCATTTATTTTAATTCTCCAGTTCTGACACCATACTAAAGTAAATTAATCTTAATTTATAGATCTATTAGATTCATCTCATGCTATGGAACACATATAAATATTTCCTCAGTTGAGCAGCGACATTAGATATCTGCAAATTCCATGTTAATCGGTAATCGAGAATAATCTCTAGACATCGAGCTTGATGAACTTTCTGAACTAGAAGACAACCACAAGGAGAGCTGCAAGCACTTCGCAGGTGGATTCTCATTTAACACTTTGAGTCATGATGATATATGAAATAGGGGATTGATTTAGTTTTATCCGGATTTATTATAATGCTATACTATGAAACTAGTTAGCAATCGATTGCAAATGAGAATAAGCATGTCGGTAGGAGACTAATAGGTCTGTAAGAAAAGGGTTTAGAAGAGGAGCTAGAATAAAACTAAAAAAAAAAAATTCTAATATGTTTACATCGAATAACTTGATTAAGGCAGTAAAAAATCCTAAATACGGAAATCCAAGAGCGAAGCCCGCAGAACCATAAAGCAATGCAAGCTAACCTAAACTTAGCCTTGAAGGCGTAGGTAATGCAAGATGGCCTTTAGTAATTAGGTAATAAATTCAAATCCAAAAGCTCCCTCTATACAAGATGTTCCTCTATAAGGTGCACAACATCAAGCAAGCTCCAAGTAAATACGTACCGTTCTGTCTCGATTGGAACTGATTGCCAACCCTCACTGCTTCAAACCTTCTAAAGATTTAGCTTTCGAAAAGTTGATCTA
This sequence comes from Piezodorus guildinii, assembly GCA_023052935.1. NCBI lineage: Eukaryota > Metazoa > Arthropoda > Insecta > Hemiptera > Pentatomidae > Piezodorus > Piezodorus guildinii. The sequence continues at coordinate 21,352,035 of CM041297.1, read as the reverse complement.
GACAACAGCCAGGTTTCTAAATCACATGGTCTGATCAGCATTTCGTAAAGTTCTGAAGGAGTTGAGGAGTCAACGAATATCACGAATACACCCCTCCGAACGACCTCATCCTCCATCACGAAATTTCGACAAATTTCCAGATCTCCGTCAAAAAACATCAATCAACCCACCAAAACAGGATAATGGTTAGATAGATTTGCCAGTCGAGCAGCTGAGAGCTCCGACTCGACAACAGGTACCAGCACTCCAGCCACTGGAACCACCACTCCAGCCATTGGGACCACCAAACCAGCCACGGGAATCATCATCCCTCCAGATAGGACCAAATTACGCATTTCCGCCTTCCAACAACGAACCAACATGCTCGGGTACGAGGAGGGAAATACCACAGCAGTCATCTTGAGGTGAAAATTCATCCCAAATTTCACAAATAATTAGAGGGTTGAAAAATCTTTTTTCAGCCCCTTTTGAGCCTTCTCCAAGAGCTCGCTTACTTCACTCAAGCTATGAACACTCCAAGTGGCCCCTAATCATATAATAATAACCTTATTAACACTCTGACATAAAATAAACACTTCAATCAATTCAAAATTGCTGGACACCATACATAAAAAGAAACCCTGACGAGAAGACGTGCTGCTGGGTACTGTCCTTCCTCATGCCTGACATGTCATTATTTTGTTTATTATTTCATCCTATTTGCTGATTGTACCACTACTGCTGAGATTCGCAAATCAATTTTCATTCGCAAATCGCAAACCTATATTTTTTCCTCAGAAAGTTAATTTGAATTCTGTCAATTCTTTTGAATAAATTTAATTCTTTTGGTTGAAAATTGAAGACTGAAGGAGCCTGAGTCTCAATTGTAAGTCAAAGGTGAGACCTACAGCTGAAATGCTCCCCACCTCAACGCAGTGTGTTGGGGGAAGTGGGGAAGGTGTATTAGGCTTAAATTGCGATGAAACATTACGTGATGCCTGGGCCTTAGTTACTGGGAAGAAAAGGAACTTGCCAGCTGAATCCAGGGATCCACGTAGGCAAAAAACAACAGTTGCAGGAAATGACATAACCATCGCAGTAAGTAACACTTATGCACCATTAGAAAATTTAATTGAAGTAGATCAGCCTACCGACAATAATAAACCCTCCAAAGACAAACCGCCTCCAATATACATTAACGGCATCAAAGACTACCGAGCTTTCGTTACATTTTTACAAAACAAATCGTCTCCAAATTCATTTTACCTTAAAACTACACTAAAAGGGGTAACTGTTTACCCCTCTACCTCAGAAGTATACCGAAAATTAGTAAGCAGCCTTAAGAATTCAGAAGCTGATTTTCATACTTACCAACTTCCTGAAGACAAAAACCACAGGATAGTCGTGAAAAACCTCCACCACACTACCCCTATTTCGGAAATAAAAAAAGATATAGAAAAATATGGTTATGATGTTGTAAACATCACTAATGTTATTTCTAGGTTAAAAAACCCACTCCCCATGTTTTTCGTTGACATCTCTAAATCAACCTACAATGAAAAAATTTTTGAGATTCAATCTATATTTTACACAAAAATAAGAGTAGAAGAACCAAGAAAAAGAAGAGTCATACCACAGTGTATCAGGTGCCAGCAGTACGGTCACACGAAGACGTACTGTAACCACCCTCCACGTTGTGTAAGATGTGGTCTTAGCCACGACAGCGCAAATTGTAAAAAGGCAAGAGATACACCAGCGACATGCGCCAACTGCCAGGGGGGACATCCAGCCAACTACCGTGGGTGCCAAGTTCTGAAGGAGTTGAGGATTCAACGAACTTCTCGAACATACCGCTCCGAAAGACCTCATCCTCCACCACGAAATTTCGACGAATTTTCTGATCTTCGTCTAAAAACATCAAGCAACCCACCAGCTCATAATAATGGTCCACAGATAGAGTTGCCAGTTCAGCAGATGAGAGCTCCGACTCGACAGAAACCAGAACTCCAGCCACTGGAACCACCACTCCAGCCATTGAGACCACCAATCCAGTCTCTGGTACCACCGAACCAGCCACGGGAATCATCAGCTCTCCAGATGGGACCAAGTCACGCTTTTCCAGCTTCTAACAACGAACCAACAGGCTCGGGTGTGAGGAGGGAAATACCACAGCAGCTGTCTTCAGGTGAAAATTCATCCCAAATAACACACATAATTAGAGGGTTGAATAATCTTATTCAGCCCCTTTTGAGCCTTCTCCAAGAGCTTGCTTACTTCACGCAAGCTATGAACGCTCCAAATGGTCCCTAATCGTATAATGATAGCCTTATTAACACTCCGACGAAAAATAAAGACCATAAAATTTAAAAAATGATGGAAACCATACATAAAAATAACAAAAACCTGACGAGAAGACGTGCTGCTGGGTACTGTCCTTCCTCATGCCTGACATGTCATTATTTTGTTAATTATTTCATCCTATTTGCTGATTGTCACATACTGCTGACAGGTGCAAATCAATAAATAAAGTGAAAAAAATAAAAATAAATGATGTTTAAAAAAATAAAATAAAATAAAATAAAGTGGCTAAGTTTTTAACATATCAAAATTTCACAGCACCTTTTTGACCGGAGAGAGTTGAGGTGTTTCCAGGGAATTTCACCCTCAGTCACTTGTGACGGCATATTTACACACATCCAAAATATAATCGGACAGTTAATTAAACCCAGTTTACTCTCCGGGAAATTATGCGTATTAATAATTGCGCTGATCGCTCTGTCATAATTACGATCGGGGCTTAATAAAGATGGATGTCATGCTCATTTATGCGCTGACATGAGCGGATTCCCGATTAAAAGCTTTTCATAATTTCGGGCCTCCGCGATATTTTTTAGCGATGTGATTAATCAGTCTATGAAAATCGAGATAATGCTGTTTTTCTATCTTTCATTATTCGAGTAAATATTGCGTTAGTGAATTCATGGTATCTATCTGTCATGGAATAAGTGGTTGAATCTGTAATGCAGATATACCTTAATCCATTTTTCAAAATTTTTGGTTTGATTTCATTGATAATTTGATAATTTTACACTAGAAGTCCGCTTCATACGTAAGTATGTTAGTAATATATTTCAACCTTATATGTAAAACAGATATATATATATATATATATATATATATAAATGCTGTTTCTGAAACTCCTGTCTTCCTTAAAAAAAGTGGAAGACATAAACGTAGTGCTCTATTTTATTATTATTATTTTTTTTTTTACACTTCTTTATTTGAATCAAAATACAGACATTTTACAGTGAATGTAGAAGTCACTATGCCGCTAAGGTGAGCCCGTGTGTGGGAAAGGAGTTCACCTGCGTCAATTCTATAAAATTGCAATAACAAACAGTAACACAGTACACAGTTAGGAACAATACAATACATAAAAAATATTACAAAATATAATTTTTTTTTATATAGACACAGTAACACACTACACAGTAAGAAACAATGTAATACTTAAAAAATATAATAATACAATTATAAAGAAACAGTAACACAGTACACAGTTAGAAGCAGTAATTGCCTAAGCCAAAAAGCTGTAAGAAATACAGCTTGTATATATGTATGTTATATGTATATATATGTATATTATATATGTATATGTTATATGTATACAACATATAAAATTAAGGAATTTAAATACAAAATCGAATTCCTCAATAAGAAAACATCTATAAGATACAGTAAAATAGTATAATTTAAGAAGCAGTAATATACTAAACCCAAATGCAATAAGGAATACAAATTCATATATACAAGATATAAAATTAACTCAAGTAAATACAAAATTGAATTATATAATAAACAATTATAAAAAAAACGTAACACAGTTCACAGTAAGAAATAGTAATTGATTAAACCAAAAAACAATAAGGAATACATAAACATGCATTCAGTTTAGATATAGGAATGAGTGACGCAGGCCGGCATTGAGGACATGTCTATAGTGATATATAATTTAAATTCAATAATAATAATAGGCTTACCGAACCCGAAGTTTCGATGCCGATACCACCAAACTCCGACTGCACATACTCGTCCAATGTTCACCGTTCAAGCCCATCAGAGAGATCAGTCTTAACGCAATCCTCCCTTCGACGTTTCGGCCTACCTTTCGGAGGCCTACCAGTCGGATCAGCGAATACCAACTTTCTAGTAATCCGATCCTCAGCGAGCCCAACAACCTTACTCGCCCATTTGAGTCTCTGCGATTCTATCAACTCAATTATATTCACAGGGTACAAGCTCCGCAATTCCGTGTTGTGCAACCTTCTAAAGTCCCCAATGGCCTCATGAAGGCCTCATTTCTCTTCGGACCAAATATTCTACTCAGTACCTTATTTTCGAAAAACTTAAGGCGTTGTTCATCCTTCAAAGTAAGCGGCCATGTTTCACATCCGTAAAGAACCGTCTGAAGAATAATTCTAACCTTTATGTTTTCTGACAAAAGCCGGGAGCTAAGTAATTTAGCTCCTGAATAATAACACGCATTTCCCACCTTTAATCGGGACTTTATTTCTTCCTGGATTTTATTTTTTCTTGTTATCATTGAACCTAAATACTTGAATTTCTCTACGTGTTCAAAAGTATGCCCTGATATTTCAATATCACCAAGATCGTCACCGTTTTTGCTACTAATCATATATTTCGTCTTATCGGTAATTAATTCGAGTCTTATTTCTTTACCGATTTTTATTAACACACTTGTATTTAGTTGCATGGTTTCCGTGTCTTCCCCTAGCAGTATCAAATCATCGGCATACCACAAAACCGGAATCTTATCACCCATATTTAAGCCTTTCTCGGTACACGACACTTTTTCTATGGCATATTCTAAAGCTATATTAAATGAAACAGGTGAAAGGGAGTCACCCTGTTTCAAACCCAATCGCACCTCAAATTTCTCGGAGTAATTATGACCGATTCTAACTTTATGGAATATATTTGAATTCAATAATTCAGCAATTTTTCTTCACTGAGGGATTTCGCCCATATTTTAACATTATAGTAATAATTTAAATACTTTGGAGGATTTGTGTGAGAATATTGAAAATTAGGACAAATATGATTTTAAACAGTAACAATGGAATAGCGAGTTTGGTGTGTCGTCCAGGAATGTTTTGGTTTTGGCACAACTAAGCTATAGTAATTTTTCACTCTTGTAGAAAAGTGGTGGTAAATCTTCCCGACTATCTCTTCCCGTCTAAAATACAGCTTCTTTATGATTGAGATTGTGTATAATTTTTCTGCAGACATTACATGAAGTTTCGAGGATATAATAATTAATAGGGACTTTGATTCAAATACAAAATTAGCTTAATAATCTTTCTCTGCAATTATAACTAATACCCTAACATGCATGTTATAATGATATATCTCATATCTATGTTCTGAGGTACATAAAGACGATATTATTACTGCTAGGTTTTTTTTTTAATGATTAAAGGAGATTCAAAATAATGTAACACATTCTTCAGAAATTAATTTTGCATCAAATTAGCCATAAATTACTTAGTGATGACAGTGCCTGATATATAAAGAGAGGCTAAAATGTTAATGGTGACTATTAAATGGGAAGAAGACAGAACTAATAAGTGGAAGTCCTTTGATGATACTCGCCATTAGGTACTCGATGGTGAAGAAGAAGAACGGCACTGTATGACAAATAGAGCTCGGAGATATGGCAGTCGTGGCTCAAAGCCAGATCTTATTATTTACCGCTCGCTGAGGTTCCTGCGTCTTCCCTCACGCCTTGCATTATAAAGCAAGCGATTTGCTAGAAGGTTGCGGGTTGCTTAGAGGTAAACAGTGAAACTTTTAGATGATTTTCATTAGGCGTAGGAGGGAAACGATTTGTCGTAAACGGGTATTATAAACATACTTATATATATATATATATATATATATATATATATATATATATATATATATATAAGTATGTATTAAATATTATAATAATAATAATAAATTCTTTATTTATCGGGATAATGTTACTCCCGTGGGACAAGCCCCTTGAGAATAATGTTACAAACAAATTAAAATAGAATTTCAGTATCTTAGAGTAAAAAAAATAAATAAAATAAACAAACAGCAACAGAAATAACAAAGAAAATGAATAATAGTATTAAGTTAACAGATAGCTTCTAATAATAATAATTTAGAAAAACAAATAAAATAAACTAGACAACAAATAAAATATTTACATATTCATATATACAGGGCTAATTAAAATAAATTTACAATGCTTGTGAAAAGTGTAACATAAAATACATAAACGTTTAAATACGCATTCAGTGTTCAGCATTAGAAGAGAGAAGACGTCCCTCTAGTTGCTCCACGACCAGCTAAGATTTTATAATTTTATACTATTACATTTATATTTTAGCTAATCACATTTATCTCATGTTATTTTATTTTTTAAGTTAAAACTATCAAGTGGTTTTTCTTTTTATTAATTTTTTCTTACTTCTAAATTTTATATTTTGTATTTTTTATTTCATTAATTTATTTTGTTTTCTGCTCTTTTTTATATTTCTTGGGCAAATAAAATCCTATGGAGGATCTTATAGACCTAAATAGCCCTAAAACTAAAAGAAAACGAGTTCGAGTTCGCCTAAAAATTGAAAATGGGCATATTGATAGCGCTGTACCCATTAGTCCCACTTTCCTTATAATAGAAAGAACGAATGATGAATCTTTTCAAAAAGTTTCACCCTTTCTTATAAATAAATTTCTGTCAGGATTAGTAGGAGACCTAAAAAATGTTAAAAAACTTAGAAATGGTTCTCTTCTTATTGAAACCAAAACTTCGAAACAATCGGAAAACTTGTTAAAATGTAAGAATTTCGGAGGACAGTTTCCTATTCAGGTAACCCCACATAGGAGTTTAAATTATAGTAAAGGAGTAATAAAGTGTTACGATCTCCAATTTTTGGAAATAGACGAAATTAAAAAGGAATTGTCCGCAAAAATCATTGATATAACTAGAATAAAAATTAAAAAAAAATGGTGAGGAAATAATGACAAACTCATATATTCGTTACCTTCCCGACCCCTCAAATTCCTGAGACATTGAACATAGGCTATTTTGCGGTCAAGGTACTCAGCTTTAATCCTTCGCCCCAACGTTGTTTTAATTGTTTAGGATTTTCTCATCCTACTAATGTTTGTAAACAACAAGCAAAATGCATCCAATGCGGGGAATTAAAGCATGCTGATAACGGTCGGTGTACATTGCCTGCCAGGTGTGCCAACTGTGGCGGGAATCATAACGCACTAGATCGTACGTGCCCCATTTTTAAAATCCACAAAGAAATAAAAAGCATACAGACAATGAATAAAATTCCGTTCAATCAAGCAAAAAAAATATATCTAGAAAAAAAACCCAGTTCAATTCACCAAATCATTTTCCGAAATTACAAAACAACAATCAACCACGACTAAAGATATTGGTATTCAAACCGATTTCACATTTAATTTTAGAGAAAACATTAAAAAAAACGATGATAATGTTAAAACTAATCCTTCATTAACCTCTAATCCCTCACCAGGAGTGGCCGCCCCCCTCCGCCTCCACCGGCCGCCCCCCTTCCGCCTCCACCGGCCGCCCCCCTTCCGCCTCCTCCGGCCGCTCCCCTCTCCTTATCATCCTCCCAAGAGACCCCCTGTCCTGTTCGAGGTCGGTCTCGCTCCGCGTCCAGGACTAGAACTGATCCCCTCCCCTCCTCTTCTATTCCCCCTCCTTCTCCAGTCCTCCCCTCTCCTCTGCTCCCTGTCTCTCCTGATCCGGGACCTTCCGGTATCTGTGTTTTAAACACAGAAGTAGATCCGGAAGGAGAATTTACCATCGTATATCCTAAAAAACAGGGCAACCGAAAATCTAAAAAAAATTAATGACTTACGAAACGTTCACAAATTTCGATAAAAATAACACTATCACCACTAACTTTTTCAATTTCATTGCTGGCCCCGACTCGCTTATATCTATTAGAAAATATAAATCTATTCCCACAAAGAACAATATACACCAACATTACAACAATAACAGTAATCGTACAAATTTTACACTTCACTTCTCTCGAAACATCTTCTTATCAATACCTAGCATAAACATAAACATAACTAAACCGTTCGCTTCTGCACTTGTAAACAAACTTCCTGCTTTACATTCTTCTCATTATTACGTCTATAGATCTTATTTTTTTATTAATCACCGACAATCTCTTGTTTATGTGTACGGTAGTGTTTATAATGGCCATTTGAAAATATTTTTAACCACATATCTATTTACTGTATTTTTTATCTTCTTCCTTTCAAAAACAAATGAAACTGGCAGCTATATATTAACAATTCTTTCCGACTGTAAGTACATCCATTCCGATGATGCTGACCGATATATCAAAGTGTCTTTCAAAGGTAAATATATTCTAGCACAAAATATAACTATTACACATCTAATTTTATTTTTTCTAATATGTTTTTTCGATTTTCTCTTGACATATGAAGATATATGTATTATTTCCTCTCTCATGTGTAACTGTCATTTCCATATATTTAAATTTACCACTATCAATACTACTTATTTGTTTAATTCTACTCTATCTTACCTGTTTATTTATTTAATTCTATATGCTATAAACTATTATTTTTTTAATTACTCGTCATATTTTGTTTTATTATTTTTTTCTCTTCAACTTATCATTATGGTTATATTGCCTCCTGAATTTTTAACTGTTAGTTGCCTATCAACAATTCTTTCCGACCGGAAATGCATCCGTTTCGATGATGCTGACCAATCTATCAAATTATCTTTCAAAAGTAAATATATTCCAGCACAAAATATAATTATTACACATCTTCTTTTATCTTTTCTAATTTATTTTTTAGTCTCCTTATTAACATATGAAGTTATATTTTTAATTTCCTCTCTCATGTGTTGCTTTCATTTCCATATATTTAAATTTACCATTACGACCGCTACTTTTTTGTTTAATTCTACTTTCTCTTATCCGTTTATTTATATAATTCTAATTACTATAAATAATTATTTTTTTAGTTACCAGTCGTATCTTGTTTTATTTAATTCTTCTTTTGCACTTCTCTTTATGTTTATATTGCCTCCTGACATTTTAATCTCTTTCGATCATATCTCTCAAAATGGCGATACTTCAATGGAACTGCAATGGCTTAAGATCTCATTTCAATGACTTAAAAATTTTAATTCACGATAATGAGGCAACTGTCATTGCTCTTCAAGAGACAATGCTAAAAACAAAGGACCCCTTTTCTCTAAAAAATTTCGAAATATACCGAAAAGACGGACCAAATCAGAACCATGGTCACCACGGTGTCCTCATAGCCGTGCACAAATCCGTTTACTCCGAATCGATCCCTCTCAACTCCCGGCTACAAACCGTAGCCGTTAGAGTACATCGAGACTTTCCGTTAACTATATGTACTATATACCTCCCACAGGATCCTACAATAGACACCAATCAACTCTTGGATATTTATACCCAATTACCTCGTCCTGTTCTTTTTGTTGGAGACATGAACGGACACAATCCTCTTTGGGGTTCTCCAAATGTGAATATCCGGGGTAAAATAATAGAAAACTTTCTAGACACTTCTAATCTCCTACTTCTCAACTCCGGTGACCCTACCTTCCTAAGTTCCAGCTATGGGACATATTCAGCTCTTGATCTGTCCCTCTGTTCCCCTTCCCTATATAACGACGTAGACTGGACCGTCTTGCCCGATCTACATGGTAGTGACCATTTTCCCTTGCTGATTAAAATGAAACATGTTAAACCTACTCGTATAACTCCGAAATGGATGCTCCATAGAGCGGACTGGGATCTCTTTGCCTCCTTAGCTTCGGCACCTCGAACCCCTCCTCATGAATTGACCATTGATGAGGGTTGTTCAACTATCACTAATACGATCATTCGTGCAGCTAAAGAATCGATACCAATGTCTTCTGACTCACCAAGAAGACCACCCGTACCTTGGTTTAACGATGCTTGCAGGGAAGCGATCAGAGATCGTCGAAAAGCGTACAAAAAATTCCAAAAATGTATGAAATCAAAAAATCTCGTAGAATATAAGAGGCAGAGAGCTCTTTGCCGAAGAATAATCAATCTGAGCAAAAGCGAATCATGGAAAAAATATATAAGCTCCATTAATTCGTCAACGACGTCAACTCAAATCTGGAAAAAAATTCGTAAGATCACTAAATCCTCTTCGTCAACACGTTACACCATCCTCATCAATGGACAACTCTCCGACGATCCTAAAACCGTCGCAGATGCTTTTGGCAATTTCTTTTCTGAAATCTACACCTCTGGCTCAAGCAATAACGATTGTGAAGTCATAGATTATGTAAAGAGAAGTATACAGGATGACTCCACCGATTATAATATCCCGTTCTCAAAGTGGGAACTAAAAAATACTTTGTCCTCCGTTAAAGGATCCACTCCTGGCCCCGATCTGGTCCATTATGACATGATTAAACATCTACCTAGCAATACGCTTACATGGCTGCTTAATTATTATAATCATGTTTGGTCCACGGGCAATTTCCGAATTTCTGGCGTCACTCATTTGTCATCCCTATTCCAAAAAGTGAAAAAGATAAGCGTTTACTCAACAGCTATCGCCCCATATTCCTCACTAGTTGTTTGAGCAAAATTATGGAGCGTATGGTAAACAAAAGACTGATGTGGACGATAGAAAACAACAATTTGCTTCAACCATTTCAATCTGGATTCCGCAAAGGCCGCTGCACAGTTGATCACCTAGTCACACTAGAAACCGAAATCCAATACGCCTTTATCAATTCCCAGCAACTAATAGCCATATTCTTCGACATGACTAAAGCTTTTGGTAACATTAACCATTCAGTGATCCTCAGCAAACTCTCGTCCAATGGGATACATGGTCATCTGTTCCATTACATACAGGAATTCCTTCAACATCGTTTCTTTAGAATTAGGATAGGATACGAACTGTCTGCGAACCAAGAACAGATTAAAGGAGTCCCACAAGGCTGTGTGCTTAGTCCGACTTTGTTTTGCCTCGCTATCAACGAACTGGGGCTCAACCTACCTCGAGGTGTTAAACCGATGCTGTTCGCAGATGATTTCGCCATTGCCTGCCGTTCTGGAAACGTTACTACTATACAGCACAAGCTACAAGACGCTATTAATCGCATCAACAACTGGTCACATTCCATTGATCTCGAATTCTCCTCCGAAAAAACCAGAGCTCTACATTTCAGCAGGAAAAGAAATACTCCCGCCTCCCCTACACTTTACCTCGGAAATTCTCCCATTCATTATACAAATAGTCATAAATTTTTGGGGTTGACGTTCGATAAAAGACTATCATGGGAACCACATGTTTCAGCACTTAAATCGGCTACAACAAAAAAACTTGCTATATTAAGATACCTTAGCAATACTTCCTGGGGATCCGATCGCTCTACGATGTTTAAGATCTACCAACATTTAGTTTGTTCCAAATTAGATCATGCTTGCTTTGTTTATGGATCGGCTCGTTTTCGTACTCTAAATAAGCTAGATACAGTGCACCATATGGGCATCAGAAACGCAACCGGGGCCTTCAGAACAAGCCCAGTTCTTAGTTTATGCGCCGAAGCAGGTATACCTCCGCTTTTATTTCGAAGAAAAAACTAGCTGTGAACTATATATCGAAACTAATTCTCCAACCTGACCATCCTACCCATAGCTCCATATTTAAACCAAAATTCACAAATGCTTTTAGAAACAAACCTAACTCAACCCTCCCTTTAACAGAAAGAATGTCTTCCGCCATCGATTTCCTTAAAAGCTTACCTATCTGCAAACCAGAACCTCTAAACCCTCCGTGGCTTCACAAACCCCCCAATATTATGCTTGACTTGTCTCGATTACTAAAAACCAATACCTCCCCTTCCGAATACAAAAATGAATTTGCCACTCTGCTCCATACTCTTCCGGATACCTTTTTAATCTATACAGATGGATCAAAATCAGAAGAATCTACTGCCTGCTCATTCGTTACACACAACTCGACACACAAAATAAAATTACATAAATTATGTAACATTTATACTGCAGAGCTTCAAGCAATAGTTTCAGCTTTACACTACGCTATGTCAGTTCCCTCACACTCAATCACCATAGTTACCGACTCACTGAGTGCCTTGAAAGGTTTACATAGCATGTACTCTCCCCAACCTCTCGTCCTAAAGATACACCGATATATCCATATGCTCCAAGAATTAGAAAAGACAGTATGCTTTATTTGGATCCCAAGCCATGTGGGGATAGTTGGTAATGAGCTGGCGGATAGGGCCGCCAAACAGGCGCTCACCCTCCCGGGTCAAGGCATACCTATCCTAACACCGCGAGATATGTCTCAGCCGCTCCGAAAGGAAATATCGGCTGCCTGGCAGTCCATGTGGGACGAGAGTCCTGCTAGTAAACTGAAAGTCGTCAAAACAAAAGTGGGGCCTTGGTCCTCATCATGTCGCTCAAGCCGCAGAGAGGAAGTTATCCTGGCCAGATTAAGGATTGGCCACACTAACATGACCCATCTTCATCTCATTACCAAGCAGCCACCTCCTAAGTGCCCACATTGTAACAATATCCTGACTGTAGGCCACATTTTAGAAGAATGCCTTTCTTATAGGACAGGTTTAAACAAATTTGGGCTTATACCTAATATATCCTTCATACTCTCCGATAATGAAAACAACATCTCGGCGCTGTTCAGGTTTCTTAAGAAACACCTACTATTTAATAAAATATAGTCTTTTAATTTAACTTATTTTTATTTTATTTATTTTTTTAAGTATTTATTTATTTTTTTTACTATTTTATCTAATTATTATACGTCTAGTTTATTAATTTTGATTTATTTATTCATTTATACTTAAAGAGAAATATAGGCGTTTATGACCCCTGGGTTTTTACGCCTCAAAGCCCCAAACAACAACAACAACGTTTAAATACGATGCATAATAAGATATAGTAAATAATTGTTTTTCTCTGCTCTATTTACCGATTTTTATTGAAATTTGCTAATTAATTGGGGTTATTTGAGAATTGGATAGACAAAAAGTGTTTGAACAAACGGGATTTAAAGGTCGAAAGAGTATTGGAGTGACGGATATGAGAAGGAATAGAATTCCATAAAGACAAGGATCGGATAAGGAAAGATTTGTCGAAAGCTGCGGTTCGATGAGGCGTTATATACAGGTCCGAAGGTCGCGAACGAATGTTGAAGGTGTGGACGGAGGATTTCAATGAAAATATATCTGAGATGTAAGATGGACGGTATATACCTTGGGATAGCATAGATTAAATCAAAACGCCACTAAAAACCGACATTCCGGAAAAAAAACAACTAAAAACATTGTTTGTATCTTTTATCCTTTAGTTTGTTTAAAAATTCGTTTAATTTGTATATTTAGCCGTTTTTCTTCAATGCTTGTTAGATGATATTGTTAATTTTTATCAAAAGATATTTTAAGGGAAGAAAATTCAAAAATATGACATTTAAAGTCTTTAAATCAGAATGAAATCTACATCATATTAATGTTCTTTGAATTTTACATCTATATAAAGAGTTTTATCAAAGTCTGTTATAGAGAAAACATTGCTGTAACATCACAGGAATATACGCTTCTAAAATAAAACTTTTGACTTTCACTAACCTATATATGAAATATCTATATATGTTTGTCACCTCGGGCAGAGCTGATCTGGGAAGTGCCCCAAGCCGGAGGTCCTTTGTCCTAATGTCTAGGAAGTTTCCCGAGGTATGTACCGCTGGGGGGCCCCATAGAGGTAAACGCCGTTTGATGTTTTGCCGACAAAGGCTTATATATATGAAATATATAGTAAGGGAAAGTATGGCAATCGTGAAAATTTTCGAATTCCAGTTATCAACGGAAATACACGTTTTGGGGTCCCATGAGTCCAAATGACCAAGTCCCGCAAAAAGGTCTGTGTGTGTGTGTGTGTGTGTGTATGTTGTAACTCCCGGGCGTAAACGAAAAGTTCTACGAAACTGATATTTCATATTTAAGACAACTATAAGCCCGAGATGTTACAAAACTTTTTCATCAAAATCAGCTTCTCATTAGAGCCGCTTTATGCCATGGATTTTGCACCTTTTTACGATTTTCTTAAAAACGGCTCTAAAGATTTTGATTAAACTAGCTCTGTCGATGTTAAATTTAACTGACTTTAAATTACTAAATTTAATACCATGTTTGTTTCATTCTGGTTGAAATAGTCTGACAGGGCTTAAATGCCGATATTTCAAAAAAATGTCCTCTAAAGTACCTTTAATTTTGCAGATTCGAAAAAATGAACCATATCATCTGAGCATCATTAGCACTGCCAAAAAACGGATAAATACATAAGTTGAACGACTTTGATAACCAACTAAACAAGAAAACTGCAAACATATTTTTTTAATGCAATTTTTTTTTAAGAAAAAATATTATCTTATTCATACTATTGTTAACGGATTTAAACTTTTACGGAGAGTAAAAGTTAACGGAGGGTAGTGAAAAGCCGATTAAACAAACTGATTGTCGTAGATTATAATATAATATATTATTATATAAAACATATGTTTCTATTAAAATCCAATTTACATCATTCTTTAACAATTTATTTTCGTTCATGAATTTGTTTAAAAATTCTTAAATGGATATAACTAATAGAGGTAAGTGAAAGTCGTGTGTTGCTCGCCCCGATTTTTAGTTTTGTACAACAAATTATTTTGGTTATCACCGATATTTACCACACACACACACACACACACACACACACACACACATTCACACCTTTTCTTAGTTATTGGACTCAGGGAACCTAAAACATGTTGAATGTTGGAATTCGAAATTTTTTAGGATCCCAATAATTTATTTTACAATACATTTCGTGTATAAGTAAGTTAAAGTAAAAAGAATAGATAGAAAAGAACACTAAATAACACAAATAACCTAACCTAATTTTTTTTTTGTTACTTGCCTTATTAATGGTTATTTGAGTCTTTTATAATTCAATTGAATGTAAGTACCTTAATACTGAAATCCATGAAGTGTCCTAGACTAATTAAAAATAGTGATACCTATGGTTTCAAATACAAAGGCTGTAAAAGAAGTGATTAAGATTCGCATTTGATTGATGCTAGATAAGCTCTAGAAGGTTAACCCTACCTCATTGTCACTCCACCGTTGAAATGAAACAATAAATAATTACCCAGCCAAAACCGGTTTGTTACTTAGGATTTAATAGTCTATAGCTTTACCGCTGAGCTACATCCTTCCTGATTTAACATTTCATAATTTCCTTCTATACAGTCTAAATACTGAGATCTATAGTAATAATTAGAAACATCAATATTTTCTGTAATATATGGAACTACTATTTGAGAACTAGCGATACATCTTATATTTATTTTTACATCCGTGTGATGGAGTTGTGTGTAGGCATAGGCATGAAAGGACTGGGTATAACCGATCCTCTCCAGTATATCATTATATACATCAAAGGACACCATACTCCGTCCTCCTTTTAAAAAAAAGATACTGTTTCAGGACCTTTTCAGAGTTATTGCAGTAAGTCACAAGTATCTCAAAACGTATTTCTAGCTTAGTACTTTAGAACTTAATCCTATAAATTTGTTTTATATCATTATAAGAACAAAAAACAATTTATTAAAAAAATATATATTAAATCCTAAAATAATCACCTTACTTTTCGAATAATATGCTCTAACTACAAATCTCAAAAGGTAGGACAATTTGCAAATTAGCAGTCAATCAGTCTTTATACTGTACAATTTTTTTAAAAACAGCTCTAGTCATTGTGATTAAATTCACTATATCGACTTCAAATTTAATAGACTTCGATATAATGTAGGTTTACATTCTGATTAAATAGTCTGACAGGACTTAAATGCTGATTTTTTTCCTGTATAGTACCTTTAATTTTGTAGATTCTAAAAAAAAAACTTTGTAATTTTATTACCATTAAGAAAAAAAAAAGAAGAAGAAAAATATACAATTTGAACGAATTTCATAATCGACTAAACCATATCGAGATAAAAGCAAAAACACTTTTTTTTATATATAAACATTGAGCTTTAAACTATTCTTGATTGCCTATGAACTGATTATTCATTTTTAGTCTTAAAGAAGTCCTGCTGTGTGTCAATCCTATCACATTTTAGATACTCTAAAAATAAATCGTTTTGGGTAAATCCATTTTCAGTAGAAAACACATAGCTGTAATTCCACAGTCTTTTGAATATCCTCAGACCGATGACCTCCTGCCCATTATATCCTTTAATGATACCCCACTCATACCTGTTGAACAATCCGAAACATATGACTCTAGCATTACAAACGTTTTACTAGGAATACTCATACAAGACTTGAACGACAAGATACTACTCGCAGAAACCGATTCGTTCAATATTTACTTGAAAAAGGTTCAAAACCTCCATGCTATTACGAAAAGCTTATTTATGTTATTATTATCAGGCCCAACTGGACATATGGATTCGAGGTTTGAGGTCTTCTAACATTAATAACTCCCGATCAATCCTTGCAATCCAAAATCCTAAATGCTAATTATTTCGTCACAAATAATAATATTATTCTATCGATCAATCAGTATACTTTTGCCAAAAAGCCGTAATGAAAAGAGTTGTAATGATTATTGTACCGTTAGTCTTATGAACCATCTACTTTAAACTCTTCTGAAAAATAATGCACTGAAAAAATTTTCAAAACGCACTAGGTACAAGAGAAGCCCTATTTACTGTTCAGGTACTTTTCCAACAATGCAGAAATATGAGCTGTGATGTTTGCCTGCTTCATCGACCACCGGGAAGCATTTCATAACGTGCAACACAATAAACTTATTGAAATTCTAATGGACATCTAAAATCTAAGGACTGGACGAACAGGATCTAAGAATAATTGCCAACTGGTACTGGCAACAAACAGTATTTATATGCATCGAAGGTGACGAATTGGAGGATATTTTGATACAACGAGGGGGTCTTCAGGGATGTGTTCTGTTGCCTCTACTTTTAAATATATACTCATTAAAACCAAGAGGTTTTAGGAGATACAAACAGTGGGATTAATATCAGTGGCAAGTATACAAACAGCATACGGTACGCTGATGAAACAGCTGTGTTTGCGAACAGCAATGAATGTCTCCAAGAAATTATAGTTCTGGTGAGCGAAGTCAGTGTGAGATATGGACTTTCCCTGAACTTCAAAAAATAAAATAACTCGGTTGTGTCAACCTTGCTAGCCAACTCGCAACAAGTAACAAAGTCCAGACATATAATTACCTCGTAACCATAATAAGTGAAAATTGGGATCACTCTGTGGAGGTTAAATGCATCATTGTGAGTACCAGGGATGCTTTTCTCAAAATGCCAAGATTATTCAAATTCCATAATTTATCACTGCCAACTATGATCAGAATATTGAAGTGTTATAAAAGAATAATTAGTGTTATTGAAAAAAATAATATAAAAAAAAATTAAAATTTATGTGAATAAGGTTAAGCATAGGATTGATATAGTATGCTGTTTGATTTAAGCAACCTGATGTATTTGAGCAGCATTGCCAAATAAATAAAGCTGCTCTATAGGTTAAAATCCTGGACTCATTAGTTAGAGTCTTCTTGTTCAAAATTTGAGTTGTAGAGATGACGTATTTTAAGAATCCTATGTACTGATCATATCACCAAAAAGTTAAAGATGGCTGCTTCAAAGACCCAGGCCGTTCTCTTGTAGGTACAACGGATAAGGATATACAAGGGTACAAAGGTACAACGGATAGGGCCCACCCTATTAATCTAGTTATACAGGGCTCAAGAATACGACCAAGTGAGGAGGTCACATACCTTGGCGTAAGGTTTGGAAGAGCTTTTAACGTCACTCTCCACCTGGGTATTTAAGGAATAGAGTGGCCCTAGTCTTGAACGGCCTTAGTCGTGTAGAAGGTGCTTTTTGGGAGCTTAGATACCCAGCTACCATGACAATATACCGAGGTGTAGTGATGGGTATCCTAAGGTATGTGTCTATTGCCCTGGAATCAGAATCTCTCGCACCGACAGAAAAGCAGATTAGCAACAATCCAGAGAACAACTTTGCTGCGAGTCACCCGGGCGTATCGAACTGTATCCCATGAGGCGGTGCAAGCCTTAGTGGGAGGGGTACCTCTCGATATTCTCCTGCGTGAAGACATGATGATGTATAAATTTAAAAGGGAGGGCTCAGGAGGTCTGCCAAATATATTCAGCTGAGGATTAGCGAGAACCAATCGAAATGGAAAGCAATCATCCGGAAGGATACAATAGAAGAGTGGAACCGGAGGTGGGTGACCAGTCCGAAAGGTTCAACTCTAAGGAAATACTTCCCCACTGTCCGGTCACGACTGGAAGCAAAGTGGGTCCTCCCGGACTACTGGCTCTTGCAATTCCTCACAGGAGGGGTTCCGTTCAAAGCTTAATCACTATGGAATAGACATTGACCCCCTATGCCCTAGCTCCAACGTCCCGGAAACTGCTGAGCACGTCATCATGGACTGCATCGCCTTCGATTCATTAAGGGATAAATTATCGAGGGATACAGGTCTCTACGCCCTCACAGAAAACGATTTTCCCCGGCTGGTCAATAGGCATAACTACCCGTACTACAAAAATTTTGTGTATGGGTGGAAACCCGTTATTAGGCCAGCACACTTCAATATTTGCCGAAGACCTGCCCTAAGAGGACCTCTGGACAGGCGAGGAAGAGGTGGAACTGCTGCCGACATGGAACGGAGGAGGAGAGAGGAAGGCCCAGTTCCTGACACGCCGCAGGACGTTGCTACCGCTTTAATAGAAGCAGTGGGTTGTTATGCAGTCATGCTTACTATTCCACTGTTGCAATACCCGTATTGCCTAACAGGCAGGGCAGGGAGTTAGATAAAAAAAAGATCAGATCACAAATCTCAGGGTCTTAGAATGAATGGGTAAAGACAAGGAGCTGCTTATAAAAATAAATAAAAGCACGTAAGCTGGAATATTTGGGAAGCATAATTAAAAACAGCAAGCGGTATAAATTGTTAAAGCTGATAATGCAGGGAAGGTGTAAGAGACCTGGTAAATGAAGGATATAGTGATTGATGAAGTTGCGTACATGGTTAAACACAACAAAAGTAGGCTTTTTTCGTGGAACAGTTGATAAAGTACGCGTTGCCATGATGATCGCCAACATCCGTAACGGATAAGCACCGCTATAGCTTGTTAGTGATAGTTCATTACAAATCTTTTCACGCGCTTAGGTATAATTCGGCACTTTCACTGGTTTTATTTATAGTATAAACAGTTGTAAAAATAAATAAAATATATTTAAAAAGAACACATAACGGGCATATAATGTAGATGGAAACGTTACATATATTTTATTTTAATTCTGACTACAGATTGGACTTTGCGTTTTATATTTAAAATTTGTTAAAAATATTTTTGTTTAAATTTACAATTTTATGATTAAATCTAATAATTATAAGCACTATTCCAGGTCTGTCCTTGACCTAAGAATAAACGCATACTCTGCTCTTCAACCGCTTTTTCCTGAGACACTATTTCATAATCCCTAAAGATATAAATCCACTGTTTTCCCAGCTGATCCTACAACAAACAGCTCGGGATTTATTTCATTGCAGGGTTATTTACTTTAAAGTCGCATTAAGCCGGTGCGATGACCACTAAACTTATAATGCAGGAGGCATCACCCTTAAGCTCGACAGAATATCCGCCCTCCTCGAGTTTCTCGTTCAATTAGTTGATTATTCATCGATCATTAGTCGAGTCATTCATCGGAAACGCTGGCATCAGTGACCTCTGACCTCTGTCACCGAATTATATCTTGAAATCCAACAGGAGAAAATACACTAGATTATTACAAAATCATGTTAAATCAAATAATGACATTTTTTACACTCACTTACCTGTATGTAGCATATACAGCAGGGGTAGGTATTGCGTTAGACCAAAATTTAATGAGTTCTTATATGATGTACCACATGTTTCATCTGATTGAAATAGTCTGACAGTGCTAAAAGGCCCATATTTTTCTTTATCTAAACAATATTTGATTCTACAAAACAGTTCAACATATAAGTTGAACGAATTTGATAATGAACTAAAAGAGAAAAGAGCTAAAATCTTTTTACTTTTATTTACTTAATTTACAAAATATCTGTTGTGGGTAACACAGGACTTTCACTTACCTAGGCTGTAAAAATCAATTTAAGAACGACCAAATGAACTTAAAGTTTAAAGTTATTTTAATAAAATGTTTATTCAGTTCCGTTGAAAAAAAAAAAATGATTTAGATTAAATTTTATAACATTATAAAATTTTTACGCATAGTAAATAGTAACAAATTTATGTCCCATTCGTCACTTTTAATTACCTTTTACAATTTTGTGTATAAGGTAATATTTTTTTTTATTATTAGCTTTCTAACGGTGCATTATTCGTCTATTATTACTGTTCTACAGATTTTTTTTTTTTTTTTTTTTTTTATTGAGATATATTACAATTTGTTACAAAATGAACAATAATAATATTGATAAGAGACCACATTCATACTATATATACAGAAAATAATAATAATGGTCAAATTTCATAAAATATAACATAAATTCAAATATATACAATAAAATAATAATAATAAATAAAAAACAAAACAAATCGAAACAAAAACCTATTATTGAGATAAATAAAAAGTTGGCAAATAAATAAACATCTTACACACAATCATAACTATATACAATATATACAATTGCTAAAGGGACCCCAGCAAGCGCTTTTTCCTCCACTTGTGGAGGAAACAGCGGAATCCAAGAGATCCCAGCACCTCTATCTCAGCCGCATCACTGGTCTGAGCCAGTGGAGGCTGAGTTAGGGCGCTGTAGCCACAAACATACCGTACATGAGTGGAGGATCTGACCATTGTCAGAACTCCAGTTTAAATGTTTACAATAGGTCTCGTGGCCACTGCCGTTTCAATCTTCGAGGAGGGTTGTAGGGATGGGTGGTGCTGGATAGGGATTGTGCTAGAGGGTTAGGATGATGACTAAGGTTCTGATGAAATTTGGAAAATTTGGATGGTACCAGGTCTAAAACAAACGGAATATTAAGGTCATGGTGTAGGGTACAGTTGGTAACGTAATAAGGAGCATTAACTATTGTTCGGAGGACTTTGGATTGGAAGGATTGGATGCGTTTAATGTTAGAATGTTTAGCTGTCCCCCACAGTTCAAGTCCGTAGGTCCATATAGGTTTCAGTACTGTCTTGTATATTAGTAATTTGTTGTCAACTGTAAGATGAGATTTTCTGTTTAGTAGTCTGTATAACTGGCCGAATCTGCGGTTGAGTTCTTTTCTTTTTAGTCTTGTATGTGGGTTCCACGTCAGTCTTTTGTCTAGTAAAAAGCCGAGATACCGGACTGTGTCTGAGGAAGGAAGCGGTATGGAATAGAAATTAACCGTTGGACAGGATTTGCGTCGAAGGGTGAATGTGACGTGAGTGCATTTGCTTTCGTTCACCTTAATGCGCCAAGCATTGCACCAGTCTTCGACAAGGGAAAGGTGCTTTTGAAGATTTAGCGATGCTGCTTCAGGATCGGAATTGGATGATAAAATGGCTGTGTCATCAGCAAATGTTGCCAGAAAGGTATTGGGGTCGGTGGGGATATCGGCGGTGAAGAGGATGTAGAGGACGGGTCCTAAGACGCTGCCTTGAGGAACACCGGCCTCAACAGTATATTGTTCGGAAAATTCGGAACCACAGCGAACTCGGAAGGAGCGGTTGGATAAATAGGATCGGAGGATTAGGTATAAGGATTGAGGTAAATGGGTTTTGAGCTTAAAGAGCAGTCCCGGGTGCCACACCCGGTCAAAAGCTTGAGCTATGTCCAGAAAGGCACCCGAACAATACTCCTTGCACTCAAGGGCGGAGGAAATGTGGTCTACAACTCGGAGTCCTTGCTGAACCGTGGAATGTTGAGGACGAAATCCGAACTGATGTGAAGGAAAATTTTGAAATTTGGCTAGGATTCGTTTTAGTAGGAGCTTTTCGAAAATTTTTGAGAGGATCGGAAGTAGGCTGATAGGTCTGTAAGATGACGTGTTGTTAGAAGGTTTGCCTGGTTTTAGGAAAAGGATCATAGTTGAATGTTTCCATAAGAGAGGAAAATAGGTAGTGCGTAGGATACAGTTATAGAGATATGTAAGGAATGTAATGGCTTTAGGTGGAAGTTGTCTTAAGATTTGGGGAGTAAGGAGATCGTATCCAGGAGATTTGCGGAGAGGAAGCTTTTTAAGAAGATATCTGACCTCAGAGGGATTAACTGCTTTAGGTGGTAAGGATAGTGGTATTGGTGACGTGAGGAACTCTTCAACTGCTGCAGTATGGGTTGGATTAAGCTCTGGATGAGGAGTAAAAACTTTGGAAAGGTGCTGTGCGAATTCCTCGGCCTTATGCTTGTCAGAAGCAGCCCAGGAACCATCACAGCGCCGGAGAGGATGGGAAATGGTGTGGGATTTTAGGATTCTCTTCGTGACATTCCACAGGGAATTGTCACGAGTCGAGAGAAAGGAGAGGTAGGTATTGTAGGATTGGGAACGGAAGATCGCCAACTCCCGCTTTAGTTTTCTACAAAAAAAGTTATAGGAGCGGCGATCTTCTGGGTGGCGGGTGCGTTGCCATAATGTTCTAGCTCGACGTTTGCTGTTGATGAGGTCTGTCAGGTGTTGTGGTAAATGGCTTTTGTAAGGAATTATTTGGATTGTTTGGGAGAGGAGGCAGTCCAGGCGGCTTGTTGAATAGCGGTTGTAAAGGAATATACGGCGTCGTCAAGGTCATTTGGGGTTTTGAGAATCACTCTGAGGTCAATATCATTAGTGAGAATTTCGCGGAAGAGGTTCCAGTTGACAGGGCCCCTAATGAATGACGGTGGGATAGGTTTAGGAATAGGTGTTATGGATACATTTAGAATCAATGGACTATGATCAGAGGATAGATCATCAAGGCGAGCTATGGAAAAATTCAGAGAGCCTAATCCGCTGTGGATGAAGAAGTCGAGGATGTCAGGATTACGGTTAGGATCTGTTGGCCAGTAGGTAGGAGAATCGGGAGGTAGGAGATGAAAGCGTCGGGAGTTGAGTGCAGACTGCAATGTCCGTCCACGAGAATTGGTGGTTCTAGAACCCCACTGTTGGTTCTTAGCGTTTAAGTCTGCACCCAAAATGAA
This sequence comes from Piezodorus guildinii, assembly GCA_023052935.1. Classification (NCBI taxonomy): domain Eukaryota; kingdom Metazoa; phylum Arthropoda; class Insecta; order Hemiptera; family Pentatomidae; genus Piezodorus; species Piezodorus guildinii. Next base: position 21,328,646 of record CM041297.1, on the reverse strand, counting down.
GTGATTACCCAAGGAGTTGAGGAAGGATCCAAATTGGGCAGAGGAAATGGGATGTTTAGGAGGGCAGTATGCTGATGCGATGATAAGCGGAAAGGAAAAGGTTTTGATAACGATGGAAGTTGCTTGTAGGTAATCGTGGGCGGAAATTGGGTGTAAGTGATGGGTGAGGGATCGGCGGACTATGACAGCAGTACCGGCATGGGCTTTGCCGTCTGGATGGTCTGTCCGGTATGTCGTGTATCCTGGTATTTTAAAGTACTGTTTAGTGGTTAGTCTAGTTTCAGTAATGAGTGCAACATCAATGTTTTTGTCCTGCAGTACGGCTGTAAGTTCGTCAGTGTGAGTTCTAACACCATTCGCATTCCAAAGGAGAATGGATAAGGAATTAGGTGAGGTCATTTATGGTTTTTTTAAGGCAGGAATGAGATTTGTTACGAGATTCGTAAGGAGTGATATTAGGGGCATAACAAGGGATTTAATTTCGGAAATAAAGGATGTCATCAAACTGGTAAGGTCTGTGGCGTTTGAAGGAGGAGGAATATGAGAGATTTGTGGTGGATTAGGATTCTTAGGATTGGTTACATTTTGAGAAAGAGGTATATGTGGAATGGATTGAGGTACATTTTGTAGTTCCGGCAGGGCCACGGCTTCAGTACTTTGATTCCCACCTCCAAGTAAGTGGGCAAATGATAAATTGGCATCAATAAGTTTTGAGGGTTCTCTTCTGTTTCTTACTTGTCTTGCTGTTTCATCCAGTACTTGAGGTTTTTGAAACCTGGTCCTCAGCTCCTTATAGATTTGGCATCCTTTATAGTTGGCCGGGTGGTCCTTCAGGCAATGAGCACATACAGCTGGTGTTGATTTTGGTTTTGTACACTCCACAGACTTGTGCTGTTCACCGCATTTCACGCATCGAGGTATGTGATGACAATAACTTTTAGTATGACCATATGCTTGACAATTATGGCACTGAATTATCTCTCTCTTTGTGTAAGGTTTTTCAACTCTTACACTGGAATAGTACAATCTATTGAGGTCATAGATTTTTTCAACTCCTTCAGCTGGTTCCAAATCCACAAAAAAGAGAGGTAGAGGAATTTTATCCTTTAGGACGTTAGTGACTTGCCGCACTTTATAGCCCATCTCCGTTAGTTCTTCTTTAATAGCTTCAACTGGTGTCGAGGGGTGTAAGTTTCTGATTACAACCCTTAAAGCTCTCTCTTGGCGTAGCTGATAGGTATGGAAATCTGCTTTGGTTTCAGTTAGGTATTTCACTATTTTTCTATATGTCACGGCAGTAGTAGGAGATATTTTGGTATCATTGATTCTACTCATACAGTAGTAGCTGGTAGATTCGGTAATTTTGTTCAATTGCGCACACAACAACTGGAAATTTCTAATATTTTTGACAAATATTGGAGGAGGCCGTGGTTCACTAGGTATAGGAGTAGATTCCATGTTTTCTTTTTCATTATGTAAAATCTGAAAAGGATTTGGGGTGAAAAACGGCGATTCGTCAGTCATCCCTTGTGACGATGTGCCAGGTTGTGGTTCAGATTCTGAATTAGTACCGGAAGGGGTTGCTTGTAGATTTAATCTTTTATTAGTATCACGGCGGGGTCTTTGTTTTGTAGGTGACGGGATTGAACCACTAGATCTAGATCTTTTAGTTGAAGCTTTGGAGGACATTACTTGATGATAGTATCGCATTTCATGTATAGAAAGTAATTAAATAATAACCAGATGTGGGAAAAAAACAATAACTTAAAAAAAGTTAAGCAAGACCAGCCTTGCCGGGCTATTGGCAATCAGCTGATATGAAGAGGTGACTCAGCATTCACTTTACACTGTAAATTATATCACAACTTACCGCTGTTTGCTCCAATAATAACTGTTGTTGTTATCCTGAAGTCTGATGATGTTTTCAAGACTGTGCTGAAGTGAAATCCAACTGTAAAAGCAAGAAATCCGAGAGCCGACTTGAAATATGACTGCTATACTCACGCGCATGCGCAAAAAATTAGGTTCTACAGATTAAAAAAAAAAAAAAAAAATGTTTGCTTCTTTTACCTCTATTAGCTTAACAAATTAGTTCATTTCCTATATGTATCCGTTTTTTATAAATTACTATAAGATGATATGGTTAATTTATTTTTTTTAATAACGAAATGTCGTGAGGAACATCAGAGGAATTTGTAACTTCCCAAGGTATCAGGCAGAGATGCAGCCTAAGTCCATTACTTTTTATTTTAACTCTAGATTCAGTCATGGACAAAGCTAAGTCGAAAATGAGACTTTACCACCTAGGATTTAGAAACCTTAGGCCAACCAACCTTAGTTTCCTCGCATTTGCCGACGACATAATTGTCTTTACAAACAGAAACCTACAATTTAATTTATGCATCCTACAAGAAGAGTCGGGAATGATAAATATGAAAATAAATACAGGCAAAACCAAGATCATGAGAATAGGTAGAAAAAGCGAGCAGGAGGATCGAGTCGTAACGCTAACTAACACAAGGTTAGTGCAAGTGCGGGACTTTAAATATCTCGGTGCTCCCCTTAATGAACATGGCTGGATAGATGGCGAAATAAATCAAAGAATAAAAGCTGCCAGCAGATGTTTTAGTTCCCTCAAGAAAGGATTCCTCGGCAAAAAAGAAGTGTCAAAAAACTCTAAAACCATAGTCTATAAAAATACTTTCTTACGGATTCTCTCATATATAAGTGAATCTTGGACTCTAACTATAAAGCACAAGAGTCAAGCTACAAGCGATGGAGATGAGATACCTAAAAAGAATGGAGGGGAAGACCAGAAGAGACCTAGTGAGAAAGGTAACAATACGGTCAAACCTGGGACTTCGGCCTGCTCTGGATATTATTGAAGAGCACCAACTGAGATGGTTCAGCCATGTTTCCAGAATGGCAGAAAACCGAGTAGCAAAGGCTGTATATGAGACAAGGGCAGAAGGTCGAGGACCAAGAGGAAAACCGAGGATGACTTGGGAAGGCGCGATTCAGGAAACCTTTGACAGAAGGGGTCTGGATTGGAGAAGGAGAAGAAGATTGACACAGGAGAGAGATTTATGGATTAAGCTCTGTAAAAAGGATGCTCACATCGTTGGCGGTAGAAGAGTAGAATATTAAATAAATAAAGAAAATTAAAGGTGTTTAGAGGGAAAAAAAAATAATTAGCATTTAAGTCCAGTCAAAATATTTCAATAAGCTAATTAAATTTTAATCGATGTAGGGAGTTTCATCAAAGTTTATGAGAAAATCGTAAACAGGTGCTAAATTCATTGTATAAAGTAGCAATTCGATTACTCCGATTTAAGGGGAAAAAGTTATGTAATATTTCCGGCGTAGGCTTGTCTTAAATATGGAATTTTAGTTTCGTTCGACTCGTTTTCGTGCTAGAGTTACCACAAACGCAGATCTTTTCGGGACTGGGTTGTTTAGACTCAGGGGACCCTAAATCGTGCATTTTCGTTGAAAACTGTTGAAAAATTTCAAAATTTTTACGATCGTGATACTTTTCCTTACTCCAAATTCCATAAATGTATAGGTAACTATAAGTAAAATTGAATAATAGAGGATATTATTAGTTGGCCGCTGAAAATTAGGTTTCCATTCGGCTACAATACGCCCTGATGATGACCCACAAAAACTGTTGAAAGTACTCAATTGTATCATTCACCGACCCCCAGCCGGACTAATTCCTTTTAGTAAAATTGAATACATATAAAGTAATAACTTATAAGTAAAAGTAATATTGGGTATTTCCTTTGAAACGGCCTAATACCAATTGAGAGTTGTGTTATGAGTGAACCAGATTTTTTAATAAGTGGTAAAATATTAACATCTTCGCCCTAATGAGGAATGAAAACATTCCATCAGGCTAAAAAGTAATATTAAACCATTGGACAGAGTTTTGGTTTCTTATTAGCGTTGATAAGGACCGGAAAGGGTTTGGCTTGGAGGGAGGATGTCTTTTATAAGGAAACTTTCTGACGGGCCAACTTCTGATCTCCATCTTGGTCCTCCCGAATAATTTGGGGGCCTTTTCCCTTCCGGAGATGCTATGCCAATAGTGTCACTTACAAACTCCCTCATTCCCAACTTTTTATTAATTAAATTAATTAAAACTCGACGTCTTCTCGGGCAACTATGCACACAGTTTACAAGTCCTACGTTACAGTGCTCGACTTCAAAAATGCACCATTTTCCGCCATCCGACATTGTGCGATGTTCTACTTACTTTAATTTTAATTGTACATACATTTATACATTCTCAGCAGTAATATTTAAAGTAATGTTAACGGTTAAATAAAGTGAACAACCTTGTGTGCTCGGCATATAACCCACTTGCTTCCATAGTTGAAATAAGTTTTTAATTTGTTTTCTGTATTTATTTTATTTTAATTTTATAATTTAATGTAAGGCCGAAGCGTCGATTGGAGGATTGTGTGCAGTCTGATCTAAGAGACTTGGGGTTGAACAGTGATCATTGGACGAATCTATACAGCCAGCATTTGGTAGTATTAGCATCAAATTCGGTAAGCCTTCGGGTTTGGTAACCATGTTATTATTATAAATTGATTTTAAAAATTCCCTTCCCATCCTAACACTTTCCTTTCTACCTATGCTGATGACACTTGTGTGTTATCAGTCAATACTGATCCAACTATTGCCTCTCAAACTCTCCAATCCCACCTCAGAGACCTTGAGGTATGGTGTCAGAACTGGAGAATTAAAATTAATGCCAACAAATCCACCCAAATTACCTTTACCCTTCGTCGTAAACCTATGACTTCCTGCCCTACTGTCTCCTTCAATAATACTCCTCTTGTCCTGGTTGAACAGATCCGATATCTAGGACTGCACCTTGACAAACGCCTTACTTGGAACCTTGTGTGATTGACTGAAACGACAAGAAACTGCACGACGTTTTCGACTTCTTCAACACTTACTAGACAAACGTTCTAATCGTCCATTTAACTACAAAATATTCATCTACATGACTATCATAAGACCGATATGGACTTACGGAGTGGAGCTTTGGGGCTCTACTAAACCATCGAATTCTTCCCGTATCCAATCCTACAATCCAAAATCCTTCGTAAAATCCTCAATGCTCCTTATTTTGTCACGAACAAACTTATCCATAAAGACCTCAACGTTCCGTATGTTGCTGATTAGGCCCGATCTAGATACCATTCCTTTTATGACAAACTCCATTCCCACCCTAATCCTCTTGTTTCAATACTTTCTTCCTCTTCAATTCCTGACAATCCTCCGAGGCGTCTGAAAAGAAGATGGCCTTGAGACCTTCTAGTGTAGAAAAGTTACATGAGTGCTGCCATTGGGTAGTTCTTCTTTAAGTTTGTTTCACGCTATTTAACTTTTGTCACATTTACTTGTTGTACCTTGAAGTACAGTTGTATATTTCAATAATGATGATAAAAAAAAAAAAAAAAAAAAAATTAAAAATATATTCTTTAAAAATAAGTATGTTATCAATAGATGACATTTTTAAGTTTTTCTATCTTCTACAATATTTAAATGTAAAGACAAAAGATTTAATAAAAAGAGCGTATATACATATATGTGAAATTAAAAATAAATAAATAAAAATATGATCGTGGTAGTAGGTTTTGATTTAGGGTCAGTCTGTCGTGAAAAGTATTGAAATAATCTATTGAAGTTGTAAAAAGAAACGGAATGTCAAGATCCAACGTATAGTGTTTCATTTGATACATAAAATGGGCGTCTATAGTTTTCCAGAGCAATTCGGATTGAAAAAAATAGAGTAATTTTTATATTTGAGTTTGCTATTCCCCATAACATAATTAAAATTGATTTCACTTGTAGTTAGTAGACAATTAATGTATTTGTTTGATGGAAACATTTATTCTAATTAAATAATATAACAGAAATTCTTATTTTCAATCATCACTTGATTTTATTGATATGTTTTCGATTTTCTTTAACTTTACAATTTTTTTTTTAAAGCTATCATTCCTAAATTTGTAGTTTACAAGGTGTATTAGGCTAGGCACCTTAGTTACAATATTTATTTTCGTAAAATGGTAATGTTTTCTCCTTTAGTTATCAGGTTCTTAAAATATTAAATATTTCCCATTTTTTATGATTTTAAGAACGAAGAATTGCTTGATCGAAATTTCGAAATTACGAAACTAAAAATTCGGTATTGGTGGCTTTCTGAAGGACGATTTTAACTATTTTAAAACATTACTTATATTAAAGCAAATTCTTAAGTAAATAGAAAGAATAAATTAATATACAAATGCCGACGAAGTTTCAGCTTGTTATTTTTTCAAAAAAGTCGTCGTTTGCTCTCAGGCATTTTACTATTAGTTTTGACAAAATTTCTTAAATTATTCTTTGACAGTACTAAGTGCTTAAGGATGTTTGTACTTATTTTATATTTTTATCATAGTCACTCAGGTTTAATACAAAGCAAAGAAAAATGAGATAATGGCAATATCAGTGAAGAGATTAAATAAATATATTATTGAAAAAAAATCAGGTGTGCGTAACACACGACTTTCACGTATGTTGTTAATTTTTTTTTTACCCTTACAGATATAAAAAAATGAATTAATTGCGTGATGTTTACATTCGGACTTCTTACATCAAATTTTTAACAAACTTCACGGACATACTAACAAACTTATACAAAACATGGCCACGACAGACATGCCAGGGAATATTCAAAGAAGGCTGAAAAGAAGCTGGCTTAAAGATCTCCTTCAGTAAACTCTTTTAAAATTCAAGTTAGGAGTAGATGCCAATGGGTATCGACCTCACTCATGCATGGCATGCCCTTTACATCAAGTGTTATCAAATCCGCTTATTGTCACGGGCTGAGCAAGAAAAAAAAAAAAAAAAGATTACGTGATCTTTCGATAGAAACATGTGTTTTATTTAATAATCCTTAATTTTTTTTTACTACAATCATTTAGTTTTATCGGATTTTCATTATTCTCGAATAACCTATGATTCTGTGTATTATATAAATATTTTTCTAAAATATTTAGTTTTAGAATTGTACATTATACACCTCTGTTAATATTCTTTATTCAAAAACACGAAAATTGCATAAAAATATGTTTGCACTTTCCTTCTTTTGTTGTAAATCAAATTCGCTCAACTTGCATATTTAGCCGTTATTTACAAATGCTAACAAAATGATATGCTTAATGGTTTGAAATCTACAGAATCAAAAGTGCTTGAGAAGAAAAAAATTGATAATGTCGGTATTTAAGCTCTGTTAGACTCTTTCAATAAGAATGAAACTTACATCAAATTGAAGCGTATTTTTTTTTTTTTTTTTTTTTTTTTTTTTTGGTGCTAGACTTATTACACACTCACACCCATACCTTTTTGTGGGACTTGGTCATTTGGACTCAGGAGACCCTAAACATGTATTTTCGGTGAAAACTTGAATTCGAAAATTTTCGCAATTGCAATACTTTTCCCTACTATGTATTCAATATAGAGGTAAGTGTAAGTAAAATTAGTTTAATTGCTTCATGTATTTAATTAATGTATGAGAGCTTTATTGATTCTTGTATATTGAATTCCCGCAAATCCGATCGAGCTGTTAATATTTAGTTTTGTATTTATACGACTATTGTTTGCCCAAATAAAAGAGTATAATAAAAAATTATAAACACCTTCCTAATCCCCTATCACAATCCCTATCTGGTTTCAAACATCCCTATAATCCTCCTCGTAGGTTGAGGTGGCAGTGGTCCAGAGATCTCTTGTAACTATGTCATTGGACTGCTGGAAGCTTCTCCACTCATTTCCTGAGTGTACGTGGCTCAAACGCTCTCACTTAGCCTCCACTGGCTCTCAAACCAGTGACGTGGCTGAATGAGAAGCGCTGGGATCTCCTGGCATCGTTCCTCGACACCCATTAGTTGGTCTCGGATTTTATTCGGAGATACCAGGGGCAGTATGTAAATATTGTATGTATTTCTGAATTTGGCCAAGGTTATTATTATTATTATTTTCTTTTATTTTCTTCTTTATATAGTCTTTATTAAATTCTTTTTTTTAATTATTAATTTTAATTTTGTTCTTTCTTGTACAGGGATCAATGTTTTATTCTAGCTGTAATACTCATTGCCCAAGAAGGTTGCAGATTATTTTATCTGAATAAGCAAGTTTAAAAAATATAAAAAAAAAATCGTACATGTATATAGCAGATCTGGGACAAGCTTAATAAACGGATGCAACATAAAATAAAATACAGAATTGCAAATATAATTCTTCTGACTTTGGACGGCTTGACAAATATTATTGGCAATGACAACAATTGAGAGGATCTAGATATGCCGATCGGCACGCTATCTATAGATGTGAATTATTTAACAAAGGGTCACTGAATTAGTTATTATGTTAAAATCAATTATTTCGACATGATACCTCTTTCGTTCGACGAATCGGGAAATTGTTACTTTTATAGGTATTCAAACTTTTATATACTTTTACCATATATGGAATACCAAAGTAAGGAAAGTATTGCGATGGTGAACATTTTTGAATTCGAGTTATCAAGGGAAATACACGTTTTAGGGGACCCTCTGTCCAAATAACCATGTCCTCAACAAGGTCTGTGTGTGTGTATGGTAAGTCTACAACTACCATATACACCCGAGATGCTACAGAAATTGTTTGACCGTAAATTGTACTATATACGCTTGTAACTCCGTTATTTTCTAAGAAAAAGAAAAAAACTTCTAAGAATTCCGATTCTGTTCACCACAAATATTCATGAAAAAGAAAATTAAAAAAATTGAAATTTCACCTATTAATACGCCCATAACTCAGTTAGTTTTGAAAACTAAAGACAAGTTTGTAGAGAGTTTTAGAGTCAGTAAAGCTCGATACAGGAAAAAATAAAATCCACATATTGGAGTTACATATTAGAAAAGATGTAATTCACCTAAAATTCAGTTATAATTGAAGATAGAGAAAAATTGAAAAGATTTACGGGATCAAGTTACCTCTATGAAAAACGAAAAAAAAAATGTAAATCTTATATAGTCAAGCCACAACTTATAAGAGATGTGATTCCCTGATTACTCGGTTATTATTGATGATAAAAAACTTAATTGCTTAAATAAAAATGGAAGGAAAGAAGATTAAATAGTAAGAAGTCAAGTGTGAATGACTTCGTTGATTATTTTCAATAATGAAACTTTGTAATCGACCAAAGAAAAAAAAATTATCTTTCCACTTTAAAATTTGAGGACTTACGTTTCAAGACAGGTAGAATTTAATAACGAATATTTTGAGGGTACCTGTAGCATGGTGGTTAGCATAACAGCATCCTATGCCCAAGGCCTGGGTTTGAACCCATAGGCGCCTCTAGGAATTTTTTAATGGGAGTAAAAAATCCGTAGTTATGCCGTCCTTCAGAGGGGACGTTAAAAGTGGTCCCGAGCCTGTGCGATGTCAGGCACTCGTTAAAGATCCCTTTCCTAATTTAACCTGATAGGAAAATTTAGGAAGTCCCGTTGTAGCATCGTCTGATTAGCCTCAGCAGCATTAAGGGACGTTAAATAAACAAACAAACAACGAACATTTAAAAACATTCCCTAGATCAATGTTCAAATAAATGAATACTAACAATTGTTTGAGTTAGTGATATTGTTAGTGAACTCATTTTTACAAATGAAAAGATCATTTAATCGGTTTGCAAAAAGTGAGATATATCGTTTGTGAATGGCCGCTTACTTTGAAGGAAGAAAACGTATTAAGTTTTTCGAAAATAAGGTACTGAGTAAAATATTGGGTCCGAAGAGAGATAAGGCCGCTGGGGAGATTAGAAGGTTGCACAACGCGGAATGGCGGAGCTTGTGCCCTGTGAATATAATTGAGTTGATAGCTTCGCGGAGACTTAAATGGACAAGTAAAGTTGTTGGGCTCGGTGAGGAACGGATTCCGAAAAAATTGGTATTCGCCGATCCGACTGGAGGCGTCCGAAAGGTAGGCCGAAGTGTCGGTGAAGGATTGCGTTAAGGCTGATCTCGGTGGCTTTCTCTTGAACGGTGTTCATTGGACGAGTCTGTGTGGGCGGTATTTAGCGGTATTGGCATCGAACCTTCGGGTTCGGTAGGCCTATTATTAATATATCATTTTGAAATAAGTGATGGTGATAGACCATTTTCCTTTGAATTATTTATTAGTTAATTACTTTTCATATTAGTTAATTGCCTTTAAACAGCTATATAAACAGTTATACCATAACATAATGATTTGAAAATAATAAACCATACTGTAATAATTTGTATTTTTTTTTTTTAACATCTTATATTCTTAGAAATTACTTCATTTTAATATATGAGACAAGAGCTAAGCTAAAACTACTCGCAGAGAACGGTGCTTTCTTCGTAAGGATGTGAACCTCCAAGAAGGCTCCAGAAGATGAGTAATGGTCCTGTAAGGTCATCTTCCTTCCCAAAGCATAATCGCCCAGTTAGGGATAAATCTCCGGCCACCATCAGCAAAAACCTTCGCTCACTAAATTCTTCAAGATTTTGTTGTTGTTTTTCAGCCCATAAATTGGACCCTTTCGAAGAAAATTATGTAAAAGCCAAAACCTGTTTTTGTTTTTTTTTATCCTAGCAGTATTATTTTCAGGGTCGTATATCATAAGTCTTAATTTATAGGATCCTAAAATTTTTAATGTTTTAAATACAAATTACAAAAAGCATCTCAATAAAAAAAAAAAGAAACTGTTCCATTACAATCCATATAGGGTAAAATTACCCTTATAATAAAGTGTGACTTTCAGAGAAAATAGAATATTTTCAAAAATTCCCTATACAGTTCAGTAATTCCAAAATATTGAAGTGATCCTTTAATTTTGTCCGGCAATGTATATTAAAAAAAATAAGAATCAAGGTGTGTTGAGCACTCTCGATTTTTTAAAGAGCATTCTACGACAAGAACGGAGGAGTTCGTCCCATAACCATAAGTTAAGCTTTTATATCCTAGGCTGATGACACATATGCGTTATCAGTCAACAACAGCAATTGCCTCCAAAAAAACAGAAAAAATCACCTATCAGTATTAGTAGACCTTAAACTATGGTATCAGAATTAGAGATTAAAACAAATTCCTACAAATCCCACCCAATAACCATTACTCTTCGCCGTGAAGTTATAAAGACCTATAATGGCGTATAATATACCACTGTAAAGCGCAAGAATTTAGAAAAGTTAAAATGCAATTAAAGAAATCGGACCAGTTAGTTTAAAGTTGTTGTTAGCCTACAAACATATGAACTATATCTTCTCTCATATACACACTTATATATATATATATATATATATATATATATATATATATATATATATATATATATATATATATATATGTATATATAACGATAACGCGATTTTGGTTTCCGCTAACTCTCTCTAATCTATCAGACGGATTTTAATACTGTTTTCACCTTCATTGAGGGCATTCTTTCCTGAATGTTTATAAGTAAAATAAATTGCGATTTAGTCTTTCTTTAAATTGGATAAATAAATTTTCTGTAACCAAGTCGTCAAGAAATTATTCCTGAAATATAAGTAGTAACATAGCTGTATAATATACCGTTGGAAAGAAGCGCAGGGATTTTGAAAATTTAATAAGCTATATAATAATTCTTACAATTTAATATAAAGTTATTGTATTTCTACTAGTAGAAAATAGGTGAAACATATGATTATGGATATTTTTCCAGCTCTGGAGCCTACAATGGGCAGCGAGGTCAAGGAAATAACCGGGCCCGAAAGATGATTCGACAACTGAGTGGAGACGGCTGCGTAACACGGAATCGCGTGACCGCTCTCCAGTAAATATAGTTTGAGTAACAAGGCACGGTGTTCCGAAAAGTTCTCGTAACTACAACAGGGAATGAAAAAAGGTTCCGTAAGAAGTTAATCTTAAAGTGGTTCGACTGGACAGGAGAGCATACATAGGTAAGTTCCAATTCTCAGCTCCAACTTTCTTTGATAGCTTATTAAAAATATTTTTAAGTGTAAAAAGAATAAAAAATATGGTGCTTGAGACAAATAATATTTACATACACCCTTCTTATCTACTTTATCCTTCAACTACCATCTGAAAGAAAAACTATCTACTGGGTATTAAATATTTGGCATAACGTTTTTAATAACAACAATATACCTGTCTCTTCTAAGTTTAAAGTATCCAATGCCGTATCGAGATCGGTCATGTGTTATGGCTCACTAGTTTTGGTGGTTTGAAAAATTTTAGAACGTCGAAAAATTACAGAGATTTTTTTATTAATAAACTACTTACCCTCCAAGAAAATACGTCAAATTGTATTTTCAATTTAGAATTTAATGTTTCAATTATTTACTTGCACACTTTAAATTGCATTTTAAGTATGTTTTGAAAGTTTTAGAGCTGCCAGATTCAAGATTACCGAAAATTGTTGAAAAATAAATAATTAATAAAAAACTCTACTGGTTTCAATCATGGAAGTATTTGTGTGACAAATATGATATTAATACGAATGTGATCAGAGATAATATCAGCTCAATATGGGAAACCAATATAGACAATCTTATTATTAATATAACTAAAGAAGAAGTATTAAGTGCGGAATCGAATGCAAAACAAGGCTCGCATCAAATTCTATATCCTTAATTGAATTATAATTCAAACAAGGCATATATATATATATATATATATATATATATATATATATATATATATATATATATATATATATATATATATATATATTTTCCATGCAATTTAATGATGCAAAATTAATACTAAAAAGCCAGGCAGAATTATTAAATTTTAATTATAAACCATTTAGAAATGATATATGTCAAGTTTGCCTACTTTGTAATTCAAAAGAAGTTAAAAATGTTAAGCACCTAATTGCCATCTGCCCTATAGAAAGACCATATAGGATTAAATTTTTGACTGCAACGTTAACAGATAGTGATGTCATTAATATTTTAAACGGATCTAACTGGACTGTCCTAGTATATTTTGTACGTTATAGAGCTTTTATAATTCAAGAATTTAATTATAATTATGAAGGAAAAATAGAAAGAAATTTTGTTGAAGAATTTTTCTTTCGATATTTAAATAAGTAATTCCTTTTGTACATTAATTTTACGTTTATAATTGGTATTTTCTTTACTGATCCGTTCATTAATTTGATTTGTGTTATTATGATTCCTTTTTTATTATTTACTTATTTAAGTGTAATATTACTATTATTTCTTCATCTGTTTATTTCAATTTATAATATTATTTATAAACTCTGCTGACGAAGTAATCAAAATCAAGAATGTTTTTTATTTAAAAAAAAAAGTAATGTTTTATTGTATTAATAAACATTATTATTATTTCATTATTATACTACACCCTTCTTAAAATCTATTTTATTAGCTTAAAATTTAAAAGGAGAGGATCCCAAAAATGTCCTTACGATTTTGAATAATTTCTTTTTTGGTGAAACTAGGCACGAAACTCTGCAAAATATTAAGGGCCTTTAAAATATTTTAGTTTTATGGTTGGTCAGTTAAAGCATAAATAATTAAAACAGTAATTTTAATAAGGTTTCCTAAAAACTGTGTTTATTGCCCCTAAAAAGGAATCTTAGACTGAGCACAGTTTGTATTCTAAGCAAAATTGGTGAACAATTGGTGATTTAGAGACTGAACCTCAAGACCTGCAGATAACTATATATATATATATATATATATATATATATATATATATATATATATATATATATATATATATATATATATATATATATATATATATATATATATATATATATATATATGTATAATTACATGTGTATAAAGACTGGAACTACTAGTACAGATACCATAGGTGACCTGTAATTCCCGACTGTCCCGATGGAATACAATAGACTGCTGGGACCCGACGAACTAGGAGCCTTGCCGTCTGCTCTATTCTTGCCGCCTGCACCTGGCCGACCCTATCTTTCCCATCGCCAGCTATTTCAGTCCCGATTCAATGGATTCTCTTCTCGTGCCAGCGATATTTAGCCTTTGTCCCTATCATTATCCTAAGGCTCTTTTGATCTCCGACATCTAAATAGTAAATCCTAGAATGGTGTGAGCCTTTGCGAGTTTAGGGCGTGATGGACTGCCAGCAGTTGTCCTTTGGTCGTCTGTAAATTGTTTGTGATGATAATTTAATTCTTTGTTTATCTATGCTGTGCCTGAAATTTGGCAATTATTCTATATTTTATTTTTAATTCATTTATTTTTATTTACTATTATGAATACACTACATGAAATTGGCATATGAAAAAACTTCGTATTGCTATGGTTTATCTAATTAAAAAAAAATATCTGGTGCGGGCTTTCACGACTTTCACTTACCTCCATTTTAAATCAATGAAAGAATTTTCAAATACAGTTAGAAATAAAAATACGTGATACTATTAAAGAATTAATTAAATTGAATTTATATAGAAACATGTGTTTTATTAAAAAATCTATTATATTGTTATCTAAAATAATTAGTTAGTTTTATCTTCTTTTTGGCACTATCTATTAACGTTTAAAAGCTTGAGTATAAGATATTTTTTTTTCTAAAATATTTAGCTTTCCAACGGTATATTATACATGTATATTACTGCTCTTATGTTCAAAAACAAAGAAATTCATTAAAAATACATTTTTTTAGTTTTTTCCTTTAGTTGGTTATCGAATTCATTCAATTTATATATTTGCCTGTTTTTCATCAGTGGTAACACGATAATATAGTAATTTTTATACAATCAACAAAATTTTTTAGAGAAAGAAAATTTAAAATATCGTCATTTAAGTCCTGTCAGACCATTTTATCCGAATGAAACCTAAATGATATTAAATCCCATTAAATTTTACATCGATATAGCGAGTTTAATCAAAATCGTCGGAACCGTTTATGAGAAAATCAAAAAAAGGTGCAAATTGCATGGTATAAAGTGGCTCTTCTGATAAGCTCATTTTGAAGAAAAAGGTTTTGTAACATCTCGGGCGTATATTTGTCCTAAATATGAAATTTCAGTTTCATAGGACTTACCGTTTCCGCCCGGGAGTTACCACACACACAGACACAGACACACACATAGACACAGACACACACATACACTCAGACCTTTTTGCGGGACTTGGTTATTTGGATTTAGGGGACCCTATAATGTGTATTTTCGTTGAAAACTGGAATTCGAAAATTTTCAGGATCGCAATACTTTCCCTTACTAAGTATATATAGTAAGTGAAAGAAAAAAAGAAAAGAGGTTTGTAACGGGAATGCCCTAAATATAAAATATTTAATATTTATTCTTAACTAACGAATCGAATATGGGATTATTTTAAAAAAAGTTTAGCTAATATCTGCTAACCCAGTATGTATATTTTATTTATTTATTTATTTTTTTTTGCATTTTGCGGTATTTTCCTTCCGACACTTCCGGTATGTTCCGAGTGAATCGCCGGCCCTTTTTCCATCTCCTGCACTCATTCCGTCCACTGGCAGAGTATACCTTCCATTTATTTTGTAAAATTATTCTTGGGAGGCAATATCGTATTCTTGACTGCTTCCGGCATTGGGGGAGAATGGGAGAGGTTGTCAAATTTTATCAAGATTTTTTTTTTTTTTTTAATATTTACTAATTCTTCCAAATACTAATTCTTTTGCTTACAAGCGTACCTGTAGATAAACGCACCTCCTTTCCACGAGGAAGGTTTTCAATAGCCTTGAGCAGCCAACCAATGTTTTTTTTTTATTTTGACTTGAAGTTGCGTGGAACCTCTTTCAGTAAGCCCATCTTATTCCAAACTATTTTTTTTTAATACTCAAAAGTCGATATGCTTGATACATAGCAGCGCTCAAATGATCATTTTAAGTCGGTAAGTCCCGAGACCATCTTTTGTTTAATCGGTTACGGACAAGTGGATTTGTGTGAATAGAAAGCACGGTATTAAACGAGATGTGTCTATTTCGGGCTAGGTCTACAATGGGATATTACAAAAATCACGGATGATTTAATTTGAGACAAAACAAAGTGCATTTAGAATTTTGTATTTGATGAAGATTTAAAGATTTAATGCGGTAGGAATTAGTTTGGAAATATTTTAAGGACGGAAATAAAAAAAAAAATATATTTGTGCAAGCCGTTAGTCCTAATTATTTTTTTAAAAAAGCACAGAAATGTTTTATAGTTAGGCTTAAAGGGATGTTAATCACGAAACTGTGATTAAGATGGATCACACATCCTTTATAATAATCCCCGACCGAAATCCCTCCTTCACTTCCCACTCACACACACTCTCACAGGTAATAGAGCTGAGGACGTAATAACCACAAGACCATCAACTTTGACCTTTAGTTCGGACCCTGTTCCTCCTAGTCTATTTTCTGTATATTGGAGGAATCGCTTCTTAACAGTTTTCTTTACAGTGCAAATTTTTAGATGTATAGTTTTTAAAATTAACTTACCCATCTTCACTTAAGCAAAGAACGCTAAATATACATTTCCAGTTCCTGCTCTATTAAAAATTCAAATAAAAAAAAAAATCAGTGAAAACCCGGTGGTTAACTTTGTATGCTGGCTCTCACCAGTGACGCGCCTTAGAGCGAGGCGCTGGGATCTCTTGGACTCTGCTTTTCCATCTACAAGTAAGGGAAAAGGCCCAGTCTAGGGTTCTTTTAGCAAACTGTAAATATTGTATATAGTTATTATTGTGTGTATGGTGTTAATATATTTCTTACCTATTTATTTCCTTGATTTGTATTTATCCCAATTGTAGGTTGTAATTTTTGTTTTGTATATATATTATATTTTATGTAATTTGAATTTATCATTGCTTTCTGTATATATTGTGTGAATGTAGTCTCATATCACTAATACTAATGTTCATTTAGAAACAAATTGTAATATATCTCAATAAATAAATATTAAATATAACTTTACATTGATAAGTGGTCTTTATTTATGTTATTTGTTTTTAATTTAAATATATTTATTGATATTTACAACTGTATTATATGCATTAAGTAAATGTGATGGGCATATTAAACTCACATGAAGTACATGTAGAGACGTTACCCATTGGCAGCACTCCAAAAGTATTCTAAACTAGATGGTCTCGATGCCATCTTTTTTTTTTGGACGCCTCGAAGGATTATCAGGAATCGGACAGGTTGGTATGATAAAAACTAGTGGGTTAGAGTTTAAATAGAGTTTTATGGAATGATCGAAACATGGTTCGGTCTCAATAACATATGGAACATAAAGGTCTTTATGGATGAGCTTATTAGTGACAAAGTATGTAGCGTTGAGGATCTTACGAAGGATTTTAGATTGTAAGGATTTGATACGAGAAGAATTCGATGGTTTAGTAAAGCCATCATAAATAAGTCTTTTTTAATGAAGTGAAAGGTTGGTCCGTTTGTCCAGTAAGTGTTGAAGTAGGCGAAAACGTCGGTCAGTTGCTTGTCGTTTCAATCTTGTATTACAAGTTAGAAGTTTGTCAATTTATTTCTGAAATTATAATTGTTCCTATTCATCCATTTGAATGCAGCCTGTTGGTGTTCCTCAAGGCAATATCCTAGATCAAATCCTTTACACAGTTTATACAGCTGATAACCCATCTATCCTAACACTTTCAATTCTTCCTATGCTGATGATACTTGTGTTTTATCAGCCAATAACGATCTAACCATTGCTTCTCAAACCCTTCGATCCCACATCAGAGACCATGAGATATGGTGTAAGAAATGGAGAATTAAAATAAATTCCTACAAAATCTAACTAAATAACCTATATTCTTCGTCGTAAACCTACAGTATCCTCCAATAATATTTCGTTTGTCCTAGTTAAACAGATCCGCTATCTAGGACTCCTATTTACATGGAATCCGTACATGAGGAATTTTTTTCACTTCCATATCACTTGTTAGCATATTTGCTTATTGCTTAGGCAGATAGAAAATCTCATTTTGCCGTCAAAACTACTATAAATAAATAAAAATTATTTTTTTAGAAGATCTACAGTTTTTGAATTATTTGAAAACCACTTTTGTAAATGGATTTAGAATTTTTTTTTATAACTACATAGGGGACTAATTATCCAAAACGCCAGTGGCGCAGGATGAGCGAGTGGGGTGCTTCTTTATTTTGTGACCAAAAAGTAAAAACGTCGTAGGTCACAAGTTTTCGTCTGTATTAGTCAATTTTTATATATTTTTTTAATCAGGTAGGTGATAATCATTCAGAGAATTATTGTACTTTTAATATGTGGAGCTGTTCTGACTATAGTTCTTATGATTTTTTTTTATAACCTCGCTTTTGTTTTAAAATTACGGGTTGGGTTAATTTAGCTATAGTTGCTCAACATTACCTTACAACTTAAGCAATGAATGTTTTATTTTATATTAGGATGCGGCCTAAAAATAGGAAGACTACAAGATCTTCTTAATTGCAACAGTAACAATAATCATTAAGTTCCAAAGTTAATCTTAAAATACATTAATGTTTTATTGATAGTTTTTGTTAATTATTCAAATAAAATTAGTTAAATTTTGTCGTTCTGTCTCTAAAAGAAAGTAAATAAAGAGCTAATTGTTAAACAGATATTTTTCTTTATATATAGTTGAAATTGAACCATGGTTTGGTTAGACATTCTTAGTGCTCAACTTGCGAAATAACCTTGCTCAACTTACCTCACCTATGTGGTATATTGAGCAAACTTGACTTCCTGGATTTAAATAGCTGTAGCTCTCAAATTCGATTTATTATAAAAAATTACTGTAGACACTTTTGGTAATGCTTAAATAAAAACTCATTGAGATTTATCATTGAGGTGCTATATCCGTTCAACTGAAAAATTACTCAAATGCGCCCGCCCTACCTTACTGTGGTGACCAGAAAATTGAGAAAAATTATGGTTTATTTTTAAAATATAGCTTACGTAGGTAATTAAATGTTATATTACGAGAGATCGTGTAATTATCAAGCGAGTTGATAGCTTCGGGCCATTTCAGTCGAATTTAGCATAGCTATTCTGGAGTGGTGAAGTAGGAGCAATAGCAGTACCTGACAGGGACCGATGGCAATAACTCAGCGGGACTCAACTGGCTGGGAATTAGTGGCTCCGATGTGGTTGGGAGTTAGTCGGCTAAATCACTTCCGTCTCGGCTGACGTTCAGCTGCCTTCGGCCAACTCGCCCAATAAGAAACTTAAATTGATGTCGATATAATAAGGTGGCAGATGGGGATCGATCCTTAGCTGTTGTTCGATTGTATCGTTGCGAGGGAGAGGAGGTGATTGCTTGCTGTTGTAAA
Source organism: Piezodorus guildinii (assembly GCA_023052935.1). Lineage (NCBI taxonomy): Eukaryota > Metazoa > Arthropoda > Insecta > Hemiptera > Pentatomidae > Piezodorus > Piezodorus guildinii. Next base: position 21,309,254 of record CM041297.1, on the reverse strand, counting down.
CCTCTTGTCTAGCTCGAGTGGGCTTAGCTCATGAATGGTATTCGTCAAGTACGGTGGCTCCAACTTCAAAGATATAATAAATATATTAATATCTTAAGAAATAAGTTGCAAACTGTCTACATCGGATTCGAATTTACACCGCAAGACTTAATGGTGACTACGCTTTAATTTCTTTACCATTACGTCCTCAATATAAAATAATAATATCGAATTCTTTATTTATTTTAGGATTAAGTCCTCATGGAATAGTATAATAGAAAAATTAAAAAGAACTTTAGTATCTTAGGGTAAAAAAAAAAAAAAAATATGGTGTGCACCCTACATCAACTTACCTACGGTTTTAAAATCGATTTGAGATTTTTGAAATACAGTCAGAGATGAAAATAAATTGTTAAACAATTAATTGCATTAAAATTTAATAGAAAATTGAAACTACACTATTGTTTTTTATGTTAAAAACACTAAAATTGCATTAATTATTTTTTCTAGATTTGGGAAAATGCTGAATCAAGAAAAAAACCGTCCTCCAGGTTGTCAAGAAACATTTTCTAAAAGCTTGCTGAAAATTGTTTTTGAAAAACCCTAAAACTTTACATCTCCTTTAGAATTATTAATACGCATTTGAAAAACAATTAAATTCTAGCCACATGACTGCTTTATCATTTTAATCAGACGATTGTTAGCAAAGTTACTAAATTTATAAAAAAATATGGAAGCATGTTGGACTTCATATTTCTAATGCTGCCTCCCATTGAAAAATTTTTCATTGCTATTGTGTTTTTGACTTTTAAATGATCGTAAAAGATTAAAAAATATTTCGCTATTTAACATGGAAAAATTTTATTCTAAAACCTAAAAAAACAAGGTATTCTTTTAGGTGAAAGCTTCATCTACGAATAGGTTTTAATTCACCTTTACATTACAAACAAATTGTAGAGATATAAAATGTTATGTATTGAATCTAAAAAACATTGTGCTAAATTATAGTGGTATGTTACTGTAAACTTGACGGAATAATATAAAATTCTGGCACTAAATAATAACGCGATTCGTTGTACATGTAAATTGACAAATAAACGAAAATGAAATATTTGCGTTAGGGGATACATCTAGTGTAATACATAGAATGAAATATTGAATGTAATTAATCAATATTATTATTATTATTTTTTTTTTTTTGCTTCGACAGTCAATAATTCAGTCATTAATGTATTCTATCCATGATTGTGTCATAAAATAAATACTGGCTGTGTGCGGAATAACTAATATAATTTTAAATCACATTCTACCACCAATAAATAAACGTACGTGTATATATATATATAATTTTTTTTATTTTTTATTTATTTATTTTTATTTATTTTTTTTATTTTTTTTTTTTTTTATGAAGATCTGAAAAATGGGTTGAATGATTATACGCACGTGTTTATCTATGATTCACAGATCGGTTTTCTAGGATTGGAGTTAATTTGAATGGTATCAAGATTCTGATGGTTAAGATTATTTTTGTTCTGTTTCTTGAATCGAATACATTCTATTCATTCATTGCCAATGATTCTCCGATAGGAAGGTATTTTAGACATTTTTTTACAAACGTTACACCCTGCCTATTCTTGACTTGTGGTTATAAAAGTGGGTATATATATATATATATAATATATAAATACTTTTATTTACTTTTAGCATATATCAGAAAAACTTATGATGATATACCATATCCTACTTTATATTTTAACTTATATAATATATGAAATATATAATAGGCAAGGATATTGCAAAAAAAAAAAAGTTTTCATCTAAAATAGACGTTTTAGGATTCCCAGAGACCAAATCACACAAAACCTCTCCTTTTATTTTATTTTTTTTTATCTTTCTATATTATATTATCTTCTATTATCTTTCTAATATCTTTTGTTCCTATTTTTTTGTCATTTTTCATAACCTTTATTTCACTTTGTTTTTATAATCTGTATATTTCTTTCAGTTATCATCACTATATTGTATTCTACATCTGGTTGTAATATTTTATTTTTATAGCCCTGAAGAAGGCCTATAATTTAGACCGAAACGTCGGCACCAGTGTATTAAGTTTGTATCTTAATTGTGTGTTCTTTTGACTGCACCATGAACTAACTTCTTCCACTTGCTCACACATCAACCATTCTCGCTTCAGTAAAAAGTTAATGTTAGTTGTTCTAAAGGAGCCAAGTCACAGAATAATGTTATCTTTCTATTATTATATGATCATTTAATATAACAACTATTGAAATAGTCATAAAAATCTAAATTAATCACTGGAAGGCACTAAAAATCTGGACGGACACTCACTGGACGGAGAGAGAATGGTCAAATAGTGACTGATCAAAAGAAAGGAAGCCATCAGCCTCTCGAGTGCCTCTAATCCAATCTTCTGCTGTTTGCCTCTCTCGCTCCTCCCTCTTCTTTCATCAATCATTACTCATACTGTAATTCTCCACCAATCCTTCAATGTACAGCTTTGTAACCACATAATTGTAATTTAGATGATATATCGGCAAAACTATATGTTTTCCTGTTATGATAATAATAAGCCGAAGAAAACAACTGTTATATTAAACCTTTACCGTTGCTTGATAGAAATCTAGATTAAACATACCTTCCCTTCTCAATATATTATTACGGTATGCTATGTTGACCTATGTTGACCCCTAGTAAGAATTAGTTTATATTATTTTTTCATAATAATATATATAGTATAATATTAATTATTTTATAAGAAAATTTTATATCAATTACTATTTTAGAAGAGTAATTTAGGTTATGATTATATTAATCGGAACATTTCTCTTCTAATTATGTTTATATTTATTTATTTATCATAGCATGTCAAAGATGATTATTATATTACGTTTCGAGGTACCTTATGCCTCATCTTCAGATTTTCAATTATTATATAAAATATAATTGAATCAATATTATAACCAATTATATATACATTAAGAACACATTATCAATAAATTAGAATCAATTTATCATTTAAACTATTTGCATTCTGTTTATTATTATAATTCTACTTTGACAAGTTATGATAAATAAATATATATAAACATAATTAGAAGACTAGTTTAGTATACATGATAGTTGCAAGTGCAAGGGAAAAAGTAATATGTGATAGTGAAAAGTTGAAATTTGATAGAATTACTATTCATATGTATATGAACTTAATGTGAATAAATTATAATGTTAAATGACCTATATTGAGATACAATATGGAAATAAATATAATATTGAAAATCTGAAGATGAGGCATAGGATACCTCGAAACGTAATAAGATTAATTTTGACATGTTTTGATAAATAAATACATATAAACATAATTAGAAGAGAATGTTCCGATTAATATAATCATAATTATAAGAAAAGTATTTCGAGAATAAAGAAAGATAGACGGAAGCACCTCATAGATCAGAAGAATTAAGAGATTAGCTTTTCATGCTACCGACTCTGTTTCAGAAGAGGCCGACAATGAAACCGGCTTTATTTCGCGAAATTAAATCAACGCATAATTTTCCCTTCAGATGTCGCTTCGTTTACTTCCCTTCAACCAATCAAAAACCAGAGAGGAGGCTTGGAAGGGAGGATGCGTTAAATGGGCAGGAGAAGAAGTTCTCGCTCTAATATCTTTCAATTTTTCTACAAGTGAACAGCTACATTAATTACAACCATATCACTTGATCTTCATTCCAGCTGCTGTACTTCTCTCCGATTATCTCTTCAAAGTACATAAGTAAGTAATTCTGAAATTTATTTTTAGTAGTTATACATAAATTTTTAATTTTATAGTTAAGTGTAATTTTCAAACAATATAATTTTTTTTAATAAATGTTTAATATAGTTATGCGTTTTAATTAATGTTTCACATATTTTAAAACTATATTTTTGTTACATTCCCTTGCCTACTATAGTTAAACATCAATGATTTTCTATAATCCTCCCCTTCAGCGAACATACTTCTGGACATTCGGACTAATTTGTTTTAAGTAATTATGCTGCAGGCGGGAAGGATGTAACAATATATAAAACGATAACACGATTTTGGTTTTCGCGAACAACAAGACAGATTAACATAGACCTATAATGTACCGTTGAAAAGCGCAGGATTTTTGAATAGTTAATATGCAATAAAAGTAATCGTACAAGTTAATATAAAGTTGTAAGCCTATAAACTTATGAAAATATGTTATTGGAAAAGATGGAGGTTATAATAGTTAAATGTACAAGAACGTGTAAGTTATATTCTTCCATTTAGTACGCGAGATTTTAGAAACAATATTACGTAAGTTGTCAACATAAATAGTAAGTTGTTATTAATCTATTAACTAACATTGTTATTAATATTTAATAATATTAAATATAATAATATTTTATTCATATTCACTGTAAACCAAATGACATTCTTATGGGAACTTAATCAAACTTTTAAAATGTAATTTTAAGTATATAATTAATAGTTCATTTGTAGTATAAAATAGTAATAAACAGAATGAAATGGGAACCCTTCTTATTTCTATAGTCTTTAAATATGTACATAGCAATTTAGTTTTTATTGTATGGATAAATTATATTTTCCGTTATCTATGCTTCACTATAAAAAAACAAACAAATAAACTTACCTAATTTTGATCTATGTGTTTCATTTCTGCTATCATTAAAAATAATAATAAATAGACGTTATAACATAAACATATTTTCTCGCTAATTGCAGTTTTTTTATGTTAAACTAATACTCCCTAAGCGATAAACTCTAAATCGGCCTCTTTAACATAAATGATACCTTATTCAAATTTCACAATAGCAAAGCAGGGACGGGTCAGATAGTATGTTTATAATATTTTAATTAAAACATATGCTATATAAAACCTTTACCGTTGCTATAGATGGATCTGAATTAAACATCAAAAATAATTTTCGTATTAAAGTTTTTGAAGTGAAAATCAATTTTTATTCTGGGACGAGTAGTGCCGTAAGAATAACAAAAATGTGCTTTAAAAAATATATTTGCCTGTTTTTAAAGACTTAATTATAATTATATAACAGACGAGTTTTGAAACAATGAATAGTTATTGTCTATAGCTTAAGATGTTACATGTGTTGGGAAGATGAATAGTCAAGGAGATGGAGAATTAATAGATGGTCAAATGTCGTTGAAGGTAAGGCTTTACGAATGGATGTAGGCAAGGAATTCCAAAATAAGGTAGCAAACAAAGATTTTTTTGAGGGAGGCAGACCTGTTGGAAGGTATATACAAGTTTATGGGTAGATCCCAAGTGTTTCATGAATGGACAGAGGAACAAGTTGTTTATTAAAAATATAATTACTTAATTATAGGCATTAATTAATTAAGTAAAACATAATAAGTATATCAAGAATATAAAGAGGCTTTTTTGTTTTGGAAAATCGGAAGAGACACCAAGGAGGTATTGAAAGAGGGGTAGATCCAGTTCAAATCGGTATATCATATAGAACAGAAACGTGGGAACGTATGAGATTCCATTCATTAGTCTTTTGAGACTCATATCAGATGTCTCAAAAGTTTTTGTATAAAAATATGCTGAATCATTTCTTAGTTAATTAAACATTCAAAAAGAAATTCACGAATGAGATAATCCTCAAAAAATATTCAACAACACTTTCGATGGCTGAATAGGTAAGGGACACGGGAACAGTAGGCCCAAAGATGGGTTCTAGTACCTAATAGAAAATTCTATGAATGTTACGTGTTAGGTCAGTGTGCTCAGTGACAGCTTTGACAGTACACAGCACTATTATTAAGCTAGGACTTCAGTAGCTATCTCGGATAATAATTTGTTTGTTGTTTGGTGTGCTTTTAAAAAATTGATCTATCTTAAAATCTATTTTATCGTAAACATTTACTTTTATAGAGTATTTACTAATACAAAATCCAGTGCGGCTCTCCCTAATATAAATCCGTTCGACAGTAGAATAAAGTCCTGAGCAATCCCTGTTCACGCTCCAGCGAAGTTGGGAGTTAGGACCGCAGTGGCGGAGGATCAGGACTTGAGGACTTCCTGGCACCCTGGCTGGTTTGCTGCATGCGGCTACCATGCTGTAGTCCTATGTATTTTATACTAAAATAATACGCAAGGATATTTATAAAAGAAAAAAATTCCTCGAATCGTAGAAAAAATCTGGGGACCTCAATACTCTACTATCACTTACCTCTGTTATTAAAATCAAGTTAAGAACTTTAAAATAAAGTTCCTTATTAATTCTTAATCATGATGTACTTTGCAAAATTTAGTTCGCCGAAGATCAGGTAGTCCTAGCATCAGATAAATTTGATCTTGAATATATGATAAGTAAATTGAATGAAGTATGCTATGAGTGAGGTCTAGATGACATGCAACTCGTTAGTTTCAGCCTTTTGTGTAGAGCATAGGACGACCCAACAAAGTAACGTCTTTAAATATCTTGATTGTGGTCTCTATTACACTATTACTATTGTTCATTTTGAAACAAACTGTAATATATCTCAATAAATATAAAATAAAATAAATATCTTGGCGTAACCATAAATAACTTTGAATGGGTGGAAAAATACATCAAATATACAATTAGGAATGGTGGAAGGATCACGGGTATCTTAAACGGGGTAATTTGGGACAAACAGGTGTCGCTCCCTACAAAATAAAAAAATATACCATTTCTTCCTCTTAAAGACCACGTTATATGGGACAAAAAATGCCATTGACAGTACCAAAATCATCTAATAAGAAATTATTAGCTCTGGAAATGGACTTCTGAAGAACAGCCTTTGGCATATCTAGGATACAAAGATTCCAAAATGTGGAAATAAGAAAAAAAGTAAAAAAAAGTGTGGTACGGCCATACCATGAGGGTGGACGAAACGCGTTTGCCACATAGACACTTCAGCAGTCTTCCCTGAGGTTAGGTTAAGACGAGAAAGACCCCGCAAAATGTGGATAGGGGATATGAGGGATGAAATGGCAGCCAGAGGTTTGGCAGAGGGTGACTGAAGAGATAGGGAGCACTGGCGTTTAGCAATACTAAGTTTCGGTACGTTACGCAAGTGGCAGCGTTTGTAGAAGTAAAGGTTTCATTTTCTTTCTTTCAATATCTTTTTTCACGTTTTATGGACTTTTAAGTGGTGTTTTAACTCCAGTTTTGCAGTTTGAGGTCGGATCATATTTTCTATTAGTTTTAAAATCATTGGTTTGGGAAATAATACCCTCAAATAGATACCAATGTTTCGAAAGAAGAAAAAATCTATTTCTTAACTAATCCATAAACAAAAATATCAGGTTGAAAGAAGAAAGTAATGGAATGTTAAATTCTTGTTTAAACTGAGCCTTTGTAAATTTGTCACTATAATTTTTGAAGGATAAAATAAATGCTGAAAAATCATTTGAATAAGTAGGAGACAATTTAATAAAATATATTTCGGAAAAAGTAGGGAGTAAGCTCCTTAGGGGGGTATTATTTCATTAAGCGAGGGGAAAGGGAGACGATTGACAATATTGGAAGAGATTCGAGAACGATTGGAAGAAATAAAAGAAAGGATAATTTTTTTTTGCGAAGGAGAAGATCCTGAAGTATTGTGTCTTCCCCTCATGCTATAAGGAAGTCAGCTTTAAAAAGGGGTCGAGAGAAAATTAGCTGCCGGGAAGTGGGGGCTTACTCGGCTCTAATCCCTCTCTCTCGTCCCGAGGGTCGCTCTGTCTCATTTGTTTGCACCTTGAAATATTAGCCAGAGCTGGCTGACAAGCCAATTGGAGCGATTTAGGCTGTCATTGCTCCAGCTGCTTCTTTGAGACTACTCATGTTTTCCGATAATGACTCTTAACCATGAGCTATCAGGGCCGGCTTCCTGATTTTCTCCTTTTTAATATCCCGACATCTCTTTAAGTGCTTTTATTGGAAAATTATTTCATTCTAAACGTTTTTCTTACTCTTCATTCATCTGTTTCTTTTTATATTTTACTTTTAAAAGGTTTCACAAGACAGTAATAAACTAATCATAATTAATACAAATTATACTTATAGCATGCTAACAAAATAAAATAGGAAAAATACCTGGATAGAACAGGTAATCGAAAAATGTCAATTCTTTTTTCTCTTATTCAAAGAAGTTGCAGTTACTCTTCTGTTAGTCTCTTACACTGCATAAATGCATAAAAAATCACAATTTTTTTTCCTTCTTCTCTATTCACAAGCAATGATTTTTTAACAATTTCTTTTTGGAGACGTCTATTACTGAGACTATTTTAATTTTAAGACCTAGATGTGATATTAATGTAAATGTTCTTTATTTATATAAGTTTTAATGAGTTTAAAAATAGAGTTGATAGGGGCCTCCCATTTTTCGTATTAATGAAAATCTTATAAATAACTAATTTAACTCGAACTTTTTCACTAATTTATTTTTTTTAACCTATGGGAAAATTAACATTTTTTTGTTTCTTATTTCAAAGCACATTGTGGTTTTTGTTGAATTTCTTTGGATCAGTAGGATTGTAGGCGATTTCTAAATTACTATGAACAAAAATTAATATTTGGTGTCACCTTTAGAATAGTGGCTAGCATAACAACCTTCTATGTCTAAGGTAACGGGCTCAAACCTGCAGCTAGCCCTAGGATTTTTTTTTTTATGGAAGTAAAAATCCTTAGTTATGCTGTCCTTCGGAGGGGACGTAAAAAGGTGGTCCACAGTATATGCGATGTCAGGTACACAAAAGCAGCTTTAAGGATTTTTATTAAACTCGCTATATTGATGTAAAATTTAATGAGCTTTAATATCATGTAGATTTTATTCCGATTGAAATAGTTCGACAGGGCTTAAATGCCGATATTTTCAATTTTCTTCTTCTAAACTATCTTCAATTTTGTACATTTCAAAAGATTTACCATATCATCTTAATGGCATTGATAAAGGACGGCTAAATATACAAGTTGGACGAAATTTATGACCAACTAAAGGATAAAAGAGAAAATATATATATATATATATATATATATATATATATATATATATATATATATATATATATATTTATTTATATTGAGAACAGAAATATAGACGTATAATATACCTTTGGAAAGAGAAGGATTTTAGAAAAAAATATTATCTGATACACGAATTTGTTGAAGGTAATATAAAGTGACGAATGGGGAATAGACTTATTACTTATTAATAATTTAATGTAGTTATATTATTTAATCTAAATCATATGTTTCCAACGAAAAATGAATACTCGTTTTATTAAAATCAACTTAGAAGTTTTTCAAATTGAAGTATATTTAATAGATTTTAAATCGATTTTACTGGTCGAGGTCGAGGTAAGTCGTGTGTTGCCAGATTTTTTTCATTAGAACTCATACAACTCCTTATCGGTAGGTTCTAGCGACAAATTATATAAAACAAAAATATTTTTCATAATATTTCTCACTTTCATACTACCGTAATTTGTTGCACCATACTGTTTTAACAATATCGAATGCATTCGAATTTATTATGTCACATAATGAATCAAAGTTCATTCTATGCTATTTATAAAGTTTACTCCCTATTTGCCCTCAAGAGTCTACATCATATGTATACTGAACGTCTGATTGTTATAAGATCCGAAAATATGTGGGAGATTTGAAAATACTAAAAAAAGAAGTTGTGTTCTTGGTAATAAAGTAGCTTTCAGAAATATTTTTTTAAATTTTTAATTTATTTATTAAGGGTCGATCTTCCACCTTCTGGGGCAATGGGTATTACAGCTATAAGAAATCATTCATTCCATATATGTACGTTGTGAACAAATAAAAATATATATATTAAAATTACTATAAAAAATAATTAAGTCTAAATAAAGAAGAAAATAAATACCTAAATGTATATAAAATAAAATAAATAATATATAAAGAAAAAAATAACAACCTTGATCACTTTCATACCTATTTACAATATTTTCTAACTGCCCCTGAGATCACCGAATCAAACCCCGAGATGTCGTGGCACAATGCCAGAAAATCCATGCGCCTATCACTCAGCCGCGTCACTGATCTTGAAAGCTAGTGGAGGCTGAGTGAGGGCGCTAGAGCCAAGGTGAGGAAGTGAGGAAGCTGGCCATTGCTAGCACTCCAATGACATATTTACAAGAGATCTCTGGGCCACGGCCGCTTAAACATATGAGGAGGTTTTTTTTTTTTTTTTTTTTTTTTTTTTATTATTCTGGGACAGGGTCCCTTTAGAACTATTGATATGTACAATTACGATATACGATGTGTACGATGAGTAGTAGAGCGGACAAGAAAGGAGTGATCAAAAGTTTTTGTTCTATGGATAGGAATATAAAGGTCGGAATGGCGTGATCTTGTTTCAAGGGAGTGGATTGACGATTTAAATTGCAGAAGACTGTGGATATAGGGAGGTAGCTTGGAGTGGATGGTTTGGTAAAGGTATGATCCCAGGAAATATTGTCTGCGGATAGAGGGAAGGAGCCACTTTAACTCGCTGTATAAATGGGTCACATGAGACCTCCTCGGTGTGCCGAGGACAAATCCTAAAAATATGTTCATAATTCGCTTAAGCTTGTCCTCGAGCGCAATGGAGAGTCCACCATATACCATACAGCAGTAGCCACAGTGGGGGGAAAATAAATGAGGAGACAAGGAGCTTACGGGTGGATCGCGGAAGAAGATGGCGGGAGCGATGGAAAAATTTAAGGGTACTTATTGTTCTACGGGATATTTGGGCAATATGGGGTTTCCAGGAGAGGGTTTGGTCAATGGTAATCCCCAGGATTTTGACAGAGGAAGTGAAGATGATTGGGTGGTCATTTAGGGTTAGAGTTGGAAATGTAGTATGGGATCTTAGGAGGGAATTGGAACCTATAACAATGGCTTGAGTTTTCAAGGCATTTAGCCTTAATTTATTAATTAATTAATTAAGGATTAAAGGGATAATTAGAACTAGGTCGGGATTCTAGAATTATTGATGTTGAAATTTGATATAAGTCTATAGAATTAATGCCTCTTGGAGTTCAGAGCAACGGCTAATGTCCAATGATAGGGGAACGAATATAATATATTGTTATGAAAGTAATTTAAATTTTATGACTACTATAATCCTTTAATAAAATTACTCTTACTCCTGTTGAACAAATCCGATACCTAGGTCACCATCTTGACAAGCGCCTTACTTGAAATCCTCACAGAAGAATGAAACGACAAGAAACTGCTCGAACATATCGATTACTACAACAAACGTTCAAAACTTCCAATATATTACAAAAGACTCATTTACATCACTATAATCAGACCTATTTGGACTATTTGGGGCTCTACGAAACCATCTAATTCCTCCCGCATTCAGTCCTTACAATCGCAAAATCCTTAATGTCAATTATTGTGTCACAAATCAACTCCTCCATAATGACCTAAACAAGCCATTTGTTGCTTATATATCCCCCGTGATAGATACTCCTCTTTTCATTCTAAACGCCCATACAAACCCACTTCTCCTTAATTTATCTTCCTTACATATCTCTGATAATCCTCCAAGGTGACAGAAAAGAAGGTGGCCTCGGGACCTACTGCCTTAAAATAGTTAGTGAAGTGCTACCACTGGGTAGTTCTTACTCAAGACATTTTCATGACTTTTTAATTTCATATTACATATTTACTTATGTGTTCTTTAATACAGTTGTAGATTACTATAAATAAAAAAAAAAAGATTACTATATACAAAATATTACATCATTTGATATTATCAATACCTGGATGCTATCTCATATCTATATACAGCGGAATGATTACTCTTCCTTTCTGAAGAGATTGTTGAATCTTTTTCCCTCAATCCCTTTTATAAGTAGGAGACTTTAAGTTGGGACCCGATTCTATTCCTATATCGCTGGCAGATGTTTTCCACTAAATTTTCTGAAATGTTCTTCAAAGGCTCGGAGCTACTGATCCGTGAGGCCATTATCCGTAACAGATCTGGGAGAATCCTGGGGCAGAATCCTCGAGTGGATTATATTCCAAGCTGAATAGAAATTGCTCGCTCGGTTTGAGGGAAAGGACTGGGAGGCGATTCACGCTCTAGCGGGCCGAGCCGGATGCATCCTCTGTTCGCCCAGTCCTCTCTGTCCACTATCGATGGCACTGTCTTATACCTATCGATATTATTAACAACTATCGAATCTGATAAATAACTTTGTTACTAAAATACTTTTATACTCTCACTCAAAAAAGTTTCCATACAGTATGCTATTGATTTGCAGGTCTATTTATTTTCAACTTAACAATTTCCTAATGTACAAATTATTAACACTAATATAGGATAAAACAATGGATAATATTGAGGATGTATAGTCGACAGTAGAAACTATTATAGGTGGAATAATCAGGAATCAGTCATGTTTTGAAAATTTTTAATTTTGCCAACGATACTTTATTGTACAAATTGCATGTGTAATTTTTTTTTTTTAATAGATTTATTGCTATTTACAACTGTATAATGATTTAGTAAATGAGATACAAGATAAAAATGTCATGGATTCACATGTGGGAATACTACCCATTGGCAGCTTCCCAAAGACTATGTTAAACTAGAAGGTCTCGTGGCCATCTTCTTTTCAGACGCCTCGGAGGATTATCAGGGATTGTATAGGAAGCAAGGATTGAAACAAGTGGATTAGAGTGGGAATGGAGTTTGTCATGAAAGGAGTGGTACCTGGTTCGCGCCAAGTCAGAAACATAGGGAACGTTAAGGTCTTCATGGATGAGTTTATTTGTGACAAAATAAGGAGCGTTGAGGATTTTACGAAGGATTTTTGATTGCAAGGATTGGAGACGGGAAGAATTTGATGGTTTAGTAGAGCCCCAAATCTCTACTCCGCATGTGTAATTTATATTTTATTTACGGTATATTTATCTTTTCGTTTATAACACCTCTGGTTTTTGTTATTTATTTATTTTATTTTATTTTTTATTATATACCTTATGGATCTTTTACATACCTCAGATTCTAGTGTTTATAATTTTCTGTTGAAAATGTTGAGCCTTATTGTACATACGAGTATATTGTTTTATTTTTTCCATTGTATAATTTTGTAAAACTTTTTAAAAACAAAGATAAGCTGCAGTATTTACACTTAGAGTTTATGGTTTTCCTCAGTTTATGCTTGGACATGGCTCAGTAATGGTACGTTTATATATAATTTTTTTTTTAATTCTATATTAAAGTCTAAAGTTTTGTAAACTTTTTGTTTTTATGCTTATCATCATCAGACTATGTATCATATTATCATTATCTGTATCTAAAAATTTTAAGTATGTTGGTACATTTTCTGTTTTATTTCAAATGTTATCATTGTCACTACATTCAAAAGAAAATTTTCATTATCATATTAATATGTATCTCTTTTGTTCCGATGTTTGTAGCCCTGATGATGGCTAACAAGCTTGAGCCGAAACGTTGGCAAAATTAAAAAATTTCAAAACATGACTGATTCCTGATTATTCCACCTATAATGATAATAAAATGGATTTATTTATTTTCATTTCGACATTAATATCTGAAGGTACTCTCCTTCAAACGGTACGTACTCTTATCTGATTTAAATGTCTCTCACCTATTTACCTATCCACTTCTAACATCTCAACCTTTCCAACATATCGTCTTTGTTTTTCGTTCTTCATAATTTTTTTCACAGAGAGATATGTATAGATACGTATTCACTTATTTTATTATTATTATTCGATTAGACCATTTGGAAATCAAGATGATAGACTAATTTGGACACATTTCTATTTCTTAATTGTTCTTCTCCTCTCTCAAGAAGCCTTCATCCGTTCAGAAAACCGCTTTTTTCGTTCCTCCGTCCACTTGGTTCCCGTTCTTACCCTTATAGGTTTGACTTGGAAACAACCCTTCGTGACTTTTCTCCAAATATTTTCTGTTCGTTATTTCTTCAATTATTCAAGATCTTGTTTTCCTTCCTTAATCCAGGTTATAGCTGTCATTTCAAACAGTTTGCGGACTAATTTCTTGACCATCCTGTTTCCTTCATCCTCTAAACGTTCCTGGAATATTTTAATCTTCGCTTTCTAATGATATCGTCTATTGGCTCATTGTTCCAGTAAATTAATTTGTTGCTTTTTAGTTTCTACTGCCCTTCACTGTTCTTGGCTGGTCCCATAATTCTTCTTCAGATATTTCTCTCGTTTGTTTCCAAGTCTTCCAGTTTTCTCTTACCCAAGGTCAGCGCTTCCGGTTTTATAACAATGTGGTAATGTCTAAGTTCGCCGTTCCAAGATATACATTTTTTGTTATGCGTTTGCCGGGTCCTCTCCACGGCACTAAAATCTAGGGATCGAGTTTTTAAGACGGCCATTATTAATTTTTAGTTTATTAAGTTCATCAAGTCACTTATTTTATATTATAATGTTTCTCCTTTTATGAAAGTATAGACATTTTGTACGTCATATATTTGTTATCCTTTTTCTCATTCAATAAAAATTATTCTTTATTTTTTTTTTAACTTTACAATTTTTTACATTTTTAATACTGTAAATATTGATATTTTTAAAAATTTTAATTATAAGTAGAATAATCAGGAGTCAGTGTTTTTTTAAATATTTTAATTTTGCCGACGTGTTGGCTCAAGCTTTTGAGCCATCATCAGGGCATTACAGAGCCATGTCCAATGTTGAGTTTATGATTGGACATGGCTCAGTAATACCGTGATGATGAGCTTGAGCCAAAACGTCGGCAAGATTAAAATATTTAGAAAAAGACTAATCTCCACGCTAAAAGGCACAAGGAGAAAGCTAAAGAAAAAGAAGAAGAAAAAGACTGACTCCTAATTATTCCACCTAAAATACATAGTATCTACAGTCGACTATACATCCTCAATACAATTAAAAATTTTAATTTTCTATAATCTAATTGTTCATCTATTATTAAATTTCTTTTGTCCCTTCTGTCTCTAATAATTTTTATATTTGTCATTCGTCATAACTAACATTTCACTTTCTATTTAATTATCATTATATTTCTTTTACTTATCATATTTATATATTGTACTCTACTACTGGTTGTTATCTGTTGTTTGTTTATAACCCTGAAGAATTCCCGTAATTTAGCCCGTAACGTCGGCACCTGTAAATTAAGTTCATACTTGATTGTGTGTTCTTTTGACTGCACCCAGAACTAACTTCTCCCATATATACATACAGTCAAATATTCTCACTTCACGATTAATATTTAACGATGTAGAATGTAATTTGGTAATGATAAGTCAAAAAGTTTTGGTACACGTTCAATATTAATCGTATTTGTAGTACTATGACCGTCTTTCCCGGGAAACTCATTTTTTATTTTTTTTTAGGAACGTTTTTTAAGCGTTTCTTGTGATTTGACAGAACTTATGGTTCGTTACCAAATGCGGTGCTTATCTCTAAAAAACAGTTGCACATATATTAAATAAGTCGCATGCTTCTGTACAGTATGTATTAAAAATACATAGAAGGTTAAAATCTCAGAAGGAAAGGCGCCATACGCGACCATCCTTGATGAAGCCAATGTCTGGTTTTACGTAAAAAAACATCCATAAAAATCGGTGAGACATTAGGAATCTTCTCGTTGACAGTCGAAGATCCTTCACTGTAGTAATAATTCCTATGTTTTTTTTAAATAAACCACTTAGTTTTGGTTTTATGTTAGTTTTCCTATTTCCAAACCCTTCCGAAAATATTCCAAATAAAATTCTTTTATTAGTAATTATCATAAATAATAATCATGTTATCTAAGATATAAATCCCTTATTAAGAGCAAACCATAAAAATCACGTAAATTTAGAATAGCGTTGTCGTAAACGAAAATATATATATATATATATATATATATATATATAAGTTTTTGTTGTTCTTAGGTTTCAGTCAATGAATAAACAATTTTATCTATGCGACGTTTCGAGAATTTATTGTTCTCATAATCATGCCTTAACAGTGGAAAAAAAACAGAACATTAATATTATTATACAATAATTAATATATGATGTTATTGTTAGAGATATAAAAAAGAGTCCCTCTAATTATATCTCTAACAATAACATCATATATTAATTATTGTATAATAATATTAATGTTCTGTTTTGTTTCCACTGTTAAGGCATGATTATGAGAACAATAAATTCTCGAAACGTCGCATAGATAAAATTGTTTATTCATTGACTGAAACCTAAGAACAACAAAAACTTAAATTATCAACTGTCGAGAACTCGTCAAACAATATATATATATATATATATATATATATATATATATATATATATATATATATATATATATATATATATATTTATTTTTTTTTTTTTTTTTTTTTTTAAGAGGAATAATCTTTATATTCTCAGACGAAATAGAAGTTTTTACACCAGTGTTTTATGGATAATTTCATTTAAAGTTGATACAAAACTTAAGTATAGAGACCTAAGCCTAAACAATAATAAAATCTTCCAAACCATTCGAAGGTATTGTAACTTTTACACGAACACAATATTGGCGAGGTGACGCGTTATATATCACCGGAACCTGTTCCGACATTAGCTATTAAATCATAGGGACAGCGTAATATCAATAATAAATACTCCACGGCTGACAGTGCCATCTATATCCCGATATCGCCATCATTATATGTCACGTGACGTCTCAATGGGGTGGTGGGGGGAGGGTATATGGAAATGCTCTATCCCAGGTGCGCTCCTCCCCCCCAATGAAGTCTAATTTATCATTAGCTTTCTTCAGGAGGGTAATATCCTTGCTTCCTCATATCCTGCCCCATATTAGATCCTTCCCCATATCACTCCTAGCTCCTAATATCTGGGGTCTTCCTGATGGATATGGTACCCACCTTGTCTCGGTATAGCATAATTTTAAGGCATGTGTAGTTTTAGGTACCAATTTTGGAAAAATGGTCAGGAGAAATCATTATGAAATTTCAATAGTGTGTCAGAAGATAAAGGAGAAATTGACCTCCCTACTATACAGACACAATAATTGCTAGGTCACTAACAAAATAATTGCTAATTTGGGGCGGGTTAGCGCGCGTTCCTATGAACGAACATTTCCCGGCAACCTGATGACCGAAACCTTCATAATAAAATAATTACATACAATAAGATACATTTGATAATTAATTAGGTTAGAGCGGGGCTAGTTGACCATAGGGACAAGTTGGGCAATTTAAATGTCTCTCAAACTATTCACCGTAAGCATAGGCATCTTATGGCGGAAAGAGTCGTGGGAGAGATAATCACCACGCGATCGCTAGTGGCGGCTGGATGAGCGAGTGGAGCGCTCGCCTGTATTGTTTATTTTTTAACCAAAAAGTAAAAACGTCGTTCATCTGTTTTTAATCAGGTAAGTGTTAATCTTTTAGAGAATTACTGTGTACTTTTTATATGTGGAGTTGTTATGGGTATAATTCTTAGAATTTTTTTATAACCTCGCTTTTGTTTTAAAATTTCGGGTTGGGGTTAGTTCCTTAACTTACCTCACGACTCAAACAACTTAAGTAATGAATGTTTTATTTTTTGTTAGGATGCGCACTTACAAGAGGAAGGCTACATTATGTTCTTAATTGCAACAGTGACAATGATCATTACGTTCTAAGATCTAATTAATATTTTTTTAAGATATAAGCTATATGAGTAATATTACAAACATTTAAGTCTGATTTTATATAGCAGGACTGAATCTAATGTTGAAGTTTATCTTAAGATACATTAATGTTTTTTTTATTCTAGTTTTGGTTAATTATTTAAAGAAAATTACTCTAAATTTTGTCGTTCTGTCACTAAAAGACGATAAATGAAGAGCTGATTATAAAACACACGGTTTACTTTATTTCTAGTCGAAATTGAACCCTTGGTTTGGTGAGACATTCTTTGTGCTCAACTTGCCCCATACCCTTGCTCAACTTACCTTAACTATGGGGTACATTGAGCAAATTTGACTTCCTGGATTAAAATAGCTGTAGCTCTTAAATTCGACTACTTACAAAAATATTACTAAAGACACTTTTGCTAAGGGATATATTACGAATCCATCAAGCCACTTAAAAACTCGTTGAGACTTACCCTTGAGGAGCTATGCCCGATCTAGTGAAAAATTGCTCAACTAACCCCGCCCTACCCTACATAATTAAGTGTCAGGGGACTATTAACTAAGTAACGGCACTTATCCCTCACCCTTGTCAGTTAAAGTGCTTTTATGAATCAGTTTTTACCGTTATCAGTTCTGTTTTACGAGATTCCTCATCTTTAAGTGGTATTTTGATTGCTCAAAATGAAAGGGAATTTTTTTTTCTCAATTAATGATTTTTCATTTCCGAAAAGGAAAATCTGTTGTGCAGACGGTTAACAAAATTTGCAGTGTGTATGGCGACAATGCCTTAACAGAAAGCACCGTCCGTAAGTGGTTTGGTCGGTTTAGAAACCGAAATTTTGCCATGGAAGACGCTATACACTTGGGTCGATCTGAGTTCTAGGAGAACGGAATTAAAACATTACCTGAAAAATGGCAACATGTAATAAATAAAAATAGGTCATATATAATTTATTGAATATATTTACAAGAATTTAATGTTTTTATTGGAATTAACAGTTTAAAACGCTACTAACTTATTTTAAAACCTAATGCTGTTGACTAATTGATGTACATTTAATTATTTATATAAAAATTGTTTTTAATAATTTTTTATGTATACGAAATAACCTTAACAAAGTCCTCAAAGGTTATAAACACATTGTTAATAGTAACTATGGATATGAATTAGTCATAGATCTGATACGGTAAGTCAAAATCACTTTCTAATATATATATGGGTCATTTGTAGCATATAGGCTCGCACAACAGCGTTCTAAGCCCAAGGTCAAGGGTTCAAACACGCAGGTAGTCCTATGATGTTTGATGGAAGTGAAAAATCCTTAATTATGCCGTCCTTCGGAGGAGACTTATAAGGTGGTCCCGAGCTTGTGTGATGTCAGGTACTCGTTAAAGATCCCTATCCTAATTAGAACTGGATAGGAAAAATGTAGGACTCCCGCCATAGCATCGTCCAATTAGCCAAAGTACCGTAAATAAAGTGACGTTAAATAAACAAATAAACAAACTCCCTATTATTAGTGAATTCATGCTTAATATATTTATTAATCTATTATAATTAAATAATTAAGTAACTAATACCTATATAATATTGTCGCTTATATCAAAACCAATAAGAAGCGTGGTTTAAATATGACCAAAAATATTAAATTGTCACATTGAAGTAAGTTAAAATACAATGAGGTTAATGTTGACGCTTGGAGAAGCCCAGCACGTCCCTAACCATTCTACAGCTAGAATACAAATTAGATGATATGTGAAGGAAGGGAATAATAAGATTTTATCCACGCAACCGAAAGATTATATTTAAAATCGAGAGAAAAAGATTTATTTTTTAAAGATTTAACTTTTTCTCTTTATTACAATTTCAGCTTCAACGTGTTGAAGTTATCTTCACACCTGCCTTATGTAAAGTAATAAATAGTAATCTATAACAAGAAAGACTTACAATAAAAAAATCCTAATCTAGGTGTTTAGGATTACTCATATTGAAATAATAACTTGCAACTAATATGTTGAGCGACGACTCCTATTACCTCCGTTGTTAAAATCCATTTAGTAACTTTTATGCAAAGGTTAAAAAGTTACATTCAGGTTCGATGGAAAAATATATTTCATAAAATAATTTATCATATTATCATCTAAAACATTCACTAAGTTTTATCCGGTTTTTACATTATCCGTTATCTTTTACAAGATTATATTTTTTCAAAAATATTTAACTTTCTTTCTGTTTATTATTTACATAAACTACTACAATATTTTTATTAAAAATTAAAAAGGATTCCAAGTAAAGCGCTTGTCAAGATGGAGACCTAGGTATCGGGTTTGTTCTACAGGAGTAAGATAGTAAGTAAACTGGAATATGATTATTTGTTCTTATCAACTATAATCACCCGAAACATTTAGATCTTAAGTACCTCACTAGCAATGCATAAGTTTTTTTAAGGAATTTCCGGACTAAATATTATTAAATCTTCTTGCTTCAGGTTGTTGCAGAGTAGAGTATAATCGCTTATTTATTTAAATAAAAACAGGATTATTATTCCACTTATGAAGAATAATGTTCTCCATTCTCTTTATCAAGTTTCGAAAAAACTGATTAATCCTAAAACACGACACCACCCCGCCTTACTCAACCCTTAATGTAAATGGCGAAGCATGATCCGAGCGGGGACAAACAGGTGGGGCTGCTGTTGACAAAGTTGGTCCCTAACCCATCGGTAATTGGTGTTCCCTTTGAGGGAAGTTAGGGGAAGTAAGTGCCTGGCTAAGGGTGCCGTTTACCATGTCAACTATCCCAGGGTGATCTGGCCCCAGGGGTTGTGGAGTCGGCTTACCGGTTAGCAAAACCTAAACCAGTGACTAACACTACTGCCGGCCTAATTTGGAATTGCGTAGTTTATACCAATTTAATAATGGAATATGCACTAGCCTAAGTATAATGACGAATGTCCCATAAAATCGTCTCTGTGTACGTCCTGAATTTTACCTGAAAATAGAAAACGGTACGAAATCGAAATTTAAATTATGAAATAGCCGTTTGCGGCTACTCTAATCACTTGCCGATTACCTAGAACTCCATCTTGACAAACGGCTTATTTGGAATCCTCATGCAGAGCTAAAACGACTGAACACTGACTAAACGAACTGTCAAACCTTTCCCCTAAACTACCAAAGACTGATCTACCTGACCAATGGACTTACGGGGTAATGGGGTTCTACTAAACCATCGAATTCTTCCCGTATCCAATTATTATATTCCAAATTATTTGTAAAATTCTCAAAGCTCTCTATTTCGTCACTTATAAACTCATACATAGTGACATTATGTTGCTGATTCGGCCCGAACCAGGTACTACTACTTTCATTAAAAACTCATTAATTAAACAATTAATTAATTAACAACTCTAATCCACTTCAATTCCAACAATTGATTCCTCTTCAGTTTCTGATTATATTCGAAGACGCCTGGAAAAGACGATGACTGCGAGATCTTTTGATTTAAAACGTTTAATGGAGTACTAGAAGAAATTACCCATGGTGGCGTCAGTGAATGAAAGAATTAAGTAGTTTCAACCATTTATTTTCTGCCAACGTTTCGACCGCCATTGTGGTCATTATCAGAGGTAAAAAGATGCAAAAGAGATTCATTTAGAATAAGATAAATATACTATTACTTTTACATTAACTTTATATGAAATCCTTATTGAACACCTATTGCGATCGAAAAATTTTCGAATTTCAGTTTTACAACGGAAATACACGTTTTAGGGTCCCCTGAATCTAAATAACCAAGTCCCGCAAAAAGGTCTGTGTGTTGTGTGAGGTAACTCCCAAGCAAAAACGATAAGTCCTACGAAACGGAAATTTCATGTTTAAGACAACTATACGCTCGAGATGTTACAGAGTCTGTTTTATCAAAATCGGCTGACCGTGAGATCTACTTTATACCATGCATGTTGCACCTTTTTTACGATTTCTCAAAAACGGTTTAACGATTTTGATTAAACTCTCTATATTGATGTAAAATTTGATAGGCTTTAATATCATGTAAGTTTCATTCTGATTGAAATAGTATAAAACAGGGCTTAAATGCCGATATTTTAAATTTTCTTTCTCTAAAGTACCTTTAATTTTGTAGATTTCTAAAAAATTTAGAACATCATCTTATTATCATTGATAAATTAACGGGTAAATATGTAAGTTGGGCGAATTTAATTAACAACTAAGAAGAAAACTGCAAATAGATTTTTTTATGCAATTTTTGTGTTTTGGAACACAAGAATAGTAATAGAGATTCATAATATACCGTTGGATAGCTAAATATTTTATAAAAAATATTATCTAATACACGGAATTTGAAATGGATAATGGACAGTGATGAAAAGCCGATAAAACCGACTATCTGTTGTAGATAAAAATATAGCAGATTATTTAATAAAACACATGTTTCTATTGAAATTCAAAATAATTAATTCCTTACCAATTTATTTGTATCTTTAAATTTAAATTTAAACTACTGAGCTAGAGAATGCCAATAATAAAACATAAAAGGAACTAGATTTGCAAATAAATCGATAAATTAAATTACAATGACTCAGGTATAATAATGCTATACCGAGTAGGTACAAAGATATAAAAAATTACTTGAAATGAGAAACATTGAAATATGGAGTAGGGTGGAGTAGTACTGTACCGTAATGTAGGCGAGTTAAACTAGGTACAATTTGGTAGAATGGGATGTAGGTAGGTGGATGGGAAAGCACGTACGAAAGGTGGGTACAATGGAAAATACGTACCGCATTTTAGACGGGATCTGACAACAAGTGTAAAATTGTAATACTAACATAAAAAGAAGTTTATAATTAATATATAATAATCTAATAATATATAAAGATTAACATCTTCTTAGATACCTGTAAAACTACATACGTGATAAAAAAAATAATATTTACAAATGAATTAGAAACACGTGTTTAGAGTTCAACAATTGTAAAGATGGGAAATTGCATTCAGAGGGAATAGAAAAGTTATATTGGGAAAAATGTATCGATAGTAGAGATGACCAATTTGGATATAATCGACAGTTGTAATTTTTTATTTTGAACTAAATTATTTTTTCGGAAATTTAATAAATACTACATAATTAATACGTCCCCTCCGTCTTTAAATATTTCCTAACGAAGCTGGCTGATTCGTTTACGATAACAAGCTGAACTCCCACTGAAATAAAATATTACTGAGTAAAGATCCCATCCTGTAACAATTCTCGGTAATAAAATACTTCTCGCCGTCGGAGGATTACCAAAAAGGTGAGAGAAGGGACTTATTCAGGGGGTTTAATACTTAACCGCCCGGGATGGGAAACTCCAGCTACCCGGCCTCAATATTCATTAGCTGTGGCTCCGGGTCTTAATCTTGTGTTGTTGGCTATTATTGTGGCTACTGGTTCCTACCTTCTATCTTAGCCAAGGCTTGAATCCAACAGCTTAATTGGAAAATTGATAATTGGTTTTAAAACGACGTCTTTGAAATACTTGTTTAAAACTGCAGAAATGAGTTTTTCCTCTTATTGTACTTTCCAAAGAAGTATTTTATGATTGATAAATGCTAAAGTATTAAGCAGAATCGATTAAAAAAAAAACACTTAAAAAACTGGTACGAACAAAACACAAGACTTCAATTTACCTTGCTAGTTAAAATGTATTTTTAGATTTTGAGATAACTGATACAAAATCTGGTTTTACAAAAAAAAAAATTAATTTGAATTTTGATGGAAACATTTTTTTTTTCAGATTTCATAATCTTAATAATAATATCATAAAATCTTCAGCTTTTCAACTGTATATTATACATCTATATTACTCCTGTCAAGTATTTTTTTAAAATATATTTTATGATATTTACAACTGTAATTATATATAATATAAAATAATATAAATTATATAATAAATATAATATATAAGGGCGCTAAAGACCTCAGATGTTTGTGCCATAAATAAAATAACCTAACCTATAATATATAATATGTAAATGGGCTAATTATATATTTATGGGCGTGATAATGTCTTGTGAAGAAACAACCAGTGGTAGCACTTCAATGTCAATTTAATAAAGTAGGTCTCGAGGTCATCGTCTTTTCAATCGCCTCGAGAGTTGTCGGAATAGATGGAATGATAAGTTACGTAAAGAGGATTAGTGTGGGTTGGGAGTTTGGAATAAAAAGAAGCATATCGCTTTCGGGCTAGTTCTGCGACAAGTTGTATATTTAGGTCATTATGGATGATTTTGTCCGTTGCGAAATAAGGAGCATTTAGGATTTTGGATTGTAAGTATTAAATGCGAGAGGAATTAGATGGTTTAGTAGATCCCCAAAGCTCGAATCCATATGTCCAGTTGGGTCTGATGATGGTAACATAAATGAGCTTTTTGAAATAAATTGGAAGTTTTGAACGTTTGTCTAGTAAGTGTTGTAGTAATCGGTATCTACATGCAGTTTCTTGTCGTTTAAATCGCGTATGGGGACTCCATGTAAGACGTTTGTCAAGTTGGAGTCTTAGGTAACTGATTTGTTCAACAGGTATGAGTATATGACTCAGTAAGCGCAGTGAAGGATCTCGCCAGCATATCAAGGTCATCTGCATAGCCCAGCGGTTGGACTGATCTATTGAATATGGTGCCATTATTCAGGATACCTGTTTCTCTCATTGCTTTTTCCAACACCAAATTAATCATGAAGCAAGCCAACGCATTTCCTTGCCTAAGTCCTTTGTTTAATCCAAATTTCAAAAGAAGTGTTCGGACTGTTTGCGGACCCTGCAACTAACATCATTGTTATTTAGATACAATATAAATGAATATTTCTTATTTTGTACTGTTTCATGTAAGCAATAAATTTGTTAGTAATATGGAATTATTTCACGATGTAAAGAATAGAGTCTTGAGACTGACAATTATGAATATTAATAATAATCATTGAATATATTTCATTTTTTAAAAATATTATTATGAATAAAGCTGTGAATTTCATTCAATAGACTTTATCAGGATAAAAAAAAAAAAAAAAACCTTTATCTCTCAATAGATATTGAGATTCAAACTGTGTCACAGCCAATGGATCCTCTCGTGTAAGGAGGTGATTAGACCTTCACCACGCCTATCAGTCACCAGTTTTTCCCCACTTTTAGGAGCTCATTTTTTAAAAGGCTGGGTGTGCCCGAGCACGGTCTACATACACCAGACTTGCTCCACTGCTGAAATTACAGAATAAATAACACATCCGGAGTTCGAACCCGGGAACGGAGCATAGTAGACTAGTGCTCTACCCAATAGACCATGCTTTCCCTTCTTATGCCTGTAATTCTTGTATATTTAATTTTTGTATGATATTATAATACAGTTGTATAATATATATTTATAATGCTATATAATTATCCATGTAACATAGAAATGTCGGATACAGGTAGACGGGTTGGAAAACAAAGGGAGTAGGGGTGCCATTAATATAGAGAGCAGTGTCCGAGCGGTGGCCCAGAACGGGATGTCCCCCCATTCCATCCCCTGCCTAACCTCCCAGCTCCCCTCCCAGCCTCCTCCTAGCCCCCGTAGTAGAGGACTCCTGTTGTTTGTTTGTAGCCTATACCTTCCTCCCGCCTCCTCGCCATCGCTACTTACGTTAGCTCTGATGACTCCTAACTCCGCTTCTACCTACTAATTCGTTTTGTACTTTCATTCTTCTGCGCTGCGGAACTACTACAATCCCAAATATTTGTCAATTTTTTTGTTTTATACCATTAAAGCCAATATATTACTTTTTAGAAAATGAAAAGATAGTTCGAATACCTTATAAATGGTCAAAAGAACAGAAACATTATATAAATAAATTACTTCATTTCTATAGGGGAGCGTTTATACTGCACGCGTTTAAGGGTGTAGACCGGAAGCGGGTTCTATATAATTTTAGAACCCGCTTTCGTTAGAACCACCATAATGCGTGAAGTATAAACGTGCCCTGAGTAAACTCGGGCGTTGCTTTTTGACATAAAAAAAAAAAAATAATAGGCTTACCTTCCCCGAAGGTTAGATGGCGGTACTACTAAATGTTGCCTACACGGATTCGGCCAATGATTACCTTTTTTGGCGATTTAACGTTCTTCACGGAGCCCAAAAATATTCATCCACCTATTTGAGTCGCCACGATGCAGTCTACTCAATTATAGGTTCTGACAAGGTAAAATGCTTATACCGATCGTGGATTTGTTTATGTTTGTTTGTTTATTTAACTTTACTTTATGCTACTGTGCTAATCGGTCGATGCTACAGTGGGAGTTCTATATTTTGCCTATCCAGGTTTTATTAGGATAAGGATCTTTAACGAGTACCTGACATCGCACAGGCTCGAGACCGCCTTTTAAAGTCCCCTCCAAAAAACGGAACAACTAAGGATTAACTACCATAAAAAATCCTAGGACCGCCTGCGGGTTTGAACCTATGACCTTTGGCATACAGCCACCAAGCAACAATTGAGACGTTGATTTCCAAAAGGTACTATATCCATTCTAGGAAATTTTACAGGAAGCGCGAAAATCTATCATTACTATATTATTAAACTAGCTAATTCGGGTCTTTTTGCCTTAAAATTTAGAATATTTTTTTAATATAATAACAACATCATATTAAAGTTATGAAATGAATTTTTTTAGAATGATTTGGAACGAAAATAAATGTGTAATTAGTACTTTTAGAAAATGACCGCATTTCTAAATCGCTTTTTTTTTGGACTTGAGAATTCATTAGATAACATCAAATAGAATATTTAGATAAAACTAAATGATGAGAATACAAATATGTAAAAAAATCTATTTCGTAAAAAATGTCCTTTAGTACCTTTTGGAAATCAACGTCTCAATTGACTCTTGAATTCATTATTCCTTGTAATTCATAATGTGAACATCAATTATGTACAAATATTAACACTTTTGTAATGTACTTGTGAAATCAAAAATTATGTAGCATGCTCATGACCAAATAAGGGTAGATGCATTTATATAAATAAATAAATTATCGGTAATAATTTTATGCCCTACTTGTCACTTTACATTGCCTTTTGGAACTTATCTTTTTCATATCTTTATTCCTTTGACATCTATCCTATCTTGCTGTTCTTATGTTCAAAAAACTAAATGACATTTAAAAAATATTTTGGCTTTTTCTCCGTTAGTTAGTTATGAAATTCTATCAATCCTAAAAATAATATATGGGTAATTCTTCTAAATCTATTAAAATAAAGGTACTTTAGAGGAAGAAAATTTACAATTTCGGCATTTAAGCACTGTTAACTATTTGAATCAGAATAAAACCTTAATGATATTAAAGCCTATACAATTTTAATTCTCCACCGAAACCGATAGTGATAGATGTTACGGAAGTGAATAAAACAAAAGTTGAGTGAGGTATAGAGGGGAGAGAAGTTAGTTAAGCCCGTGTTACAAGGTCGGTAATCCTAACCCTCAATTATTCCCCACTTTTTTTATCTCTTTGTCGGATCCAGGTCACGTTCGCTACTGTATATAGCAGTCTATTACAAATAACATAGAATGCATAATTCTATGTTTAAGTATAACATGAAATAGCCTTAATACAGAAAATCACTTGATCTGTTGAGGATTTAGATAATTCACAATGGATGAAAAAATATATTTCATTTTATCTCAATGTCATTAATTAAAAAACATGGTGTCACATTAAAATATTAAATTAATAAAAATAAGGAAAATATTTGTTTTAAATTCAAACAAAGGTACATAACAACTTATAATATTATATAAATAAAGAGATGGTTAGGGTTGCGTTAAAAAAATATATAATTAAAAGCGAAAAACTATTTAATATTGAACGTTTTGACCCATGTTGTGGTTCTTCTTCAGGGATATTTTTACCATCCGAACCACGTCCTCCTTCATGTCCATTTCAGGGTTAATCATTGTATATTCAATATAATATTTTAACTCATACCTACCTGTATCTACTGAAAAAGTTAAATGTCACCATCACAAAAGTACAGAACATATTTTTTATTTTCGTTTTCAAATATAGACATAGTAGGAGCCTAAAAGGTTATGAAAAATAGTCCCTTAAAAGAAAGTTTCCTGTCTTAAGGATATTAAAATACTTATATATTAAAAAAAATCAGCCCCTGCTAACATTAAAACGCCATATCTCTGCTATTTCTTAACCGATTTCCATAATTATTTTTATTTCGTAGGAATCTGTTTATATGGATATTATAATAATACTGAATATTCTTACTAATAATTTGTACGGTGGAAAATGATTTTTTTATTCGTTGGGTCTGATATCTTAAAACGTAAGCCCTGAAATTTGAGGGGTGGAGATATATTTTTTTTTTTGTCGATACAAATATTGAAAATAATAAAGAAGGACTAAAAAAAAAAAAAAATAGAATCTCTGCTTCAAAAAAAAATAAAAAATTCCATTTTTTTTTTATTTACAAAGCCAACGTTTTATTTTTATTTTTTATTAGAACCATTCCTGCCTTGAAGTAATGCAGGTATTCCAACTGTGGGAAATGCCTGTACAATACAACCTAAAATCAGACCAAAGCCAAATTAAGATTGTGAATTGGCCGGAATTGCTTTATAAACTCCGCTTCCTCCCACAAATTTTCTCATTATCTAATAATACCTTACTGACTTTACTTCAAAGTAAATCACAATAATTCCTATTCATCCCTGTTTACTCAGGCTGCAGGTGTTCCTCAAGGTAGTATCCTCGGACCCGTTCTTTACACAATCTATACACCTGATATACCAACCCAATCCTAACGCTTTCCGTTCCTATGATCCCTTACTGCATTCATATCCCATCAATCTCACATTATTGACTTGAACAAATGAGCCATAATTGGAGGATTAAACAGATCTTATCAAATAACCTTACCTTTATCGTAACCCTACTGAATTCCGGTCCTTTTGTATCCTTTAATAACGTATCGCTTTCTCCTCGTTGAACTGTAATGACAAGAGACGGCTGGACGCTTTAGGCTACTTCAATACTTACTAGACAAACCTTCTAATCTTCCATAAACGATTCATTTACATCACTAACCTAAGGCCAGTATGAACTTACGGAACTGAGCTATGGGGGGAGAAGGGGGGAGAGGGCTCTACTAAACCATCGAGTTCTTCTTTATACTAATCCTTCCAATCCAAAATCCTTCGTAAACATCCTCAATACTCCTTATTTTGTCATGAATAAACTCATTCATAAAGACCTTTGAATTCCATATACTGCTCACTTAACCAAATACTATTCCTCACATGACAAACTTTATTCTCAATCTCACCCACTAGTAAGATCCTTGCTTCCTTCGGATAATCCACCGAGGCGGCTGAAAGGATGATGGCATTAGACCTTCTGGTTTATAGTATTTTATTTATGTATTTTTTTTTTATTGAGATATATTACAATTTGTTACAAAATGAACAATAGTAATAGTGAAATGAGACAACATTTATACAATATATACTGAAAATAATAATAATAGTCAACTACATAAAATAGAAAATAAATAAATTTATATATATATATATATATAATATATATAATATATATAATATATATATATACAATAAAATAATAATAAATTAAAAAAAAATCAAAACAACACCTATAATTAGATAAATAAAAAGTTGGCAATAAAAAATCATACAAACAATCATAACTACATGCAATATATACAACTGCTAAAGGGACCCTATACTGCGCTTTTCCCTCCACTTGTAGAGTAAAAGCGGAATCCAAGAGATCCCAGCGCCTCTATAATATTTATTATGCTTCCAATAGGTAGCATCACTACATGACTGATCTATGCCATTTGTATTTTAGAAAATATACTAGCTTTGCTATGTTATACAGACGTCAATTTCAATAAAGAATACATAAAGAAAAAAAATACTTGGCATGGCATTTTCCGACATTTTGGCTCAATCGTTTAATTGAGCCGAAATTTCGGAAAAATTAAAATGTTTATCGAACTGCTTCAGATTTTATTTCATTAACAGGTAAATGAAAGTGATATCAATTGTGTATTGCGCAGAAATTCGATAGGTTTTCCTTTAGAGTTGTTTTAAATTACATTTGAGAATTCCTGAAGGAAAGATTAAGGACAGAAAGCGTAAAGTTGAAAGAGTGAATGGCTATTTAGTGAGGAATGCAGAGCACTTCCTTAGGGCGGGCCTGCTCTAAAGGAGCCCTACCCTCTTCAAAGGGCTTCAATCTTAACATTTTCAACCGGGCTCTTTCACGACTTCTCAAACAGTATACAGGCCAAATCAATTTTTTAAAAATTCGCAACCTATTCCACTAGCTTATATTCGAAAATCGTATGAAAAAGAATTTAAAAAATAAAACAATACACCTGTATCTCTACAGCCCGCGAAAGGTCTTGGGCGCTGTACTTATAAAGATTCGCACTGCTTCAGGATGCAAGGAGGTGATTAGGCTAAGTCACACTCGGCTCTAGTTTTTATCCCAAGTTCGGGGACCTAATTTAGGGTCGCTGGGTGTGTCCCAGGAGGTTCCCTTCAAGGCTGCAACACAGAATAAAAAATTCTGCCTCAGCCAGGATTCAAAACTGCACCCGGAAAACAGTAGAAATAAAACTTAAAGAAATTTGCCTTGATTATTTTGTAATCAATGATTTTTTTTTAATCTAAGAGCGGATCTATTTTTAAATCCACACATGATTTTAATTTACCTGGGTTATTTAAATCAATTTAAATGATGATGAAGAAAGTGAAAATTTACTGAATTATTTAAAAGAAATCAAGATTACAATAAATTTAGAAAAACTTGCCAATGACCGTAATAAGGCCAAAAAAAAAAAAAAAATCATTATCTATGAAATAAAATTTTTCGTTAATGAATTGAAAAAGTTCAAGTATTATTTAATTTGTTCGAAACATTAAAGATTAAATCAAAAATCCCCATACCTCAGTTCCATAACAAACCAACGATCGCAGGGCACAATTAAAAACTTGCATTTTTTTGTTTACAGAAATATTTTTGTTGATCATTACATTATTACAAATACTATTAATTAGAAATTGATAACTTTTTTATACTGTTTTTTAAAAGTCAAATGCCATTCTGATGATGATACCTAGGTATTTATCTCATGTTACCGACTTATACGGTGAATTAAAGTTGCTCCTTCCCTTTACCCCCAGACAATATTTCCTTGGATCATACCTTTACCAAAGTATCAACTCCCTACATCCACAGTCTCCTTCATATGTAAATCCTCAGTTCCAATCATTTGAAAACACTACTTTCACTCTGGAATTCTCTACCAGCCCTTATCCGCCATGACTGCTTCTTTATCCTGATTACAAAACACGATTTTTCCTCGAAGATCAGGAAATGTGGTATGTCAATTCTATCTAGAAATTTACATGGAATAAAAGAAGATTAATGTTTACCACCCAGATTTTAAATTGAATTTATTTTTCATTTTGTTAAGACGAGATTTTTTTTTTTTAAGACAAAATTTTAAAGATATTAATTTCTTCTATTTTATCTTAATTTCTTTGTATTTGTTAGTATTTCTCCTTATCTTACCATTGTAAATAATAATTAATCACGTTTATATTGTCTATTGGCCAGACATATTTATATTTTAATTATACATTACTGTTATTCTTATGGGACCTAATCCCAGAAATTTTTATTTTCTATTTTATTATATTCATAATTATCATCACAATTTTTTTTAAATCAACACCGTTTTTCCCTCTAAAATGCCATTTCTTAATAAATATATCTTAAACAGCAATGTGAACTATATATTATATACGACTTATCTTAATGGTCTTGGTGGAATTGTCTTGCTTCTTATCCTTTTAATCGATGTCTTTTCCATGAATCCCTTGTCTTTGTGTCTCCATCTTCCGTCCCCTCCGTCCACTGGTAGGTGCATTCCTTATTTTCCGTTGGTTAAATTATTCTAGAGAGAGGGTATCTTCTAATGGATTTGCCCTATTTTTGTAGAGGTATAGTCTATTTTTCCCTTTTGGGTATAAGCCACGCCCTAGGATTTTAGGAACTGGATTTCCGAAAACTACCTAATTGGTTTGTTAGTGCAACAGCAAATTGACGCGCTTCCCTTCCACTAGAGTTTATTAGTTTCCCACCGGATATTATATAAAAGGTTCTTAGTAACTTTTGTGAAAGGTAGTTGTATTTTTTTTTTTTTTTTTTTTTTGACAGAGCTGAGCAAACTAACTCTTTTTTATATATCCAGGTAGGACATGATCTGTCCAGTTAGCGAAACCCACTCTATTTCATACTTCATTTTTATTATGAAAAATCTGGTGCGGGAAACACACGACTTTCACTTACCTCCATTTTTAAAATCAATGAAAGGATTTTCAAATACAGTTAGAGACAAAAATACGTGAAACTATTAAAGAATTAATTAAATTGAATTTATATAGAAACATGTGTTTTATTAAAAAATCTATTATATTATTATGTAAAATAATCAGTTAGTTTTATTTTATTTTAATCACTCTCTATTAACTTTTAAAAGCTTGTGTATAAGATAATATTTTTTCTAAAATCTTTAGCTTTCCAACGGTATATCATATATGTATATTAATGCTCTTATGTTCTTTTTTTTTTTTTTTTTTTATTTATTTATTTAAAGAAATTTACAACTGTATTAAATAAATACAACAAGTAAATAGGCTTTATATATGATTAGTACACATGATAGTCCTGAGAAGAAACTACCCATTGGTAGCACTCCAATGTCTTATGTTAGAAGGTCTCTTGGCCATCTTCTTTTAAGGCGCCTCGGTGGGTTGTCGGGAATAGATATGGAGGAGAGGTCACGGATAAGCGGGTTTGAGTGGGCAGGGAGTTTGGAATGAAAAGAGGTATATCTGTAACGGGCCAAGTCTTCAACTAATGGGATATTTAGGTCTTTATGGATGATTTTATTAGTAACAAAGTAAGGAGCATTGAGGATTTTACGAAGGATTTTGGACTGCAAGGATTGGATGCGAGAGGAATTCGATGGTTTAGTAGACCCCCATAGCTCAATGCCATAGGTCCAAATAGGCCTGATAATTGTGATATAAATGAGTTTTTTGTAGTAAGTAGGAAGTTTTGAACGTTTGTCAAGTAAGTGTTGTAGTAATCTGTATCTACGAGCAGTTTCCTGTCGTTTCAGTCTAGTATGAGGATTCCATGTTAGGCGTTTGTCGAGGTGGAGTCCTAAGTACCGAATCTGTTCAACAGGAGTAAGTAGGATATTGTTAAAGGATACGGTGGGGCAGGAAGTCATAGGCTTACGACGTAGAGTGAAGGTGATTTGATGGGATTTATTAGGATTTATTTTGATTCTCCAGTTTTGACACCATTCTTCAATGGCTGATAGATGGTGCTGTAGGATTTGTGATGCAGTAACAGGATCATTATTCACAGATAACACACATGTGTCATCGGCGTAGGAAGTAAGGATAGTGCTAGGATGGGAGGGAATATCAGCTGTATACACCGTGTAAAGGATCGGACCCAGGATACTACCTTGCGGTACACCGGCTGATTGAGTGAATATGGATGAGTAACAAAGGTTATGGTTAACTTTGAAGGTTCTATCAGAGAGATAGGAACGAATTAATAGGAAGTACGCTGGAGAGAGGAATTGACGGAGCTTGTATAGCAGACCCGGATGCCAAACTCGATCAAAAGCCTGTTCCACGTCGAGAAAGGCTCCAGTGCAATACTTTCTGCGCTCCAATGTGGAAGATATGACATCCACCACACGGTGACACTGTTGTATAGTGGAATGGGATGTCCGAAATCCAAACTGGTGGTCAGGAATCACGTGGTTGGATTCGAGGATTGGGTATAAACGTTTGAGGAGAAGTTTTTCGAGAATTTTGCCCATAATGGGCAAGAGGGAGATAGGACGGTAAGAGGATGGATATTCAAGAGGTTTTTTTGGTTTAGGTATCATTTTGATAATAGACAGTTTCCAGTGGTCTGGAAAATAGGTAGAACGGATAGTAGCATTATATATATAGGTGAGGAATAATATGGCTTTTCTGGGGAGCTGTTTTAGGATGTGGGATGTAATGAGATCATGGCCAGGAGCTTTTTTGGAAGGTAAATTTTGAATTATGTTGATGACTTCTGATGGATGAAAGGCCTTAGGAGGAAGGGTCATTTGGAGAGGAACAGTGAGTTCTGATTCAACACGGTCGATATGGATTGTATTAAGGATATCAGGGTGAGGGACAAACGTTTTGGAAAGGTGTTCTCCGAACAGCTGAGATTTTTCATCATCGGATCTTGTCCAGGATTTTGAGTGGGTGAGGAGTGGATGATTAAAGGTTTTGTATTTCAGTAGTTTTGCGGTTGTTATCCATAATGATTTGTCTGTTGTACTTAAGTTTTCTGTGAAGTTTTGAAAGTTTTGAATTTTGAGTTTTCTTATTTCTATCTTGAGTTTGTTCGTCAGTTTATTGTAAATGGTTTTATCCGAAGGGTATCGTGTTCGATGCCACTTCGCTCTTGCTCGGCGTTTTTCAGTTAGTAATAGTCGAATATAATATGGCAGGTTGGTTTCTTGTGCCTTCCTGTTTGTATATTGTAATGTGTTGGTCTGTATGGCAGTTTCTATTGATTTGTTAAGTTCTTCAATGGCAGAGTCTATGTCTTGTTTAGTTTTTAACAAAATTTTCAAGTCCAGATTGTTCTCTAAGTCATATCGAAAATTGTCCCAGTTGACTTGTCCTTTAATCAGGGAAGGTAAAGGAGGCTTATGAATAGGATTGGAATGCAGTTGAAGCAGAACCGGGCTATGATCAGAGGAGAGGTCATCTAAGGATTTGATTGTAGATTGGGTGGAGGAGATTTGGGAAGTAATGAAAATATCAAGGATGTCAGGACGTTTTTTATGAGATGTAGGCCAGTACGTAGGGTTCTGGGGTGACAAAATGGAATAACTATTGGAGGTTGTGACTCTGGAAAGGATCCTGCCACGAGTATTGGACGTTCGGCATCCCCACCGTTGGTCTTTGGCGTTGTAATCTCCTCCAGCAATGAAGCGCGGACCAAGAGATCGGAATAAGGATTCAAGGTGGTGAATGGAGAGTGAATTACCGGGAGGGCAGTATACAGCTGAGATTGTCATATTAAATGGGTGGGAAGATAAGGTAATAGAGGTTGATTGAATGGTGTCAGATGGAGAAGAAGGAAGCATGGAATGAGGAATGGATTTATGGATGAGGATACATGAGCCAGCGTGAGATGTGTTGTCTGGGTGATCTGATCGGTATGTGATGTAGTCACGTATGTAAAAGTGCGAGCGTGTAGTGAAATGGGTTTCAGTCACAAGTGCAATGTCTATGGTATTGTCGTGTAGGAATATGTCCAGTTCGTCACGGTGATTCAGTAAACCATTTGCATTCCACAAAAGAATGGCTAGGAAGTTTTTATTCATTGCGGGATATGGAAAGGAACTTCAGATAGGAGTCTGGTAAGGAGTGTGATGAGAGGTCTTATGGTATTTTGAAGATCCAAAAGGAAGGATGACAGGATTGATGTAATGTCGGATGTATTTTGTGAAGGATACGAATAGACGGAAGCTTGGTTGACTGAAGGATTATAGTGTCTAGGTAAAGATTGGGTACTCCGTCGAGGTTGTTGAGGAGGTTCCATGTTTGACGGAGCTGTTGCTGTTGGTATTGCTTGAGGAGTAGGCTGTAAAGAAGAGGAAAGTTTAGGACTGATCTGGGGTGGTAACTTGACCCTTAAGACGGTTTTGGTAGGTAAATCGTTTTTAGGAGTATTTTGGAGGGGTTGGGACGTCTGAGGCTGTAGACGGGAAATCTGAGGTTGGTGATAGGATGGTTGAAGCTGGGGATGGTCATAGGATAGTTGAGGCTGAAGAGGATGGGCTGGTTTAGGCTGAAGAGGATGGGCTGGTTGAGGCAGAAAACGGGTGTTAGAGGAAGCTTCTGGTTCCTGTTGATTGTCCATCTCTTTTCTGGTGACATTGGAGAACGAATTAGTCTTGATGTTGGAGGTCGTGGGACGTGTGTTTTCGTTGGAGAAAGGGTTTCCAGAGGTAGCTCGTTCATGCTTCGCTGAAGGAGCTGGGTTTTGGTATCCAACAGCGTTGGTTTGTGTTTTAAATGCAGTATTTATTTGCCTTCGGCGCTGCATGGTTTTATAAACCGTACAACCCTTATAATTAGCTGGGTGCCCTTCACCACATGCTCTTATGTTCAAAAACAAAAAATTGCATTAAAAATATTAAAAATATTTTTTGTTTTCTCCTTTGGTTGCTTTTCAAATTCGCTCAACTTGCATATTTACTTTTTTCTATCAGTGGTACCAAGATAATAAAGTTATCTTTTTAGAATCAACAAAATTAAAGGTACTTTAGAGGAATAAAATTTAAAATATCGGCATTTAAGCCCTGTCAGACCATTTTTATCCGAATGAAATCTAAATGATATTAGAGCCTATTACATTTTACATCGATATAGCGAGTTTAATCAAAATCGTCAGGATCGTTTTTGAGAAAATCGAAAAAAAAGTGGAAAATGCATGGTATAAAGTGGCTCTTCTGGTAAGAGAGAATTTGATGAAAAAAGTGTTGTCACGTCACGGGCGTATAGTTGTCTTAAATATGAAATTTCAGTTTCATAGGACTTACCGTTTCCGCCCGGGAGTTACTACACACACAGACCTTTTTGCGGGACTTATATGCGGTTATTTGGACTCAGGAGACCCTAAAACGTGTATTTCCGTTTAAAACTGGAATTTGAAAATTTTCACGATCGCAATACTTTCCCTTACTATATATAGTAAGTGAAAGTAAAACATGTTTCATATAACACATGCACACGAAGGTTATAAAACCCATTACGCAGTTCTTAATTTGATATCACAAATCGATCAACTTAACTTAACTTAAAGAATTATGCCAAAGGGAAATATTTTTTATTGTAATACTAAAACGTGTTTACTTGCATTAGAATTTATAGCCAGTTTGTTTTTTTAGTTGTATATTTTCTCTCTCTCTCTCTTTCAATATCTCCCTCTCTCTCTCT
This sequence comes from Piezodorus guildinii, assembly GCA_023052935.1. Lineage (NCBI taxonomy): Eukaryota > Metazoa > Arthropoda > Insecta > Hemiptera > Pentatomidae > Piezodorus > Piezodorus guildinii. Next base: position 21,272,424 of record CM041297.1, on the reverse strand, counting down.
CTCTCTCTCTCTTTATCTCTACGCACACACACACACAAAACACACACACACACACACACACATACATATATATTATTGTTTTAGTATTTGTTTTGTTTTTCTATTGTATTGTATTTTTTATTACCACATACGATTAGGCAATGTTGGTTAATTTTTTTTGATCAAGTAAGCAAATAAATAAATCCTAATGTGCTTACAGCAAACTTCCATGACGACTGAAAAGAAAATGGCCTCGATATCTGCCAGGATAAATAAAACATCAAATGCTACCTACCAGTGTGTGGTTACTTGATGTTACATCCTTCCTATAAGTGTTACTTATTGTATTATTGTAACATAATAATAAATTTATAGTTGGGTAGTTGTTTAGTCATTTCTCTTGTCATACAATCGAAAGAGAAATGACTAAACAACTACCTAATAAATTTATATAAATTTTTATTTTTATAACTTTATTAGATTAAAAATATATTTATCCAGTCCTACCTCACTGACATATCCTTCATAGTCAATCATAATAATTCCTATTCATCCATTTTTAGTCAGTTGGCTGGTGTTCCTCAAGGCAGTATCCTAGGACCCATTCTTTACACAGTTTATACAGCTGATATCCCTTCCCATCCTAACACTTTCCTTTCTACCTATGCTGATGACACTTGTATGTTATTCGTCCATGATGATCCAACTGCTGCATCCAAAACCCTTCAGTCCCACCTAACAGCCATCGAGGAATGGTGTCATAACTTTAGAATCAAAATAAATCCTAACAAATCCCACCAAATTACCGTTACCCTTCGTCGCAAACCAATGACCTCCTGCCACACTGTATCCTTTCATAATACCCCACTCATACCTGTTGAACAAATCCGATACATAGGACTCCATCTTGACAAACGTCTTACATGGCTACATGGATCTCCGTAAAAAACGTGTCATCCATACGAAATAACATTTTATTGTTGATATGTGTTCTTCAATTTCCATAAATACATAAACATCAAATTTCATTACGTTGCCCTACTATTTCTAAATTTGTACTATATCATATCACAATTCCAGAATGTACGTTTTCGTGTAGCCGAGTTGCTAGAAATTGCTGATTTTTTGGTGAAAGGTGGAGAAGAACTACATTACGTAAATTCTTTACACAGTTTATACAGCTGATATCCCTTCCCATCCTAACACTTTCCTTTCTACCTATGCTGATGACACTTGTGTGTTATCAGTCAATACTGATCCAACTATTGCCTCTCAAACTCTCCAATCCCACCTCAGAGACCTTGAGATATAGTGTCAGAACTGGAGAATTAAAATTAATGCCAACAAATCCAACCAAATTACCTTTACCCTTCGTCGTAAACATATGACATCCTGCCCTACTTTCTCCGTCAATAATACTCCTCTTGTTCCGGTTGAACAGATCCGATATCTAGGACTGCACCTTGACAAACGCTTTACTTGGAACTCTCACACAAGACTGAAACGACAAGAAACTGCACGATGTTTTCGACTTCTTCAACACTTACTAGACAAACGTTCTAATCTTCCACTTAACTACAAAAGACTCATCTACATGACTATCATGAGGCCGATATGGACTTACGGAGTGGATCTTTGGGGCTCTACTAAACCATCGAATTCTTCCCGTATCCAATCCCTACAATCCAAAATCCTTCGTAAAATCCTAAATGCTCCTTATTTTGTCACGAACAAACTTATCTATAAAGACCTCAACGTTCCGTATGTTGCTGATTTGGCCCGATCTAGATACCATTCCTTTCATGACAAACTCCATTCCCATCCTAATCCTCTTGTTTCAATACTTTCTTCCTCTTTAATTCCTGACAATCCTCCGAGGCGTCTGAAAAGAAGATGGCCTAGAGACCTTCTAGTGTAGAAAAGTAACAGGAGTGCTGCCATTGGGGGTTCTCCTTCATGTTTGTTTCACGCCATTTCACTTTTGTCACATTTACTTGTTGTACCTTGAAGTACAGTTGTAAATTTCAATAAATGATGTTTTAAAAAAAAAAAAAAAAATATATATATATATATATATATATATATATATATATATATATATATATTTAAGGTTTTTTTTTTTTGTTTTTTTTCTTTCGGTTAAGGAATTTAAATAAATTAGCCGTTCCCCCGAGACTCATTGAGGAACTTGAGGAGTTTTATTGTTTCCTCTTAGAGAGTTATTTTTATAATCATTATTCTTCGATAAGGCCCTTTCAATCTTGAATGTTGGTGTAGCGCCAAAAGTACGAAAATATCTACATTCAACTCTCTATTGAATTTATTAGAGGTCACAGTAGTAAAAGTCAGAGATAGTACTTACTAAAAACGCTGTAAATTTTACACAATGGTATTTCATCTTTAAATATTTTTATTAATTCAAACTATATTGTAGAGAATAGAATTATTTTTTTCAGATCTGGAACAGTCTGTAATTGTTTATTTGTTTTGTGGGGAGTTTATTTAACTATTTTACAAAATATATAGAACAATATAATAAAATACTTATTAATTAACCGATTCTAAATGTTCAATAAAACTATCAAATACATAAACATCGTTATGTTCATATTAATCTTTGATTCGCAATTATTTTTATGCCATTTTTGGAAAATTATTTATAGATAATTAAAATGGAGTAGGAAAATATGTTTGTAGCGTTTTTCAACATTTTAATTTAATCCTTTCTGTATTTATAAAATAATGTTTAGATGAACAATAATGTTTATATATTCAAAAAGAAATAGTTAAGGTGCTCTTATGCATCATATTCCAACGAAATTCCCTTATCTTTTAATGGTATTTTTCAAGCTCAAAATGGAAAAAAAAAATCATTTTCATCATTTATTAATTTTTTATTTCCGGAAATCTGTACAGACTGTGAACGAAATTTGCAGGGTTCATGGCGGTGAAGTCCTAGGAGATAACATCGTCCGGAAGTGGTTTGCTATCTTCAGAAACGGAAATGTTTACTTGGAAGACGCAAAGTGCATTATCTGATTATCTTTGGGGTCATTCAAAGGTAAATAATTTATTAAACAGAAGTTTTTTTTTTTAATTCTTTAATTGAAATTTATATCTGTACACTTTACATAGTACAATAAGTAAATGTGCTATTTACAGAAAATTTACAGGCTTGAAAAGTCATGAGAAGAATCTACCCAGCGATAGTACTTCGATGTTTATTTGTTCAGCAGGTCTCGGCCACCGTCGAGACGCCTCGGAGGATTATCGGGAATATATGTCGATGAGAGGATGCGGACAAGCGGGTTTGTATGGGCGGGTAATTTGGAATGAAAGGAGGTGTATCTTTTTTGGGCAATTTCTGCAACTAGTGGGATATTCAGGTCTCTATGGATGAGTTTGTTGGTTACAAAGTAAGGAGCGTCGAGGATTCGTCGAAAGATTTTGGATTGCAAGGATTGGACGCGGGAGGAATTCGATGGTTTAGTGGACCCCTATAGCTCAATGCCATTAAACAGAAGTTTAAAGTTACAACTGAAAGACAGAAAATAAACATGCAATATAAAAATAATCCGTAAATAAAGAACAAAAGAAAATTTTGGGTTTCTAAAATGTTAATTCGTGTTATTAAAACTTTTACGAATCACTTCAGTCACTGAGATTACACGAGATGAAAAATATATGATTTCCTCCAACATCGTAGTTCACCATTGCGTAATTATGCAAATCACTTTTTGTCGGATAAATGTTGAGTCAACAAAAAAACCACTGGCGGTTTTCCCGTTCTCATAATTTAATAGGCAAATAGAAAAATACCCAGTGATGGAATCTTAAAACCAAATAACTCGCTGTTCTATTCCAAGATGAGACCTAGTAGAGCAATTACCTTGCGAGCAGTGAAATGGTATTCTGGAATCCAAGTATGGCGGTTCTCGTCTGTAATCTGCAATTGTTTGCTTTGCAATTGAAGTCTAGTTTATTTACATAGATCGCAGCCGGTCTACAGTTATTTTCCTCTAAATTAATGTAAGTCTCTCGTGCGGGGACCTAGGATTCGTTCTGTTAATGGATTGTTTTCAGACGATGTCATTACAGAATAACGGAACGATTTATAAAATATGAATGATAAATCACTTTGTAAAAATATAATTGGCCTGCTAATGTGTTCTATCGGAAATGCTTTCATATTGTAAGGTAACTTAAAACACAACATAATTTTATTTGAGCTTTATATTCCAGAGCAATTAACTGTGAACGGACTAACAATTGAGAAGCTGATTTCCAAAAGGTACTAAAGGACATTTTTTTCAAAGTTGATATTTTCACATATTTGTATTCTAATGGTTTAGTTTTATCTAAATCAGTCATTAAATTTGATCTAAAAAATGTGGTGCTGGCAATAAACGACATTCACTTAGCTCCATTTTTAAAATCAATGAATGAATTTTCAAATACAGTTAGAGATAAAAATACGTGAAACTATTAAAGAATTAATTAAATCGAATTTATATAGAAACATGTGTTTTATTAAAAAATCTATTATATTATTATCTAAAATAATCAGTTAGTTTTATCTTCTTTTCATTACTCTCTATTAACTTATAAAAGCTTGAGTATAAGATAAATTTTTTCTAAAATCTTTAGCTTTCCAACGGTATATCATACATGTATATTACTGCTCTTATGTTCTTTTTTTTTTTTTTAAATATTTTTATTGAAATTTACAACTGTATTTTGTAATACAACAAGTAAATATGTTAATAATGATAAAATACATGAAAAAAACGCGAAGAGAAAACGCCCATTGGCATCACTTCACTAAGTAACTAAACTAGAAGGTCTCGAGGCCATCTTCTTTTCAGGCGCCTCGTAGGATTGTCAGGAATTGAAGAGGAAGCAAGAATTGAAACTAGAGGATTAGAGTGGGAGTGGAGTTTGTCATGGAAGGATTGATACCTGGTCCGGGCCAAATCAGCAACATATGGGATGTTAAGGTCTTTATGGATGAGTTTATTTGTGACAAAGTAAGGAGCATTGAGGATTTTTCGAAGGATTTTGGATTGTAAGGATTGAATACGGGAAGAATTTGATGGTTTCGTAGAGCCCCAAAGCTCAACTCCGTAAGTCCAGATAGGCCTTATGATGGTGATATAGATGAGCCTTTTGTAGATAAGTGGAAGGTTGGAGCGTCTGTCCAGTAAGTGTTGTAGTAAGCGAAAGCGACGGGCAGTTTCTTGTCGTTTCAGTCGTGTATGGGGATTCCATGTTAGACGTTTGTCAAGTAGTAGTCCTAGGTAGCGGATCTGTTCAACTGGAACAAGCGGAATATTATTAAAGGAAACTGTAGGGCAGGATGTCATAGGTTTACGACGAAGGGTAAAGGTAATTTGGTGGGATTTGTTGGAATTGATTTTGATTCTCCAATTCTGACACCATATCTCAAGCTCTCTGATATGGGATTGAAGAGTTTGAGAGGCAATAGTAGGATCGTTATTGACTGATAACACACAAGTGTCATCAGCATAGGTAGAAAGGAAAGTGTTGGGATGGGTTGGGATATCAGCTGTATAGACTGTGTAGAGGATGGGTCCAAGGATACTACCTTGAGGGACACCAGCAGACTGAGTAAAAAGGGATGAATAGGAACTATTGTGGTTTATTTTGAAGGATCTTTCAGAGAGGTAAGACTGGATGATGAGGTAGTATGTAGGTGGAAGGAATTTTCGGAGCTTGTAAAGCAGTCCTGGGTGCCAAACTCGGTCAAAGGCCTGTTCTACGTCGAGGAAGGCTCCCGTGCAGTACAATCCGCGCTCCAATGCTGAAGAGACAACATCCACCACACGATGACATTGTTGGATGGTGGAGTGGGATGAGGCTCTTATGTTCAAAAACTAAAAATGGCATTAATATTTTTTTTTCAGTTTTCTTCTTTAGTTGTTTTTTAAATTCGCACAACTTACATATTTACCTGTTTTTTATCAGTGGTAACAAGATAATATGGTTATTTTTATAGAATCAACAAAATTAAAGGTACTTTAGGGAAAGAAAATTTAAAATATCGCCATTTAAGCCCTGTCAGACCATTTTAATAAGAATGAAACCTACATGATTTTTACGTCGGGTATCGAATTCATTCAATTTATATGTTTACCTGTTTTTCATCAGTGGTAACAAGATAATATAGTTATTTTTATAGAAATGACAAAATTAAAAGTACCTTAAAGAAAGAAAATTTAATATATCGGCATTTAAGTCCTGTCAGACCGTCTTAATCAGAATGAATCCAACATGATATTAAAGCCCATTAAATTTTACGACGATGTAGCGAGTTTAATTGAAATCGTCGGGACCGTTTTCGAGAAAATCGAAAAAAGGTGCAAAATGAAGGTATAAAGTGGCTCTTCTGTTTAGCTCATTTTGATGAAAAAGGTTTTATATATTTGTCTTAAATATGAAATTTCAGTTTCATAGGATTTACCGTTTCCGCCCGGGAGTTACCACAAATACAAACATTTTTGCGGGACTTGGTTATTTAGACTGAGGGGACCCTAAAATGTGTATTTTCGTTGAAAACTGGAATTCGAAAATTTTCACGATCGCAATACTTTCCCTTACTATATATAGTAAGTGAAAGTAAAAATAGTCTTGTGTTGTAGTCATTAGTAAGCGTCATCAGAGATGTGCCTTTTGCTACTACCTTGAAGTAAACCGAATAATTAAAACATGATTTTAAATAAATAAGGCGGGACAAACGGATGCCCGATATAAAAAAATAAAAAATCCTGATAGCATTTGTGTATTATGATAAGGAGCTGACGGAAACATACGTAATCGAACAATCGTACTTTGAAGGGAGGGGAAGCAGATGGGGGTATCGGGCCGTGAGGAGGGTTAGCACCCCGATGGGGGTGGGACAAACACTTAATTTATAATTTAATAAATGTTGTTGTTGTTTATTAGGACTGACACCCTTGTGTAAACCGGCTTAGGGTAAGGAGGGAGATTTAATAGGGGCAATCAAGGAAATCCTTTCCCAACGCTTCTATCATCTTAGGAAGTTTACTGATATATTTGTTTTTCGTTTATTCATTTGGGTTTAAAGGCGTTAAATCCAGAGGTAATCAACGCCTAAACATAATATATATGTATATTCAATCGCTAAAAAGGAAAACGACATAGATTTATAAAATATATATGGTGCGGGCAATACACAACATTACCTTACCTCGACCTAAAACGTGTATTTATTTTCCTTGGAAACATGTGATTTAGATTAAATAATATCACTACATTAAATTGTTAATCAGTAATAAGTAATAATATGTAATAAGTTATATATTTCTAATTTTATTTGAGGTAAATCATATTCAACAAGTGCTCTGGGGAAGGTCCCCGAAACGATAAAACCTACTAATTATTTATTATCAAATTGCATTATTCCAATTGACCAATTTTTATTAATGACTTAATTTATACATACATATATACATATACATACATAAACTATGCATTTTACACATTGTTTCTTTTAAATTGTTTGAATAAATTGAATAATGTATGATATAAAGGATTTTTTATTGACAACAGTACAATCCCAGATATTTCAACTCCTGTTCATTTCGTAGAGGAAACATAAAATCTCTCTAAAAGTTTATCATGTGACTATTTAATTTTTTCCTCAATTTCGCTTGATGTATTCAGTAATAAAGTAGTAATGTTCAATATACATAATTAAAAAATGATAATAATAAACATTTTAGATTTAAACTGATATTGCATTTATATATCTGATATAATAATCTCTATTAAAACATTATTGGTCACACTGTATTAAACAATAACAGTTCACGCTATATTAGATAAAATCGTTATTTTAAATATATCTGTTATATATTCAAATGAATCCACATGAAACCGAATTCCTGAAGAAGACTTTCCAATTCCAATAATGTTACATATAAAACATTTCCAAAGAAACACAATATTTCGTAAATTGCTTCCTTGGTGTGACTTGATATCTGCCCTTTAATTACTAACTCCTGACCCAGTTCCTAAGCAATGTACTTAAAATACTAAAGTTTTTATGTTTTTAAACATTTTACAATTTAAAAATAACTGAGGTTATCTTATCATTATAAAAGTTCAAATATTGAATAAGAAAATATTGATTTTTTTTTCTAATATTTGTTATAAATTCCAAGAACTCGATATCACATCGGGTAAAGGTTTTTATGCGTTGGTTCTGACCCTGGGAAACGTTTGACCTAATAGGTCAACGATAGACATAGCATGCAAAACCGAGTAATTATTTCTAATGCTTCCTCGAAACATAAATTAAATGTATTACTTTATTAAATAAACTAAAATCATTTCTAAAATTAAATTTAAATAATTAAACAGTGAAGCTTAGATGTACATTATTTTATTGGGAATAATCGACATCTATGTGATAATTTCTGCTTAATTTGCTGTATGAAAATCATTTTTAACGTATGTTATTTTAAAAATTTTCAGGATTTCATGTCCCGAATATTTTTAAAAACTGGAAATTCATTTTCTTAAAGCATGTTATATTATTAGAATTTCCCCGCGAAACGATAAATAATAACGCATGTGATTACATTATACTTCTGACTTTGGCTTACGCCACCAACTTTTCCTGATTCCGCGTTGGAACCCCTGCTGTGGACAATTTTTTTTTTTAATTATTATTTATTACCCAGAATCCTTTTTTATTTTTCAAACAAAATAGATCCTCCTGAGTCCTCTCCTCTCCTTCCAGGCCTTTATGAAGTTGTTATACAAATTAGAGGCAAAACCTGGTGACGAAGCGTTATTTTGTTATAATCATCTCCTTGTTAAGTCGTAGAAAGAAACAGATTTAATCTCTGTAGATAGTGAACCTAAGACCCATCATGGATAAAATTTTTATTTGTTTTTCTTTTTTTATAATTATTTGTGGTTTTCGGTTATAAAACACTAATACATTTTTTATCTATCTTTAAAAATAACTGCGTTATGGGGGTATATATGGGCAAGATTTTAATTTTTCCTTTTTCCTTTTTGTTTATGTTTTTCTTATTTTTCGTACATTATTGATTTTAAAACTCTCTTCACAATTTTCTCTATCTTCAAAAATAACAGAGTTAAGGGCGTACAAATAAAATTTCACTTTTTTAAAAATAATTATTCGTGTTTTTTTGGTTGATAAACACTGATAATTTTTTTCTCTACCTTCAAAAATAACTCATTTTTGAATTAAATCACATTTAATCGGCAGCCATATTTTAAAATAACCAGCTGATATCAACGTTTAAGTGTTAGGATCATCGTTGAATGCCGTAGTATTTTTGTGGCGAATTTTAAAAAAATTGGTCCAGTAGTTTTGGAGAAATGCCGCGGACGAGGGACAAACGTTTGTTTATTTATTTAACGTCACTTTATGCAACTATGGCTAATATCTGACGATGCTACAGAGGGAGTCCTAAATTTTTCCTATCCAGGTTTTATTAGGATAGGGATCTTTAATGAGTATCTGACATCGGAAAAGCTCGGGACCTCCTTTTAACGTCCCCTCCGAAGGACAGCATAGTTAAGGATTTTTTACTTCCATTAAAAAATTTTAGGACTACCTACGGATCGTAACCCGTGACCTTTGGCATAGGAGGCTGTTATGCTAACCACCTAGCTACAAGTGGTCCCATTTTTTTAAAATTCGTTATTAGATCTCTACGCATCTTGAAACGTAGAACCCTTAATTTTAAAGGTGGAAATTTGTTTTCTTGTTTTTTTGATCGATTACAAAGATTTACTATAGAAATTAATAATCCTAAAAGCTGTTGCGTATTAAAAAGTTTTAGTTAAAAAATAATAATAAAACAATGGAAAAAATGTTTTGTTTTGTCTTGTCGCCTTTGATAGCACAGTGTTTAATATATTTGGAGATAATGTTTTCCACATATTAATGTAATAAAAATATATTTTTATACCTCTTATACAGATTCTATGCTGTATTATTAAATATTAATAAACAAGATATCTCGGAGATAAGAAGTGTGTAGGTCAGTTGCGAAGAGGGTCAAAGTGGGGCGGTGTGACATGCGTGCTGGGGCCGGCTCAGAGACTCAGTCCAGAGGCGAACCCGTCTGCAGCTGGAGCTCTTCATCTCCATCGCAGTCTCTGTCAGCCAATCCACGAAACCATCTGACATGTAAACAGTGCTATATATATCTCACCAATATATATATCTATACAGTTTGATCAAGCCGTTCGAGTGTGTTAGTGTGCGTTTTGTGTTATCTGTTTGAATACTTGTGATGGTTCTTGGCCGGTTCTAGGCCTCTGCTACAAGAACTTGAGGAACATATCCTTCCAGGAGACGGGTTTCGCCCAGATGTCCTGCAGAATCTTCACCATGTCTTCAACCAGGAACGTAGTGTCAATCTTCTTCTGCATCGTCTTTACGCTGCATCTGTCACTAGGTAAGTGAAGTTATAATGTCATGTATATTTTTCAAGACATCACTATATTTCACCGGTGAAGTCTTATTTTTTAAGCAATTTTTAGCATATAAAACAGTTGGATATCTCTAAGTAATTTTTTTTTTAAACGAATTCTCTCACTACCTAAAGATCTACATTTTTAATAAGGCCTACGTTAATCACCATGATTACGTACGATTTTTAATTTTTCCTGAAAGAATAATAAACAACTTCAATTTAAATATAAATATTAATAGGAAGAGTATTTAAAAATTGAAATAATACTGCCACAGTTCTAAGGAATGAACAACAGAGGAATTCGAATTACTGATATAAAAAAAAAAATAATAATTATTAAAATAATGAAAATATATAAACATATAAAAACTGTATTTTAAAAAAAGGTCATAAAATAACAAAAAAAAATGTTAAATAGTGTAAAAAATGAAACAAAAAAAAATGTTTTGATCCAATATGATATATATATATATATTATATATATATATATATATTTTTTTTTTGTTTAAGAATGTCTACTTACATAACCATAATTAAGGACATTTTATAATTATTTTTAGAAGAATAATTAACCTCAATTAATGTAAAAATAATAATGTCACAGTAGTAAGAAATAAATAAAAGCGGTGGTTGAACTAAAAAGAAAAAAGAAACATAAGTAAATAATAATTAATAAAATAAAGATAAACAATATACAAATTTAAAAATATCATGTTAAAAAAATATATACATTAGTTAATAAATAAAATTACAAAAAAAAGAATGGATTTTTTTTTTATGTGACTTTATATCGGTAATGAATAAAAAAAAATGTTGAGGAATGTGAAACAAAAATTAGATCCATTATATTATTTTTTTATTTATTTATTTATTTATTATTATTTTTTTTATGAAATTCTTATGATCCGAAGATCTTTGTTTTTTAAGAATGCCTACTTACATAACCACAATTACGGAAGATATTTAATTATTCTTAGTAGAATAATCCACATTAATCAAAGTTTATATTCTACCGGAAAATATATAAAAAAAAACAAATGAAATTAAAAAGATATTTTGATTTCTAATTTTTTGAGACAGTGTAATGAACAATCATTAAAAATAAACAATTGATTGAACTTAGTTTTCATACTAACATCGCTTAGTACCAAATTGAATCATGTTATTTAAAAAATATTTTAACAATCTATCTTATTCATAATTTCGATTTCGATTTAAAGGGTTATCATAACTACTGGTAATTAATTTAATATGACAAAATCAAATTTTAATATCTGTTTTAAATATCCATTTGTTAAAATAAAATAAATTAATTGTTTTAATAATCCTTCGACCGATTGTTTATGTATATAAATATAAATTTTAACGCATTAATTTCTGAGGAAATAAAAAAACAACAACATATTATTGTTGAAATAATAATCTAATTTACTGGGTAATGTTTTCATCAAAATACTAAATGAGGAAATTTACAACAGTCGGCATCCCGTGGATATGACAGAATGTTATGAGGAAGTCGAGCAGCACATACTAGAATATAATATTGAGGAATAAGTAATTGTGGTTTATTTATTATTTATATATTACGGTAACACCAAAGATTAATATATATAAATAAAATAAGCAGCATAATGAAGTAATAATTAATAGATTTATATTAGGCTAAAAGAAAAAATATACAATCAAAACAAGGAATTTAATATGAATTTAAAATACCGCGTAAGCAATAAAATAAAATATATCATGTATTAATTAGCTTTTATACTTATAACTTTTATAGCAAGCTGTTAATAATATATTTAATAATAAATTTAATAAAAATCTCTTGAAAATTAAACAAGATTCCTGTGTGGGGATTCAAAATACAGAGCGGTAATTTCGTCATATGACTTTAAAACACTAATCCAAACATACTGTCATAAAAGTTTATTTCAGGATCATAAAAAATAAACAATTTCAATTAATTATTGAAAATTCGAGACATTGAACGAAAACGCTGCAAATTATTGCCAAATGAATGTCAAAACATCAAATTTTCATTCACATGACTTTTCTATTGTTTTACATGACAATTCAAAACTAAATTTAATAAAAAAACTTTCAATTTATTTTTATGTATGCTTAAATCAAACAACGTATAGTTTTAGAGTTGAAAAAAAAAGATTATGATTAAGAAAGCCGGTGTTTATCTATATATTTATTATAAGTTCTAGTGTATTTTACTTTAAGAATTATAATTATAAAATGTCGACTTTTTAGTGGTAAAAATTGAACTTTAATACCCTAAAAAAATTGTTCCTGTTTATTTTACATCTTGTTTTCTAGTTAAGACTGGCTAAAGAACATTATGTAGAAGACTTTATGCGAATTTCATCAAAATCGCATAAGCAGTTTTGAAGCCACCATCTTTACAAAACATTCGGATTTAAAACAGACACTATTGCTCACATATGCCTAATACACTATGACAGCACCTTAAACTTAAATCATAAAATACAAAATAAATTACATTTGATTCCCTGCTTAAGATGTTAAACATTTTTTTTTTTTATTTAATTAAATTCTTAATATTTCGACATCACCATTCGTCTGTAATTTAAAAAAAAAATAGTGGTAAATCGTAATTTCTAGTCCCTTAGATTAACTAAATAGGCATGAAAATTATGTTCTCAGTTTAAAACAAAATAATAGTAAATAAAATCAAGAAATATTCAGTAATGGTGCAGAAAAGTGACTAACGGCGGGCAATTTTTTTCTTTTCTTTTTCCGTTCTAAATATCTCGAATCACACACACACACACTTATATATATCATAAAACTAAATTATATCGCGTAAATTGGATAGTAATGTGTTCTTGACATTATATTTCCTGTTTGTATTTTCTAGTTTCTTTATGATTATTTTGGGTAATTTAATTTTTAGATTTAAATTCTTTGATGATTTCCTTTTTACTTTCATCTTGTCAGTGGAATTATTTCCGTATTTTTCTTTCTTTTTTTTTTTTTTTAATGCATAATAATACCACTTAATGATATTGAAAGATAATCATTTATTAGATGATAGACAAAGTGATATATTCCTCAGGAATTAGAGTTACATGACAGTGATAGAAAATATTTAATTAATTTCTTCTTGGATTGGAATCCCGGAAATAATATCCAATATCGCTTATCCCTGGATTTTTTTATTATTTTTTACTTATTGATTCATAGGAATAAAATTTATAATGAAAGGATTGAAACCTTAGATTTAAAAAATAATAGAAAAAAAAAATGATATTTGATATAATATGATCATTATAAAAGTATCATTTTAATAGGATAAAGGTATTCTCTTATTCATCATAGCACTAAATAAACTAAGAAAAACCTTCTTATTTACAAACGATATTACTTCTGTACTAATTATAATAATCAGTGTCTTTGGGCTAAAAGCAAAAAAAAAGTGTTTGTTATTTTAAATATAAAAAAATTATCTTGGGTATTTTAGAGATAGCTCATTATTCTAGGTTTAAGATTTTTTTATTTTATTTTTTTATTATTCTAGCTTTAAAGAGAGAAATTTTATCCGCTACTATTTTAGAGTTCTTTCCTCCATTTACTTCTTATCATCTAATTAAGTTTTTATCAACGAGTAGAGAAAAACAACATGAAAAAGCAAAACACAAAAAAAGCATGATCTAACGATTTAAAATATCATCATTATTTTTTTGGTTAAACTCAGCTAAACATCAATTTTATAAATATTTCCTTTTATTTTACACTCTATTAATTTTTAATCTAGCATATCAGTTACTCTGTTCTACAAATGAATTCTAATTAATAATTGATAATGAATGAATATATGGGGAGCCCATAGCTGAGTGGCTAGCGCACTAGTCTCTCAAGCTACAGGTTCTGAGTTCGAATCCCAGTCTCGGTGGGGCTTTTATATAAGGATGTAAAAAAATGGGGATTCACTCACAACCTCTACCCCGGGTACGTGAGACCCTTCAGCCAAAGGGTGGCCACTCACAAAATTAGTCGTAGGGAATGATGACCCTACACTAAAAACATCATCATGAAACGTGAGTGTAAACTCCTGCGAGTTTACACCGCGAGGCCCAGGACGATTCTTAACATATACATAAAAAAAATAAAATAAACGCTGCAAATTATTACGCAATAGTTTATTATTCACAAATTACTATATTAAGGTATAACTATTTATATATCTGTTAATTATCTAAAATGAAAATATATATATATATATATATATATATATATATATATTTCAAAGGAAAATGCTATATCACTACTGTTAATTTAAAAACGCAATGTCTCAGCTAGTTCTGAATCAATTTCAATGATTCTTTTTTCATTTTGTAGGAAATTTTATTTATCTATGACATTGTATTAATTAGGAAAAACGGATTTTTTTTTGTTCGTTATTCGGATTCTATGTATTTTGAAACTAAACCCTCAAATTTCGATGGGGAGGGGAGGGGTATTTTATTTTATTTGTTTGGTCGATTACGAAGTTTCATTATTGAAAATAGAAAAAAAAACATCTATACTAGGCTTCGTTACTTCTTTTATTTTATTTTTTCTCTTTTTATTTCGATTTTCATAAAAAACAATTTAAAACTTTCTGTTTTCCAGAACATCTAATATTTTTCTATATTATCAATAATAACCGGATTATCAGGGAATCACATCACTCATAACTTGCTTGACCATTTCAAATTTTGTTTTCTTTGTTTATAGCGGTCTCTTGATACCGAAAAGCTTTTAGATTTTTCTGTATCTTCAATAATAACTGAGTTTTGATGGAATTACATCCCAATTTGTGCCTTGAAATTATAGATCAACTTTTATTTCTCTCTCTCTCTCTTTATCGCGCTTTGATGATTCTAAACTAATCCTTATATTTTTCTCTATCTTCAAAAAATCACTGAATTAAGAGCGCACATTTGGGTCAAATTTCAATTTTTTATAACCATTCACGGTTTTTGGTTTAAAAACACTAATAATTTTTTTCTCTATCTTCGAAAATAACTGAGTTATTGAATTAAATCACTTTTAATCGCCCACCATTTAAAAAAAACAAAAAAAACAGCTGATATCAACAACTAGGTGCTAGAAACATCGTTGCATGCTCTAGCATTTTTGTGGCAAATTAGAAAAAACAATTTGTCCAGTAGTTTCGGAGGAATGCCGCGGATATCGGTTGGCGGACAAATGGATTTTTTTATATTTGGCGTCAGAGAACCTTAAAAAGTAATTGATGCCAGTACTTTAACTCTTTTAGCCACTATTTATTTCACTTTACGGTAAAATGTGTACTATCGAATATGATGGAGATTAAATATATGAAATTTGCGAAACTTACGAAACATTTGTAAATACAGTCAAAATCGTCCATGAATTCGGGAAAAGCAATTCTAGATAACGTGAGTGGTTTAGAATACCAATTTTAGTTTCAATTAGTATCCTTGAATAAAATACCATCTTTATTTCATTATTTATGGAATATACACAAGCAACAGATAAGATGTTTGTGAACCTTAGAGGAGAAAGAATTTCCGAAAAAAAGTAACCAACAAAAATCTACTAATATGTATAACATTTTACATTTCCGCAAAATACAATTCATAATATTTCATAAATTATATTTTAAGAATATTCAATAAATTATAAATCTCTTACATCAACAATTGGGTCCTATCAACTATTATTAATAACAGTTTACAGCAATAGTGCGTTATTACCATTTATTATTAAATCCCATTCAGACCAACTTTCTTCTACAATAATATATTTAATATCATATCTATTACACAATATCATTTACGTCTTTTGACTCTATCTTCAAAATATTGTAATTAAAACTAAAAATAACAATACAACATCAAAATCAAGTTTTCATTAAACTATAAAATTTAGAAAAACAATTATTTAAAACTTAGGACTAGACCTTGTGCCTGATTTAAAAATTGTATATATTTTTTAATTGATCACATACCATCTATATAGGTCAAAATAGCTTATCAAACATTTTTACTTGTTTCGTACAATTGTCATTCAATAAAAAGCGTCACTCTATTTACCATTATTACCAATTTAATAGAAGATTAAATTTCATATAAGAAGCAAGCAAAACATTTGTGAACCTTTTCAAAATCTTTAGAAAATTGGAAGGAACAATTTCAAATGACATTAGGTGAAAGCGTAAAATAACAATTTTTATTCCAATTAGTATCCTTAAAGAAAATCTCATGTTTATTCCACTATTTATGCAATGTAAACGAATAGCAAATAAGATGTGTTGTGAACTTTGGGGAAGAACAAACAAAATCTACTAATATTCACAAAACTTTAGGAAAATTGTTTTTCAAGAAAATACAAATAAATATTTCTTAAATTATATTTTAATAATCTGCACGAAATTTCTTGCTTAAAGTAGTTCTTTTTTTACTCTTTTGCATGCCTTTGATGTATATAATTAATTACTTCCGCCAATAGATATGCTAATTCTACTCCGCTAAAGTTACCATCAGCCATTTTATGTATTTAAAAATATAAAATAACTGATAATTTAAAAACTTTTATTTAAACATAAGAATTTTGTTTTGATGTAAAAATGTCAAAGATCTGTATAGTTTAATCTCCATCTAATTAAAATATCTGCAGTATTAAATTCGAATTCGCGGTTAAAAAAATATTTATGTACGTAAATATTAGTTTTATATATAGTAACTTAACTAAAGTACAATGATATCGTATATCTAACCTCGCCTATAAAATTTTAAAATTTTAAAATTGATATTTTTAGAATTTTAGTTTTTCCAGGCGTTTGCGGCTGCTTAGACACTGAAAAATGTTTCCAATAACTAAAAGAGACTCATTTGGATGATAGTTATAAGCTCTTTCCGGACTCACGGAATTGAACTTTAAGGCTATATAAATCATCTAATTTTTCTCACAAAGCTAAAATTAACAGCTCTAATCAGTATCAGAGTTCTAAAATTGGGTTCGTAAAATCTCAACCCTCAAAATTTGAGGGTTTACGTTTCAAGATGCATAGAATCTGAATAACGACGAATAAAAAGACTAGTCCATTCAAGATGATCCTAACACCTAGACGTTGATATCAGCTGGTTAGTCATAAAATGGCGGCCGATTAAAATGGTTTTATTCAATTACTCAGTTATTTTGAAGATAGAAAATTTATTAGGGTTTTTAAACCAACAAAACGCGAACAATTATATAAAAGAGAAAAAAGAAAAGAAAAAAAAATTGATTTTTTTTCACATAAATACGCTCATAACTCAGTTATTTTTGACGATAGAGAAAAGTATGTATACAGTTTTAGAATCAGTAAAGCGCGATAAAAAAAAAAAATAATAATAAAAAAAAAAGAAATAAATTGAAATCTCGCTTATAAATACACTTGTAACTACGTTATTTTCGAAGATAGAAATAAAATGCATTATTGTTTTTTAACAATTATATAAATGAGAAAAAAGAAAAGAAAAAAATTGATATTTTTCACATAAATACGCATATAACTCAGTTATTTTTGAAGATAGAGAAAAGTGAGTAAAGAGTTTTAGAATCAGTAAAGCGCGATAAAAAGAAAAAAAAAGTATTACATATAAATAATACAATGAAAATTAATAGAAACTTTATTAGCATCAAAACAATTATCTTGAACCAATGATTTACGTTATACACTCGTTATTGAACAACTGAACTTTGCCATTCACGAGTAGAAAGCAAATCTGGGTTCCAGGAGATCCCAGTGCTATTCTCTAAAAAATTTGGACCAAATGAAAAAAGAATAATTGAATTTGGTTTACAACTATCTTAGATATTGCGTTTTGAATTCAGTAGTAGTGTTATGATATGATGCTTTGAATTAGTACTTTTCATATTACTTAATTGCCTATCAACAACCTTATAAACAGTTATACCCCAATATTGTTATTTGGAAATAATAAACCATTGTGTAATAATTTCCACCATTTTTACTAAACACAGTCGTTAATTCATTATTTTTTCAATTACAAGAAGCAAAAACACGCTTTATTTGAACATTTTTGTAGATTATTAAAATAAGTCCTAGATTTATTTTTAGCATTTTATTATAGTTTTCAATTTAACACGAAAAGAAGATGTAAAATAAATAAGAAGGGTGCCTATTGTTCTCGTAGCTATTTTAAGATATTAAACCTCTGAAGCTCTAATAAAATTGCAATGTTGAAATTTATAGTTGGCAAGGTCTTCTTTGAAGGCTTTTAATGGATGAATGAGATTTACAATTACTAGCCTTTCTCAAGACTGTTATATAAATTATAAGGATTTTACTAGACATTTTGTAGTTTAGTGTGCTATCAGAAAGAGATGAAAGGGCGGTTCATAATCGAATGTAATATCCAATCTTCAAAATTAGTTAGCAAGGAATTGCAAAAATTGTGTAATAGCTCTTATATTACTATCACTTACCTAAATATGAAATATATAGTTAGTTGAAGTATTGCCATCGTGAAAATTTCTGAGTTTTAAACAAAAATAAACTTTTATATCTTCAATAAGGCATTTCATACTGCCGTTAACTT
Organism: Piezodorus guildinii; assembly: GCA_023052935.1. Lineage (NCBI taxonomy): Eukaryota > Metazoa > Arthropoda > Insecta > Hemiptera > Pentatomidae > Piezodorus > Piezodorus guildinii. The sequence goes on along the minus strand of CM041297.1, from coordinate 21,253,343 downwards.
TTTTTTTTCTTTTATACTTTTTTACATCCTTCTATTGTCGACGGGACCTTGTCCCCATTTTCAAGACTATAAAAATTCAACTAAATTTAAATAAATGAATACATTAAGTCAACCTATAATTTTTTTATGTATAAAATGGTCACATGTTAAAATAATTACCCTTATTTACGATTATATTATGCTTTTGTCGTTATATATTATAAATATATAGCATAATGCTTATGTCACACTTTGTACCTGGTGTGTTCAGTTAAGATTCTAATTTAATTTTGATTGATTTTATTTATTTATATTGTGATTATTTTGTTTTTTTTTTACTTACATTTTTAAAAATTTATATTATTTATGATGTCTGTATATTGTAATCCTTGCGTATGCTTTATAGTTTAAGATCCTGCTGTTATTTTTAGTGATTTATATAGCTTAAAGTATTTTACTGTTTACATTGTTTTTTGAAGATGAATACCTCACATATTTCTACATGTTTAAAGTTGAAGTTTGCTGCGTTACGGGAATAAACGTTTTAGGGTCCTCTAAGTCCAGATAATCATCAATAAACTTATTTATGTCTTTTTAAAATATATTTCATTGATTTTTGCAACTAAATATGCGATAAATATAACTTATTAAATTGCTAAATTATAATTAATGGCATGAATAGGCTTATTAAATATAAAATGACCTAGTGTTAGCACTTCACCCGTGATGCCTTTCCAATTTGTTTTCAATATTATAATTACTTAAATAATGTGTATATATTTTTTTATATAGTTAAAATCAGAACTTTTACCTTCAATTTTTTTTTTTTTTTTTTTAACGTTTCGAAGACATATGCTTCATCATCAAAATCAAAATAACAAACTTCTATATTTAAACTTTAATATAGATCTAAAATTATTAAAATCATTTCTTATTTTTCTTCAAAAATTATTTTAATAATTTTAGAACTATACAGAAGTTTAAATATGGAAGTTTGTTAAAGAATTTTGAAAATGAAGCATGTGTCTTCGTAACGTTAAACAGATATAAATATGTCATGCTATGTTGAATTGAATGGCATTTAATAAAATACAAGTTTAATTCTGATTGAAATAATTTAAAAGGGCTTCATAAATGCCGGAATTAAACATTTTCTTCCTCTAAAGTATCTTTTATTTTATGGAATATAAAAATGAATAATATCGTCTTTTTAGCATTAAGAAATTCGAATAAATTTATAATTTGAACGAATTCGATATTCAACTAAGGAAGAAATGAGGAAAAATATTTTTCAAAGTAATTTTTGAACATATGAACAATGACATAAATGTATCATATACTGCTTGAAAGATAAAGATTATAGAAAACAAGTTCATCTTGAACACGAAATTGTAAAATTAATAGGAGAGCGATAAAAAGTCGATAAAACTAACTGATCATCGTAGATAATAATATAATTTAATAATACGCATGTTTCTATTGAAACTCAATGTAACTAATTCTTTAACAATTTATTTTTGGTGAATATATGACATGAACGACTCCTGTATTCAAGTAAGGGGAAAAATAGAAAAATTATTGTTTTTTTGAACACATGGACATTAATAAAGATGCATAATATACCGTTCTAAAGCTAAAGATTTTTATTATTACCTTATAGACAACATTTTAAAAGTTAAGAGAGATCGATGGAAAGTGGATAAAACTAACTGATTTTCATAGATTATAATAAAATAGATTATTTAATAAAACAAAAGTTTCTTTCGAAACATAATTAAATAAATTCTTTATCCCTTTTACGTTCATTTATTTATATATTTCATCTCTAGCTGTATTTGAAAATTATTTAATTGATTACAACAACGGAAGTTAGTCAAAGCTGCGCGCACCAGATTTTTAATTTCAAATAAATATTTGGTATGGTATCAGAATCGGAGAATTAAAATCAATTTCAATAAATCCCGACAAATTATCTTTACCCTTAGTCGAAAACCTATGACATCCTGCACTACAGTGTCCTTTAATGATATTCCGCTTGTCCCGGTTGAACAGATCCGCTATTTATGATTCCTGCTTGACAAACGACTTACATGGTTTCCGCATATAAGAATGAAAAGACAATTAGGCTACTCCAACACTTACTAGACATACGCTCTAACCTTTTACTTAACTACAAAAGACTCATTTACATGACCATCATAAGGCCTATCTGGACCTACGGAGTTGAGCTATGGGACTTTACTAAACCACCAAACTCTTCCCGTATCCAATCCTTACAATCCAAAATCCTTCGCCAAATCCTTAACTCTCCTTACTTTGTCACGAATAAACTCATCCATAAAGACCTTAACATCCCATATGTTGCTGATTTGGCCCTAAACAGGTATCAATGCTTCCATGACAAACTTCACTCCCAGTCTAACACAAGTTTCAATCCTTGCTACTTCTTCTATTCCTGACAATCATCCGAAGCACCTGAAAGAAGAAGGCCCCGAGACCTCCTAGTTTAGATTACATTGTGAAATGATGCCAATGGGCATTTTCTTTTCATTTATATTATCTGACATCTAATTTACTTGATGTACTAACTAATACTGTTGTAAATCTCAATAAATGAAAAACAAAATTCTTTTGTTTTTTGAACATAGGGACATTAATACAGATGCATAATATACCGTCGGAAAGCTAAAGATTTTAGAAAAAAATATTATATTATACACCATATTGTATAATTAACCGGAGGTTGGTGAAGAGTGGATAAAACTAACTGATTTTTACTTTAATTTACCAAATATAGTAAGGGGAAGTATTGCGATCGTGAAAATTTTCGAATTCCAGTTTTTAACGGAAATACACGTTTTAGGTTCCCCTGAGTCCAAATAACCAAGTCCCGCAAAAAGGTCTGTGTGTGGTAACTCCCGGGCAAAAACGGTAAGCCCTATAAAACTGAAATTTCATATTTAAGACATATATACGCCCGAAATGTTAAAAAACTTTTTTCATCAAAATGAGCTTACCAGAAAAGGCACTTTAAACCATGCATTTTGCACCTTTTTTCAGTTTTCTCGAAAATGGTTCCGACGATTTTGATTAAACTCGCTATATCGATGTAAAATGTAATGGGCTTTAATATCATGTAGGTTTTATTTGGATAAAAATAGTCTGACAGGGCTTAAATGCCGATATTTTAAATTTTCTGTCCCTAAAGTACCTTTAATTTTGTAGATTCAATAATAATAACTATATTATCTTGTTAACGCTGATGAAAAACAGGTAAATATATAAATTGAATTAATTCGATACCCAACTAAAGGAGAAAACAGAAAATATTTTTTTAATGCAATTTTTCGTTTTTGAACATAAGAGCAGTAATATACATGTATGATATACCGTTGGAAAGCTAAAGATTTTAGAAAAAAATATCATCTCATACACAAGCTTTTAGAAGTCAATGGAGAGTGATGAAAAGAAGATAAAACTAACTGATTATTTTAGATAATAATATAATAGATTTTTTAATAAAACGTTTCTATATAAATTCAATTTAACTAACTCTTTAATGGTTTTACTCATTTTGAACTCTTAGTGTATTTGAAAATTCTTTAATCGATTTTAAAAACGGAGGTAAGTGAAAGTCGTGTGTTGCCCGCACCAGATTTTTGTATTATTTAATAAAACAAATGTTTCTGCCGAAACATTATATAATAAATTCTTTAACCTATTTACTTTTACTTACCTATATATTTTATCTCTAGCTGTATTTGAAAATTCTTGTAATGATTTTAACAACGAAGGTAAGTCAAAGTTGCGAGCCCCAGATTTTTAATTTCAAATAAATATATTATGAATATTAGCTTCTTGTCACTTACAGTAAAATATTTCAACAGCACAAAATAAATCAAACCAGAATTAATGGATTACACATGAAATGCGCTGACGCTCGAAGAGTCTCAGAGAAAACGAAATCCCTCAATAGTTATTTGTTTGTACAACATCTATAAGTAAATCAATTATCAAACGAGAAAGACAGGGACTGAATTTTAAATTGGAGGGAGGAGGTTCGTCTGAATTTAAATACACTTCCAGCTGGAATCCCCAGGGAGGCCGCTGATAGTGTTAGGGGGTGTGCCAACAAATTTAGGGATGGGGAGATCCCATTTGTGCTGATGGCTCTAATAGCCCCCGTAGTCATGTTTTATTTATGATTGCCGAAATTGTTTCTTCACCCATCAACATTATTTACCTGTGACACCTCTAGTAACTCGAAGCCAACAAGATGAAATTTACAGCATGGATGCTTTTTGGAACATTTACTAACTTTAATTTCTTTCATATTATAGGTGGAATAATCAGGAGTGTCATTTTTAAAAACGACTGACTCCTGGTTATTCCACCTATAATAGTTTCTACAGTCGACTATACATCCTAAATTAAATCTCTTTCTTATATTTATATTGAGGATGTATAGTCGACTGTAGGTGGAATAATCAGGAATCAGTCATTTTTTTTTTTTTTTTTTAATTTTGCCAACGTTTCGGCTCAAGCTTGTGAGACAACATCACGGTATTACTGAGCCATGTCCAAGCATAAACTACAGCATTTTACATACTGCAGTTTATTCTTGGACATGGCTCAGTAATGCCCTGATGATGCTATTGTTAAAAATCCTTTCAACGAGAATGGAGACTTTAACTTAGAATTTAATAATCAAATTAAAACAGTCCTTAAAATATGAAAATCGGGCATATCCTTTAAAATAGTAAATTAGTCGTTTCCTCACAAGCTTGAGCCGAAACGTTGGCAAAATTAAAAATTAAAAAAAAAATGACTGATTCCTGATTATTCCACCTATAATGATAAAAAAATTGATTTATTTATTTTCATTTATTTATTTCAAGGTACTCTCCTTCAAACGGTACGTATTTATATCTGATTTAAATGTCTCTCACCTCTTTACCTATCCACTTCTAGCATTACAACTTTTCCAACAGATCGTCTTTGTTTTTTGTTCTTCGTAATTTTTTTTTCACAGAGAGATATATTACTATGTTTCGTGGCATATAGGGTAATTAAGTAATTTACTTAAAATATACATTTATTTATTAAATATCACTTATTATTATTACACATAAAACTTAGTACAGTGAGACATTGTTATCATCGAGAATACTGAGTTTCTATTTACCACATCATATTACATATAAGTACCTTTGAACATGACTGCAAATTTCTTTCCTGGTTGACCCCCGACATGGCTGGACTTCCTTCCTCTTCCTCTCCGCTCCGAGCTCAGACTCCCCAGGTACCCCGCTATCCCCGCTGTACGAGTGGAGGGGTCTATTTTTTGTATAGCCCTTCTAAGAAGCCTTCCTGCTTGTCGCCCGGAAACTACTCTATTTTGTACAAATCAAAAATATTTCTTCACCTCCCAATATTCTCGATACATAGCATTCACCTAACCTGCGAGGAAAGAAAAATAAAAAACCGTATGGTTTTTGATTTTTCTTAAATTATCAAAAACATAAACTTACTAGAAATACTTCAAACTAGTTATAATACTGTACAACATCTTATGTTAGAATAAACTAAAATAGAAATAGAAACAAACAATAAAATATATTGATAGGACTTTTTAATACAGGTTTACATATAAAAGTAATTCTTTACTATTTTTATTCAATACCTTTCCCTGAGTTTATATTGGCAGTATCATAGTTATTTACAGTTAAATATAAATGATCTTCTTTACTCACAAAAATTTCAAAACGCTAAAATTTTATATTTTACATGAAATGCAGTGCTTATGAAATTAATTTTCTTTTTTACCTTTCAGATAATCAGTTGATTAACGTAATGCATAATACATACTATAATAGTAACAAATACAACATATAATATTCATTTGATGTTTTCTTATCATGTGGCAAATTATTAAAACCAAAATGAATCTACTATTAGGTCTCTAAGGTACCTGTTAAACCTCTTTTCTTTCAAATAGTCATATTACACTAATAACACATCCTCAGTATTCTCATCATTTTTTAAATTATACTTATAATATAAAGCTATAACAGTGTTAAATGAATGGTATGAATATAGAAGAGACTTTAGCGTCACAATCAGGGTAGTCTTAAGAAGTGGAATGAATCTCAGATTTTAACCAGAAAATAATAATAAAAATAGCTTAACTTTCTGATGACCTTTTAACGATAAAAATTAAATTATCAGGAAGACCTACTAGAATATTAGACATTTAATAGCATGATCGATATAAATATAACAGCAGTACTCTGGGTGTACACAAAAGACATTACCGTCTACAAATAATAACTACGTGTATCATTCCCGCCTTCGGGATAAGAGGAGGCCTACAGCTACTCCACATTCAGGGTTCTTCCCTATTAAAAAACCTATTAGAAGGTAAAAATCTCATCTCAGAATGATAAGGAGGACTAATATCTACTCCAATTACAGGATAATTATTCCGTTATTACTTAAAAGAAATCCGCATTAGGACTATTAAAACATATATACAAAGATCCACCATTTTTTTTTTCTATTAGTTTTCGGATGCTCATTATTCTACTTTATATTTATTAAATTTATTTTATTTTTCATCAAACTTGTAAAGGTCTTTCTACAGCAGACGTCATTTTTTACATTCAAGCAATAATATATTTACGTCCCTGATACTCTATTTATTTATTGATTTGAATTAAACACGTTAATAACAACTGAGACCCATTCCTTTTTGCATATAAAATATCAATTAAAGTTTATCTTAATCCTAATCTTTACATACCAATAACGTAATCCTAATATTTACACTGTATGTACAATCTATTTACAATTTTTCCAGTAAGGTTTAACCTGAACATGGCCCAGGTTAAACACTGTAAGCTCGTCATACGGAGGGGACGCTAATTACCCCTTTTTATCCTCTGGAAACGGATAAAGACTGCCGTATAACAAAATAATATGTTATGAGGCCTTTTCTAACATGGTCCAAGACCATGTAGCCTTTATAATCTACATATATAAAAATAACAATTGTTATTCCTTTAACGGGCACCTTTCTATAAACATCAAGTACAGTGTTGCTAGGAGCAAGTGGAATCGAAAATGTATTTAATTTGAAACTGACTAGTTTAGATCTATATTCTTGACTCCGGAATAGAATAAGGGATTTCAGAGTTAAAAATTGAGTCTGGAAGGTTTTCTGATAAGGGACACTTTCTTCTTTGAACTTTTCAGGATTTTCTTGAGGAATCAATATTATTTTAAATTTCTCATTAGTGGTAAGATCGAGTTTTGCATTTGGTTCTGTTTCAACCGTCTTTTCACTATACATTTTATTTTCATTTTGAGTAGTGGGAGTCATTAGAGAATGGAGTTTTTCTTGAATTTTCGGGTTGTTATCTTCTTCTTTTTTACTTTCTTTCTTTTCACTTTCCTGGTCATTTATTTCTTCATACTGAGATTCTGCTTCATCCTCAGTAGATGGTGTTTTTCCGGAATTGGCATTAAAATATTTATTTGGAGTTTGAGTGGGGGTCTCTTCAGGTTGCAGTTCCTCATTTATGAAATTATTTTTCTTTTTAATCTCGTCTGGGAGTCTTTCATCGGTGTTCACTTCTATTTTATCTTCAAAAGGATCTTTCTTATTTTCAATGCTACCAATATTCTCCTCCAGATGATCAAATCCATTATTTACCCAATTATCGAATCTTTCAAGAATATTCATTATTGAATTTTCGAAACGTTTAATAAAAATATCTTCTTCTTCTTTAAGGTTTAGCTTCTTCCCTCTTAATTTGGTCTGTGGCTTAGTTGTATTCGAGCACGGGATCACTGACTCTCCGGTCAACCCCAGATCAGATACTTCTGAACATTTTGGCTTTGGTAGCTCATCTACTCTGGAAGCCATAGTAAAAAATCGTGTGCGAAATAATAAAAAACAAAACCCTGGCTAATCTTCAAAAACCTTTAAGGGTGGTTTAAACGCTTACACGAACAAAAGGCATATATAAAAAACATCTAACAACTTTCATAAAACCACTTTAAAAAACTAACCACTTTCAAGACCTTAAAACAGTAGGGAGGCGCACAAGATGCTAACAATTAAATATAAATTAATGAAGTATTAATATCAGATTCTTACATAATACATATGACAATATTACCCTAATACCACTTATAACATTGACTTTTAATTAACTTATAAATTTTCGATACCAATAAAGAATTGATAAATTCGTCCCCACAAGCTGGATGCCATAAAATACTATGTTTCGTGGCATATAGGGTAATTAAGTAATTTACTTAAAATATACATTTATTTATTAAATATCACTTATTATTATTACACATAAAACTTAGTACAGTGAGACATTGTTATCATCGAGAATACTGAGGTTCTATTTACCACATCATATTACATATAAGTACCTTTGAACATGACTGCAAATTTCTTTCCTGGTTGACCCCCGACATGGCTGGACTTCCTTCCTCTTCCTCTCCGCTCCGAGCTCAGACTCCTCAGGTACCCCGCTATCCCCGCTGTACGAGTGGAGGGGTCTATTTTTTGTATAGCCCTTCTAAGAAGCCTTCCTGCTTGTCGCCCGGAAACTACTCTATTTTGTACAAATCAAAAATATTTCTTCACCTCCCAATATTCTCGATACATAGCAATATGTATACATACGTATTCACTTATTTTATTATTATTATTCGATTTGACTATTTGAACTTCTATCTTATATTCATTTATGAGAATAATTAGAAAACGCAGAACCAACTTTCTCTCTACTATACAACTCAATGCCTTAAGAAAACAAGCTAAGTATTTGGGAGTCATCCTGGACTATAAACTACTTTTCAAACATCACATAGACAATAACATAAATAGTGCACGTAAATTATTATATAAAATGTACCCGTACTTTAATAAACACTCAAAATTAACACCAAAAAATCTGGTGCGGGCAATACACGACTTTCACTTACCTGCGTTTTTTTTTAAAACCATTAAAGAATTTTCAAATACAGTTAGAGGTAAAAATGAGTGAAACCATTAAAGAATAAATCAAATTGAATTTTTATCGAAACATGTGTTTTATTAAAAAAATGTATTATAATATTATCTAAAATAATCACTTAGTTTTATCGGCTTTTCATCAATCTCTACTTCTAAACTTTTAAAAGCTTCTGTATGAGATAATATTTTTTCCAAAGTCTTCAGCTTTCCAACGGTACATCATACATGTATATTACTGTTCTTATGTTCAAAAACAAAAAATTGCATTAAAAAATATGTTTTCAGTTTTCTTCTTTAGTTGCTTTTCAAATTTTCTCAACTTCCATATTTAGCTGTTATTTTTCAATGCTAACAACATGATATGGTTATTTTTATAGAATCTACAAAATTAAAGGTACTTTAGAGCATGAAAATATCACTCCACATACGCCTATATAACTACTTCTATTACAGGAATATTTTTTTTTATGTCTTGGTTATAGACAATTTATTTTTCTCACCAAAGAAAATCTAAATCGCAATGTATTTTACTTATAAGCCTTCAGAAAAGAATGCAAAAACTTATAGTAAATAGCGAAATCCGTCTAGTAGTTTAAAATGAGTTCTTGGCAACCAAAATTCACGTTATCATTTTATATAGGTGTTATTTCCTCTCTTTTTTTTTTTTTTTTTTTTTTTTTTTTTATCGTTTTTTGATCGAATTACTAAAATAAGTTACTGTAGAATTAGAAGGGGAAAAAAAATAAAAAAAGGAGGATCAATGAAAGTGATGTGAGTAGGATTGATGGGGTATTAGTGCGGTAGTGTTAGGAGGTGTTGTGGATCCCCTAATAGAGTTCTTAACAGGGAGGGGTCCGAAGTGGCAAGGGATCGATTCTCACACAACGGGAAGAAGCTGTCTTTTATTTGTACTTAATTAAGGAGGGGTTGTGACTATGTAATCTATAATGTTGTGGTTCGAACCCCATTAAGGTTTCTCTAATTATCTTTTCATGGCCATTATTAGTTTTTTGCATTTTGCGATGTTATAATTCTGTCGCAATAATATGCTACAGGAACTGTTATTAATTATTCAAGGAATTCATTATTTACAGAAGACGATATTCAGACGATGGTTTCTAAAATGCGCATAATCTATTTCGGGAAGTTTACAGAAAACGCAAAAACTCTATCATCATAATATTAAACGAACTTGAATATTTTAAAATTGTAATTTAATACCATTTGATTACAATATTAATAATTTTATGTTAATGGTATAGTGGGAAATATTTTAGTATGATTAAGGAAATAAGTTTAGAGTGAACTTATCACTTGTTAAATATAAATACAATTAAAAAATCGATTTTTTTTTATTATTATTGTATTCATTTTTTTTAGTTGAAATCGGATGACGGGTTTAAAAAAACGAAAGATCAGATTACAATTACGTGTGTCAAAATATCATTTTCGCAAGAGATGCTCTATCTTTCTTTTTAGAAATTAGTTTCTTAATTAAAGATGATTAAAGAAAAAACATATAAAAATAAAAGAAGAAATGAGGCATAATACTGATTAAAAATTAAAAGAAAATATTTAACCATGCAGATATTTTATTTTTAACTATTTAAACGCTATGAACGAGGGTCTTGGCTTCATTAATAATAGAGATTCCTACTGCCAGTGACCTTGTAAGGAGATGATTAGGGTCAGATCACGAACATTTCTAGGGTCAGAACATTTCTCCTTAACTTTTCGGAATGCACTTAATAGAGCCTGGATATGTCCCTAGAAAATTACCGAACCCCAGAGTCGCCCCTCGTCTGAAATAAGAGAGGAAATAGTTATTACTACTACCGACTTTCGAACCGGTTACTTGAACAGTGGAGAATCACTGTTCTATCCTGTAGACCCCATCGATACTATTTTATCCATAAATGCTAATTTTTTTTTTTTTTGTGCCCCCCTTTCTTACCTTTAAGGGCTATGGAAGGGTTTCTTGGGTCTAGGGGTGCGTGTGATGGTTAAATAATTAGTTGGGATTCTCCCGACACCGAAACGCAAACTATAATTATTAATTATAACTAATTATTTCACTCTAAATTTAAGGTTAAAAAAAAATTCCTGTCAACTGGTTGCTGGACAACACTCGTTCACAGCAAAGCACGCTTACTCACTCAGTCATTCCACTCTCAAAATTATTATCATCTTGTTGATGTATGTTTATTATTATTGAGAGAAGTGTCGCAAAAGGCCTGGATAATGCGAGATTAAAATAAAAAGAAAGTAAAATGGAGGTCGGTGACCGCTGAGGTAAAGTCTTAGTCGTAACACTGTGATCAAGGTTACCTTGCCAGAATAATGGCGAACTCACACCTACAATATAGCAGTGTGGACTTGCTAATAGGATGGAATGCCCCGAGAGGTAGAAGCTCTTGGCAGCGGAGAGGCCAACTCAAAGGCCTGCTAGGGCAGAAGCCAAGCACCCAGTCCTAGGAGCGGGATAGAGAAGGAAGAAGGGGGAGAAGGTAATGAAGGTTTTGTAATGACGAAAGACCAAATTTGGATATAGGTAGGCAGGTATATTCTGACCTAGGGTAATACCACCTGGTAGAAGCAGGATGATGATCTGAACAGTTGAACTAATTCTTGGGGTACTAATACAGTGTATTATCGATAGTGAGAACTTTTATACCAAACTAGTGTCTTGGTCCCAGGTCAGTATACCTCGTATGGTTTATTAGCATCTTAAAAAAGTAGCATCAGCAAAGATATTCACAATGATATTACTAAGTTACAATATACAATATTATTAAGTAGTATGTCTTGTTATATTCGGTCGTTGACTTATTTGATGCCACTAGCGCTACCTGTGAGTGAGCGGGCGAAGTATCCACTACAATATTAAGGCAATTATTATCACATAATTTAACGACTAAATAATTTACACGTGCAGATGTTAACCTATACCATTGCAATCCAGGAAGATTTCTATACCCGACCCTAGGGCTGAAAAAAAAAATAACAAAAAAGTATATTACCATTATTTTGAGAAATTATATGTCTTTCATGTATGCTTACTCTACAAACAGACAAAATTTATATTATCATTTTGGGGTGTTGATTAGTTGTTAACCGGGAAACTAAATAATCAGGAAATATGAATAAATTATGGTGAACCATTACATTTACATTTACCTACAAAGAATATAATATGTTGCTTAGGTTCAGGAGTAATATTACAGACAGTCTTCTCTTTCGTTTTTCAAGTCGTTTTCCTTATTTTCAAAAATCAGTGGTTACTTGTACTCATATTTAGCTTTAAAGTATAATCTATCTTTTTCTTCTCTTAGTGATGCAATTTAAACATTTTCAGCTTTACTCTAATACGAAATTTAAAACTAATGCAACGCAGAACTCTTTAATTTATTAAAGAAAGAATTTCGAATCTCCTCGAAACTCGGAGGAAATGAAGACGAAAGTAAGTTTCAGAAGTGAGTTTGAAACGTCCCGTACTTACTTTCCTAATTAAGTCTTTAATAGACTTAAAATTACTCGGCTACTTTAAAAAGTAACTGAGAAATATGAATCTTAAGTAGTGCGCGAATTGTTTGCCAAGTATTTCCTCAGCACTTTGGATATTTTTAATGAAATGCGTTTTGCTTTAATTTAAGTTATTTATTCATAAAGAGAAAACGAATTAGGTTGAGGCATTCAAGTTATGTAAAGATAAAATTTAATAATATGCTCATTTTTAATTTATCTTACCTAGTTATTTCAACCGAGAAAAATCTCGAATTCCAGTGTTTAACGGAAATACACATTGTGTCCAAAAAAAAAAAAAATATATGATAAGTCTACTACCACGAATACGAAAATTCGTACGAAAATAAAAATTTATATTTAAGACAACTATACCCCGAGGTGTTATCCTATCCTTTAAATATATAGGAATAACAAAGATTCTTATCTCATTAGGTTTATTACAATTTTATATTTCAAATAAACTATTTAAAATGCCATTTTAAGGTTTAATTTAGTTTCCATGGGAATCCTATTTTTTTAAATTATTTGTTTTCATGAAACAACTTACAACTTGAAATAATTAATAAAAGTGTTAGTTTACAGAGTTATAACATCTTCACATTTGTTTTAAATGCTTAGATAAGATTGGATACGTAATATTGTTTCTGAAACCTTGCGTTCTGAATGAATGGATGTAACCAGTTCGATGCTATACGGTTGTAGAAACATTGAACTATCTTAACCTTCCACTTTAACAATAACATATCCTAAAATCGTTTTTTTAACTACTGCTAGTATAATATTTTTAATTATGTCGAATTTTGAGATTTACAGTAAAAAACGACAGCCATTGAGAGATCACATGATGTAAAACAATTTTCTTAGAAGAAAGCACTGACACAAACCAACAGTAGTCACAGTTGTGAAAATTAATAATATAATTCGGTTTACTAAAGCAATTAAACTTATAAGTTTTTTCTATGGATTTTTACGTGTTTTCTTTAATTTCCAATACATAAAATATTTTTTTGTTTAATCAGCATTTTTTTAAATATGCGGTAATGGTTAATTTTAAAAATATTTTATTAAATATTTTTTTAATTACAATCTGCTTCATAATTGCAATTGTTTGGCAGTAAAATGTTAAAAGAATTATTATATGATAGTGAAGTTAAGATTATTTTAACAAATTGGCAAAATAATTCATATATAGGGGCTATGTATGAATAACAGTGCATTATTATATGACCTATATTATGATATAATATGGAAACATATATGATTTTTAATGATCTGAAGATGAGGCAGAGAAAGTACCTCGAAACGTAACGTTGTTAGAACCAAATTTCATATATGTTATAATAAATAAATATATAAATAAAAAGAAGAGATTATTCCAAATAATACACTCAGAATTAAAATATTTTCTTTTTTGCGTAATGAAATTTATCTGACCACAACTGTACCTTAATTCCATAAAACTACGTCTTCCTCGAGAAGTCATGTACATTAATAGTGTTAAATAATTTTAATTCAAGAGGCCCTTTAGTGTTGTAGCTTGCATAAAAGCCGTATATGTCCTAGGCCTCTCTATCAAAGCAGGCCAATGGCTCTAGGAGTAGGGAATAAAACATTCTATATTATGTTTCCATAGCAGTCTTTTCCCGGTTATTAATATTTCTCCGTGGTTTATATATAATTACTTATCAGGGAAGCCCGTGGCTGAGTGGCTAGCGCGCTAGTCTCGCATGCTAAAGGTTGTGATTTCGAATCCCAGTCCCGCCGGGGCTTTTATAAAGATATAATTAAAATGGAATACACTCACAGCATATCCCCGGGGTATGAGAGATCCGTTAGCCAAATGGTGGCCACTCACAAAAATAGGCGTAGGAAGTGATGACCCCAACCTGTGAAATCTTATTGATAATGGTGAGTATATTCTCCTAGAAGATTACACCACGCGGCCTTGGGCCAACACGGCCTTTCGCGCCAGAGAAGAAAATAAACTTGTCATACTAATCTCCGGCTAATTGTGAGTCATCTCACTGTTTATTGGTAAATAAGTAATATATAAATATATCTTTTCATTAAAGTAAGTAGCGTATCACAAATAAAAACTAGGGACAGGACTCGTGTGGACTTGAGTACGCTAATACATTATTATAATAGGAATAGTGTGTTGATACCTGGGGAATATTCCTGACAACCAAATTGTGTTTAAAAACAGATAAATGTATAATTAACGTAACTCTGTTATTTTAGATAAACTGAGCCGCTTGTAATGAGAGGGAATGCAAATTTATGTTAATCTTAGTTGAAGGGATCCTAAATAGTCCATAAATAGAAGTTAGCAGTTTAATTTCCTAACTTAGCTCTCGGTTTTCCCTCCATCGCTCCACTCTTCTCCCTCCAATCAGGGCTCTATTATACCTCACAAATTAATTAATTAGTTAATTAACCGGCTGATTTATTATAATATGGCTAATTAACCAGGTTTCTCATAATTAATATCACCGATATAGTAACAATCGTGTAAAAAGAAGAGATTGAGCCAATTTTCAGAATGAAGTTCAGGAAAAAAGTAGGATTAGAAATTTCAATATCAGCAATAATAATTAAAAAAAATTAATTTGAGGAACAATTTGTGGATTAAGAAGATGGTTCAAAAGGAACTAAAAGTTTGTATGAAATGGAAATTAAAATTTTACTAAGACAAGTCACAACACGTTACATTTACACTTCGACTAGGAACATTCCTTCCAAATAATGTAGAAAATCACCTAGATACCGCAATCACACACGGTAAGGTACTTATAATTTATTTTTCACAAAAGGTTGACGTGGGGTTCACGCGTCAAGACTAAACATAAACCTCTAAATTTTCGACAAAGCCTATTGTATTCGATACTCCATAAACATTCGTAAGCACCCACCCGATAGAAACCTAACGTATATAATTATTCATTAAAACCTTTATGGGTAGTTTATGGGATTAAAAAGTTTATGGGGTAGTACAGATCTGCTAAAAAGACACAAATACGAAAAATACAAACCTTTTAATCGCATTTTTTAAGGCTAGCAACGAACTCAACACTGCATATTTCAAACGATACCCCTTCATAACGACTTGCGTATTCCGAATAAAATTCCACATCCGCATGATTCACAAACAGTTTCCCAGAATATCACATGGTCATATTACCAAATTTGTTCAAAACATGGCCAGAACTGACATATCTGACATGGCTCCTCGTTGGCTGAAAAAGAGTTGGATCACGTAACTCCAGACTCGAAAATATAGTTCAGCTAAAAGTCAAAAGGATGCACCACAGGTTGCTGCCTCCTTCATGCCTGCCGATGCCAAGTTTCCCTGTATCAGCACGTTTGCTTATTGTTATTTTACAGGTGTAAATAAAATATTGTGTGTTGAAAAAAAAAAATTGAGGTATGAAGAAAAAATGCTTAAAAACAGATAAGACAAGATTATTTTAACTGAGTACAAAAACATGCCTACTACTCCGCACATAATTATAGTAGAGTAAAAAAGACCCTCATACGAAAACTGCGATCATTTTAATCATATATTTTAAATCTTATCAATACAGCTTCTTGATAGATAAACAACAAAACCCTACATACTGACTTACAAAAACTGTAGTGAACTTGACGGATCCAACAATAGACATATAAATGACATGGCGAAAACTGAAATGCGTATTAGATTAAGGCTACAAAGAAGCTGGATAAGAGACATCCTTTGCTAAAACCAATTTAAAGACAAGATAAAGATAGTGTTGAAAACAAGTTTAAATTATTACATTGAGTTTCGATGAAGGTATTTCTTTTAAATTAAATAAATTAAAAATATAAATTATTCTTACAAGAGGAAGTCTGTGGATAGTAAGCCACCAAAGTAAGTGACTTCTTATCCCAGTCCCGAGAGTACTTTTTCAAGTGTATAGTTAAATGTTAATTGTACATAGGTATGAGTGTGTTGATGTTTTGTTAACTTATTTGTTAACTTGTATAAATTTAATTTATAATTTTTGTTCTTATATACCTTTATTTACTTATTTTTATTTATTTTTAATGTAATTTGACTTTTCTATTGTTCAGACTCTAAATATTTTATTAATGCGATTTTACAGCCCTATTACTATTGTCCATTGAGACAAATTGTAATATTTCTGAATAAATAATTTCTTTTTAAATAGTTAAATAGGTATTTATTCGCAGTCGAAAAATAAACATAACAACCTAGAAAGATATGTTGTTGTTGCTGTTGTTCTCTTCTTAAGTTTTCTTTCATACTATTTTTTTTTATTTATTCTTGATTTACTAATTTGAACATCGAAAAATAGTTAATTATTTGCAAATAACAAAATTAGAGGTACTTTAGCGGAAGACAAATTATTATTGTATGGAATAAAAACGGATCTAATTATAGACCAGATATAGTGAGTTTAGTTTGTTTGTTAGTTTATTTATTTAACATCACTTTATGCTACTGAGGCTAATCGGAGCTAATACCTGACATCGCACAAGCTCGGGACCACCTTTTAACGTCCCCTCCGAAGGACGGCATAACTAAGGATTTTTTACTATCATTAAAAAATCCTAGCACCACCAGCGGGTAGTGAGTTTAGTTAAAACCGTTAAAGTCGTATGTTATAATATCTTAAAAAAGTGCAAAATTAATAGTATTAAGTGGCACTTAAAGTTCGTTGATCATAGTCAAAAGTACTTGGTCATATGGACTAAAGGACCCTAAACTTTACGTTGAAAACTCATATTCGTAAATTTTCATATTAGAATATTTTTACGTCATACATATTTCATATATAGGTAAGTGAAAGTATAAATAAAATGAGACAATATGTAGCAAAATAAAATACAGTATAACAAGAAAACAGGGCTTGCAACAGTAATAAAATTTGGCATTGCGGGGTAATACAAGCCTGCACGGCGTTAGTGCCATGCGGGATGGTATTCAATTACGCCGTTTCTTCCGATAGCTTATGGGGATTATGTAGCTATATTACTCTCATGCCAAATACACATTCCTATGCAAATCCACACGTATAACATCATTATATATGCAAATAAATATTTGTTTATCAACTTTGATAGCAATACATAACTTTTTAAAATATCAGTTTTTTGCCTTTTTATAATAATACTCGATTTTCACTTCATTTTTAATAGGATTATTATATTTTTAATAGAGGTATTAAACTAATATTGTTGTTTGTAAGTGGCTAATCGGACACTGTGGATTTTAAATGTGGGCTAGGCAATTTTTAACAAGTTACTAGCATCCCATCGGTTCAAAACTACCATTTCAAGCCCCGTCCCCTCAGAGAAGTAAAAATACACATAAGGTATATATATATATATATATATATATATATATATATATATATAAATCAAGGAAAATCAGTCAAGGGAATGTAATTGCTTTTATATATTTAAGTATTTTCTGAAAAATTAACCCGTATCAAGCAGAATTGCTTTCTGTGTGCTATTTTGAATTTCTTAGATCTTCGGTGCTCTCCTTCGAGCAATTTAAAATTAGCTTATTTGAAGAGATGATTATTATAGTCACTATTACTTTTTCCTGGTCGTAAAATAAATTTAGCTCTAGAGGAGGTTGAGCTCTGGTACTCAAAAGTTTGAAGTTACTTGAGACTGGTCTTTTTTTTCTTTTTTTTTACCACCAAATATTCGAACGATTATGCAGTCTCCTGTGATCTGGTATAAATTGCTTATCACTGTAACCTTTTCTTCATTATTTTCTATAAGTACTTCTGGAGTATACCGGTAATAAGGTATCTATCGGTTATACCTACCGGTACATTATTAATATTAATATTTATATTTTTCATTAACACATTTGATGTAAACTAAAATGAAAATTAATATAATATAAAATCTGTTCATTTTTTTTTTTTTTTTTTTTAATTTAACTTAATGGAAATGTCAACAAAAAATCTGTGCCTCTGCAATCCATGCAGTGAGTTGATTCGGCCGAGACTACGTAAGCATTTTTCCTCCAGAGTTTTCCCTCTTTCTAGGAAACCACTTAATTGAGGCTGGGTTTTCCCCAGGAGCTTTTCCCTACCCCAGGATCGCCTCACGGCTGATATAACTTATATAACAGAATAAATAATATTCTGTCACAGTTAAGATTTCGAACCCCGACGAACAATAGACTAGTGCTCTAAAAAAGTACAATTAGCCAAACTGAAAGCCAATAAGTATTAAAACTGTAAGAAATCAATCGTCGATAGATATTTTCTAAATAAATAAAATTAAGTCATGAAATTATGTTAAAACCCAAAATTCAAAATATAACTATTGAATAAATAACTCAGACTATAATCTTCCTTACCTTCCTTATTTAAGGAAGACTACGTTTGATAACTCTTAGCACATGTGAATGCTAAGGCAGTACTACAAGTGATCCCAGAACTATTTTTTGCCTCTTAACTAAATTACAGGCATAAAAGAAGAGAGAGATAAATTTTAGGTATTGAAATTTTTTTGAAAAATCGTACGAATCCCATAAACTCTTATACCATCCCTACATCCCTAGTAGTGAACTTAATTCTTCAAGGATTACATTTCGTTATATATTTTTTCAAAAAACTGCACTAAAATCATCTGAAATAAAATATTTTTTGTTAATAAACATAAAAGTTATTAGTTATCATTGCATTTATGAATAAATAGTAATTGTTAAGATTTTTTCATGTTTATCGTTTTAATTCAAACATAAAAAAATATAATAATTACGAAGAAGTTATATTATAATAGCAATGCGTATAATATTAATGAAAGCATTCGAAATATAATAATAAATAGAAAAAATTCCTGAAATGTTTCTCGTTTAGGTAAAGCATTTCACGTATTTTCAAGATTGGAATTCCAACAATCTCATAAAAATGTTTTTCTAACAGCTGCCCGGAAATTTCTCGAATCCTTCATGAATTATATCTCTAAAAACTAAATTATTAACGTTATGAATGAAATAAAAATAGTATTTTCTATATATTTTTATTCTTTTGATAATTAATCATATAAATATTGTGAAGCCCAGGTCTAAATATAAGCTAATTAATATAGCTATTTGAGATATCTGTTTTTTTTTTCTTTCTCTTCCAGTATTCTTAGCGCCTTTATGAATGCTTTAGATTGTGAATATTGTATAAAGTTATAATTGTGCGTATGATGTTAATTTATTTCTCACTTTGTATTTATCTAAATTATGGGTTGTTATTTTGTTTTGTTTTTTATTTTTTGTGTATATATTATATCTTTGGCGGTCTTGAAAAAACAAGATAACTGGAGTTATATCAAAAATAAGTTAACTCCACATATCGCTCCCTCAGACCGTCTCCCACGTCGTGTTAAAGTGGTTAAAGAAATTTCTTGGTGGGAGAAATTTCAGGTGGAAAGAAAGCTGTATGTTAATTTCTCTATTTTGGGTATTACGTAAAATTTTAAGTCGCTTCCCTGTAAAATGAAAGATTTTGACTTAACTACAATACTTATTCACTAACGCCACAAATATTTTATGTGAATTGACTTTATCATTGTCTTCTGTATATATTGTATGAATGTGGTCTCATATCACTATTTCTACTGTTCATTTAAAAACAAATTGTAATATTTCCCAATAAATATTCAAAATAAAACAAAAAATGCCTATATTCATCATTATAAGATAATACACGCGGTATGTAATCAAATATTAGTAAATCAACAAGCAATGTTAAATGGATTATTTTGGCGTTTAGTAATAATAATAATTAATAAGTAATAATAATTAGCAAGTCAATAATTTATTTATTTATAGTAATTTACAACTTTATTAAAGAACACAATAAGTAAATATGTAGAATGGAAATAAAAAGTCATGAAAAAGTCTTGAGAAAGAACTACCGGGTGGTAACACTTCACTAACTATTTTAAGACAGTAGGTCCCGAGGCCACCTTCTTTTCAGTCGTCTTGGAAGGTTATCAGGAATATCTAAGGAAGATAAATTACGGACAAGTGGGCTTGTATGGGCAGGCAGTTTAGAATGAAAAGAGGAGTATCTATCACGGGCTATGTCTGCAACAAATGTGATGTTTAGGTCCTTAAGGAGGAGTTGGTTTGTTACAAAATAAGGGGCATTCAGGATTTTGCGAAGGATTTTGGATTGTAAGGACTGGATGCGGGAGGAATTAGATGGTTTCGTAGTGCCCCAAAGCTCGATTCCATATGTCCAAGTACGTCTGATAATAGTGATGTAGATGAGTCTTTTGTAATATACTGGAAGTTTTGAATGTTTGTCTAGTAAGTGTAAGGATTCCAAGTGAGGCTCTTGTCAAGATGGAGACCTAGGTATCGGATTTGTTCTACAGAAGTAAGGGTGATGTTATTAAAGGATACTGGAGGGCAGGAAGTCATCGGTTCGCGACGAATGGTAAAGGTGATTTGGTGGGATTGGTTGGGATTTTTTTTAATCCTTCAATTTTGACGCCATTCTTCAATGGCTGTGATCTGGGACTGAATTGTTTAGGATGCAGTAGTTTGATCATTATGGACGGATAAGACACACGTGTCATCAGCATAAGTATTGAGGACAATGCCAATCATTTTTAAATTATATTTGTTTGAGCCTGAACATTATATATATATGTATATATTTTTTTTTTTTTTTTTTTTTTTTTTTTTTTTTTTTTTTTTTTTTTTTTTTTTTTTTTTACCTGTATATTTTGTTCGGAATTTAAAAATTAAATTAAATTAAAAATATATTCTTTTTTAATGAGGAAAATATTTTTATTTTTTTGTTAGTTTACGTCTTCTAGTGTTTCTATTCAATAGTGTAGGGATTATTAAGATGACAGTGCCCCCCTCCTTGCCCCCAAGCGAGTACCGATCGAACTAGTAAGCTGAGAGCTCTCTTTTCTCGATTGGCGCCTTTAAACAATTTTTTTTATCAGGACTTCATCTCGTCTTCTTGAAGATCACCGTCTCTCCAGAGTCGCCTACCCGACTTGCGGAACCGAAGAATTTATGGACAGTTAACTATCCTTGATAATTTTTTTCTCGTTATATTTATTCTTTTTTTTTTTGGACCTTTTTTAATATTACTAACACACTAACCCTTTAAACTTTTTTTTTTATAGTTTGGTTAATCGAAGAATTTTTATTTTTTTATAAATTCAAATGATTTTTATTTTACTGTAAAATTTCCTCATTTTTTTTTAACTTTTATTTATTTTGTTTCCTTTCAATTTTATCTTTTTATTTAATATTACTTTTTTTTTTTTTATTTTAATGTTAAGTACTCTTTTCGAGCCGGAATCGAGTCTACGTTAGCCCATCTTTCTTTTATTTCGTTTTAACGTCACTCATCCCAACAATATTTTTATAAAATATTTAAGTACATAGATAATGGAAGTTGAAATTACAGTAGCTGTTCCTGAATTATTCGACGTGTTTGTGAATCAGAAAAGTTTCTCTTACTATTGGTCACTTCATAATAATTATTACAGCTAAATATTAAGCTCATTAATACTATTAAAGCAAAACAATAAGCTCATTAATTACATTAAAGCTAAATAGTAGGCTCATTATTATTATTGGAGATCATAAATAATACGCTGCTTATCCCAGTCAGAGAGGTTAGTTGAATGGACAAACCAATAGATGGAATGATTAAGCTCAAGAAAGGTAATAAATGAATGAAAAAATCTAAATAAAAAAAATCTTTAATCATCTATGTACATTTAGACAGTTTGTAGATTGATAACTTTTTTCCGTTCAAACCAATGTAGCCAAAAATGTTGTATAACAAAGTAAATTAAGTTCAAAGTCCGAACTCTTAAGAAACGTAGACAAATATATTTTTTTTTCAAACTAATAAAGCTCTTAAAGGGTAGGTTCTAGTAACAATGTTTTTTGATGAAACATTAAGCAAATATTTTTTCACAGTGACATATAGACCACAGAACTAGATCTTTTCAATAAAAGTCTCAATTTTTTTTCTTCAGATCGCTATATTGATTGGTAGTTAGCAATATAGAAACAAACATAGCAAAATAAAGATTGTGATATTTTTCTATTTAAAGTATTTAACATAATATTTCTGATAAAAAAAATGTTACATTTTTAACGATGAAAATTCGTTACGTAATGCTAATCAACCGTATGATTATTAAATTCGTTCAGCTTGAATATTCTGTCGTTTTTTATCAATGTTAAAAACATGAAATGATTAATTTTTTCGAATCTATCAAAGTAATGCTATTTTAGAGAAAGAAAATTTAAACCATCCGTATTTAAGCACTGTCAGACTATTTCAATTAGAATGAAATCTACATCATATCAAAGCCCATTAAATTTTTCATAAATATAGTAAATTAAAACAAAATCGGTATAGCCATTTTTAAGAAAATCGTAAAAACAGGCAAAATTCATTGTATAAAGTGGCACTTCTGGTTAACTGATTTTGATGAAAAAGTTGCAGTAACAGATGTTCTTAAAATATTAAATTTAAGTTTTTGCTCCTGACTTACCACATACACACACAGACACAGAGACTTAGTTATAAGGACTCAAGAGACCCAAAAACGTGTTTCTTCGTTTAAAACTGGAATTCGAAAATTGTCTCGATCACCGTAATTCCCCTTACTATATATTTCATATATAAGTAGGTGAAAGTAAAAATATAATATCTAAATATCGTTTTACTTATCCGCCATTCTATATATTATATACTTTTATTCGAGTATGTACTCCAAATGTAAGGGAAGGTGTGGAATCGGTAGCTACCAGAGTCACGGAGAGAGTTAGACAAGAGTAAAAGAGGACAAGGCAGTTAGCAGGTGGGGCCGACAGGGTGCGCCATGTTGCCCTGCGGATAGTCAGTGTTGCCACTGTTAATAAAAAAGAAAAAAAAAGAAAGAAAAACAAGAACACTTTAGCAGTGGCCCCCCTCCCTTTTGAATTTATGCCCCTCCCCGGCCCTCCCTCGCTACGTGATTCCATTTCTCTTTTCCCTCGGAGCCCCTGGATCCCTGGTCTTCTTTCTAACTGTTGCTCTCTCTCTACTCCCTACTGTTATTACCTTATTAGATTTTTTGAACCTTCTCTTGATCTTGAAAAAAACATATAAGCTTCTGAAAATGCATAAGCATTTTTAAAAATATTACGCTATTTGTCACTAAAAGAACGAGATCCAAGCTAGAGGAAACCACAATCATTTAGCTTCTAGCGTAGATTTGTCTTAAGAGAGAGAGGGAGATACAGGAAGAAGGGGAGAGATATTCCCCATTAAACTATCAGTTAAAATATTAACTTGAATAAATGCCAAATGTAAACACATAACCTTTACTCTTAGACGAAAATCCTGTCCGCCAGTTTATTTCAACTCATTACCAATTCCTCTCTCAGATACAGTCCGGTATTTTGGCTTACTGTTAGACAAAAGATTGACTTAGAACCCACATACAAGACTTAAAAGACAAGAACTCAACCGACGTTTCGGACAGCTATACCGACTACTCAACAGAAAATCTGAACTTACAGTTGACAACAAATTATTAACCTACACGACAATACTGAAGCCCATCTGGACCTACGGACTTGAGCTGTGGGGGACAGCTAAACGTACTAACATCAAACGCATTCAATCCTTCCAATCCAAAGTCCTCCGTACAATAGTAAATGCTCCTTATTATGTCTCCAACTATACCTTGCACCACGACCTTAATGTTCCATTTATTTCAGACCTAATTCCATCCAAATTTTCCAAATTCCACCAGAACCTCATTCATCATCCTAATCCTCTAGCTCAATCCCTATCCAGCTCCACTCATCCATACAACTCACATAGAAGGTTGAAACGGCAGTGGCCTCGCGACCTTTTGTAAATATATTGGAGTCCTAGCACTGGCTAGATTCTCCACTCAATGTGATGTATGTAAGAGTGTGTGTATGTGTATATAGGTATGAGTGAATTCTTGACTTTATTGTATTGATTCATTATTGTGTATATATTTTATTGTAATTTTATGCTGTGTAAATATTGTATGATATCTTTCAGCACTACTATTGATGTCCAAATTTGGGCAGATTGTAATTTTACTCAATAAAAATTGTTGTTGAAAAAAAAACAAAAAAAACTTGAATAAATAAATTTGAATATATATTTTCGAGGGCTATTATAGCAGTTGATCCTATGTTTTTGGCTCTATGACACACGGAATCATCTGTCAATAATTTATTGAGTCTGGAACAATTATATTCGTTTATTATATCGTTTTAGAGAAAGCGCTGTTTAGCAGTAAAAGTTGCGGCAGAGCTCTTCGGTTCGGTACATATTACATGTGGTGTTAAAGTGTTGAAAATACCAACATAAAACATTTTTTGAGTGATTGAACCTCAAGTTTTTTTACTCAACAAAATTACATATGGTACGCAAAATTTTAGAAAGAATAGATATACTAGCCAGATAGATCGTAAATTATTAAAATAAATTGAATGTTTTGAAAAACCCATAAACTAATGTAGTTGTTAATTATTTTAACTTTTAGATCTCCATGGAACCTAAATAAAACTTTATAATTTTCTCATCATATGTATTATTTGCACCTGTCAAAATTAATGAGTACCATTAAGCGAATGTGCTACAGAAGCATAAGCAGCGGTCATAGAGAAGGTACGTTCCCAGCAGCACCCCTTCCTAGGCTTTAATTTAGGGGAGAAGGTCTCACATCCAGCTCCTTTTCTACCATCTTCTAACAGGCATTTCAGTTAATAATATGTCCTTTGTTTTCTATTGTCGTGTCCGTGTAATTTGCTATGAAAACGCAAAAATGTCATTATATGCACTGATTCCCCTTCTGCCCTTAAGAGCCTTCATAATATTTCCATAGATAACCCACTAATTAATAAGATCAGAAAATGTGGAAGATTTAAAAATACTGAAAAAAGAACTTGTGTTCTTGTGGATTTTATCTCACGTAGGCATTGATGGTAATGAAGAAGCGGATCGGGCTGCGAAAGAAGCTGCATTATCAAACGTTTAAATCCACCCAACTTACATCAAGGAAGACGTAAAATATTACCTTATGGTAAAAATATATCAGGCTTGGGAAAAGGTGTGGTCAGAACTTGACAACACCAATAAATTAAGAAATATCAAGCAATCGCCTGATCCATGTAATCGCCGCGAGGAAACTGCATAGCAGGCTCACACATGTCAATCCCATCCTCAGGCAGCCCGTACCAATGTGTGATTTGTGTAGAGTGCCTCTCTCAATAAAACATATAACTGAGAACTGCCCCATATTCCATGTTCAAATGGATAAACTCAATCTAGCAAGATCGTTGAGTGAGAGCTTGAAGGACTCTAGTGAAACAGTTAGTTCCCTTATTAGGTTCGTCAATGAATGTTCTCTGCTCCCGGGACTATAAGAAAAATAATAATAATAATGAAATAAAAAAATAAATAAATAAAAAGAAGAAAAAAGAGTAAACAAATCTGTTAATATAAATATATTCAGTGATAGTAACCAAGAGGTTGAGCACCTATTCCAACACCCTAAGCCTTGTTCGTATGTAGAGTTCTTTTATTTACGTAATAAGAAGCTGTTGTTATGAGTCTTAAAATTTTGGATTGAAAGCATTGTGGTTTTTGTATGTGAGTCTTTTTTGCTGAACCATAAATCTGTGAGGCGTAAGTACTTAAGGGTTTTAGTAGGTATGGATATGTATTCAGTTTTTGTCCAATATTTAATTTCGATGATTTGGATAAAAGAGAGTATAGTACTTTCAGTCGCTGTTGGAGAGTTTTTCTTTTCATATTACCGTGCGGACTCGAGCTATCATTCGATCTAGAATTAGTCCTAGGTAACGTACAGAGTTAGTCGGAAGAATTTGGTTGTCGCCCTTTTAAAATTAAAATTGTTGGCAAGTGCTTTGTCAAAGTGTTTCAACTAACTTCTTCTAAAACACAAGAAAGATTTTGATAGAGTTTTTTCTAATATTTAGAACATTCTTTCCTGGACGTATTTCAGCTTAATACATTTTTTTTAAACATCAGAACAATTTGGTCAAGCAGTGATTTCTTAGACGTTAATGGCACCAAATTCAAATTGCGCCCGTGCGAATAAGGAGCGGAGTAGTTAGGTATATTGTTTAAGTGATATTCTCATTTAGCACCAAGTGATTGAAGAAAATACAACGGATTGGCCGTCAATTTAACAAGAACGTTTAGAAGCCCGAACGGCGGAGGGGATGCCAAACCTTGGAGTTTGGACCATTGTGCTCCAGCGGCCCGTGAGGAGTTGATGGCTCCAGTGAACTGGAAGTTCTCCGGTCTGGAGCTCTGCCAGCCAACCATCGCCTCTTTTCTTCAACCTGCTCTAGGGCCATTCTCCAGCATCGGTTTACTTTCTCCAGCAAACTTTGGAGGAATATTCCGTGTTTCAAAATATTTTCATTATCTTTAAGGATCAATATCGGATACCAAAGTATAAGAAATGAGAAAATGTACCCTCCACCTTCTCTTCTTTCAAAAAAAAGTCGACATAGCTAGTTAACATAATACATTAAGAAAACATTAAAAGTT
Source organism: Piezodorus guildinii (assembly GCA_023052935.1). NCBI lineage: Eukaryota > Metazoa > Arthropoda > Insecta > Hemiptera > Pentatomidae > Piezodorus > Piezodorus guildinii. Next base: position 21,226,196 of record CM041297.1, on the reverse strand, counting down.
TGGAGTTTAAAAACTAAAAAAAAACAAAAACATATATTCATTTTCTCTGGAAACATATGTTTTAATTTGAATAATATGGCAATATGAAATTGTTTTGTTTGTTTATTTATTTAACGTCACTTTATGCTACTGTGGCTAGTCGGATGATGCTACAGTGGGAGTACTAAATTTTGCCTATCCAGGTTTTATTAGGATAGGGATCTTTAACGAGTACATTGCACAGGCTCGGGACCACCTTTTAACGTCCCCTCCGAAGGACTTCAACTAAAAATTTTACTCCCATTAAAAAATCCTGGGACCACCTGCGGGTTTGAACCCGTGAACTTTGGCATAGGAGTCTGTTATGCTTACCACCCAGCTACAAGTAATCCTTGAATTGCTTTGTACATTAATCACCAAAGTTTATACCTTATTCGCCACTAGACATTACCTTCTACAGCTTTGAATATATAATAACATTTTTTAAATAAACGCTGCAAATTATTACACGATGGTTTCTTATTTCGAAAAACTGGCCTACAATGGGCTACACTGTTCAGTTCAAAACGCTATATCTCTGCTATTATAATGATTATTTTTTAATTTTGTAGGAAATTCAATTCTTTGTAAAATATCACTAAAGGCAGAAACATTTTTTTTATTAAATAATTACTTATATTTATTTTTGTTAAAAAAACTCGAATTAACTTTTTTTATACTTTAACACAGCTGATATCACCGCCTAGGTATTAGGACCTGATGATATTTTTGTGCAAAATTTAAAAAAAAATGGTAATGTAGTTTCGGAGAAAAGTCGCGGACTACGTACATTTTCTATTCATATTCGGTTTCCACGTATCTTGAAACGTTAGTACTCAAATTTTGAGAGGTGGCAATTTTTTTTTTTTTTTTTTTGCCGGTGACGAAGGTTTACAATTAAAAATAATAAACCAAATTATATAACTATCCAACGATGTATTCTACATCTATATTATTATTCTTAAATTCCAAAAGATAAACTCTGTACATTACCTAGGACTGACCCTCGATCGAAGGATGACTTGAGGCCCACATGTCAAGATGAAAAGACAGACTCTCAACCACCGACTGAAAATACTATACACTCTTTTTTCAAAATCATCAAAATTAAAAATCATACAGAAACTGAAAACATACGCATACCTTCTTAAGCCAATATGGACTTACGCTTCACAGATTAGTGGTTCAGCAAATAAGACTCACATACAAAAACTGCAATCATTTCAATCCAAAATTTTAAGACTCATAACGACAGCTCCTTGGTACGTAAACAACCGAACCCTACATACGGAGTTACAGCAACCAACAGTTGACCAACATATACGAACACTCTATTCTTGTTTTCACATTAAACTTAACGGACACGACAATAGACTGATTAACGACATGTCAGTAGCTGAAATGCCGGTCAGAAGAAGGCTAAAACGAAGCTGGATGAGAGACCTCCTCAGCTAGATTAAAGCCTTGGGAGGGGTGCTGCTGGGCACTTTACTTCCCCATGCCTGATCTTACATTTGTCTAACACATTTGTTGATTGTCAGACATCTTTTGACAGGTGTAAATAAAGATATAAAGAGCAAAAAAAAGTTACCTAAACAAATATGTTTACCCTTTTTTCCATTAGTTCGTTATTAAATTCGTTCAACTTGTATATTCAGTAGTTTTATTAGCAATGCAAAGAAGATTATATTTTTAATTTTTAGGAATCTTCGAAATGGAAGGTACTTTAGAGGAAGAAACGTAAAATATTATCATTGAAGTACTATTTCTATCAGAATTTTACAAGCTATCGGCAATCTACTATTATAATTTACAAAGAGTTTACTTCGTTGTTTCGTGATATACAATGAGAACTACAGTAAACTGTTCGCGAGTACAGAGGCAAAGACTTGATGGTATTTTGAGAAGAGACCATTATGGATGACGAGCTGTTATAGAGAGATGATATGTTAGCCCCGGCATAGTCTGGAAGGTACAAAGGGAACCATATCCTCCAGGAATGCTGCTGGAAGATGGTGGGGGTATTTGGCTAGGCGCCCTCCGAGGAACCATCAAAGAGATATCTCCCCTCAGATCTAACAACCCGAGGAGATTCTTTTGTCTCCTCTCGTTGATCTACTGCCGTCTGTTCCTTTAGCAAGATTATTCCGCAGATATTTCTTATCGCATTACTTTGTTTCTTTGTCATAAACTCTGCTTGGAAAAAAATAATTCCTTTTACATATGTTGACGAAAAAACTGGTGAATGTATCTAAAAGCATTTACTTATTTTTCTACTTGAAATAAAGTTTAGTGTTAATTTTTAGTTTTTACAGGAATTTTATTCAGTTTTCATTAAATATTATTATAATAGTACTTATAACTTTAATAAGCATAGTCTATTATAATTATTTATCTATTTTATCTATCAAATTTAAAAAATCTCCTTATAATCTCAAAGTACTTGTTCCTCTGTCCATCTAGTAAACTAAAAACAAGATCCCAACCCGTAAACTCGTATATACGTTTTTAGAGATCCACCCCTTGAAAAAATCTTTGGTCATTCGTGGAACCCAATGGAATTCATCTATTCTTATATATATATATATATATATATATATATATATATATATATATATATATATATATATATATAGAGAGAGAGAGAGAGAGAGAGAGAGAGAGAGAGAGAGAGAGAGGGAGAGAGAGAGAGAGAAATGAAGAGAAAAAATAATTATTGAAATCTCATGTAGGTGGAATTCCAGAAAATTTAAACTGTCCATACCGAATTAGGAAACGTTAAACTGTCCATAGACTTTGAAACTGCAATCCAAAGATATAAAATTTAGTTTGAATATAGCCATGTGATGAGATTATTACTTTTAATGAAAGATATAGCAACAGAAAGTTTAGCGACTGTGAAAATTTGAATTTTCATCGGAAATGCAAGTTTTAGAGCCCCATTAGTCCTAAACGGACTGTGTGAGTTTGTGTTTGAATACTTGGTAAGTCGTATGTAACTGAAAATTTTTATTCTAAAAAAGCGTTCCCTTACATTTTGTTTACCGACTATTTAATAAAGTCGGTCAACCAAAAGCAGTTTGCATAATTTGACAATTTTCTCAAAAATAGCCCCAAAGACTTTGATTTCATTCTCTATTCCACTGTATAATAAAATAGCACAATAGTAAAGGAAAGCTAAAGATTTACGAAAACATGTTATCTTATATATAGCATTTCCAAGTCAAATTCAACCTTTTCCAAGTCAAATTCAACCTTTTCCAAGTCAAATTCAACCTTTTCCAAGTCAAATTCAACCTTTTCCAAGTCAAATTCAACCTTTTCCATTTCAAATTCAACCTTTTTCGATTTCACTAAAATAAAAAAATCAAATTAACATGATTTTATGTTTTAATGGTTATTTTAATTACACCTTGTGTTTTTAACCCTTGTGGCTTGTTAAATGTTCCCAGGGGCCTTTCTACATATAATTAGTCACGAATATAATAATAAGTATAACCGATACTTTAATTTTAAGACATTTGCGATACAAGGTCTGGTAGTCGGATTAGCGGGATTCGTTTTATTTTAGTTTTATAATCGCTGGCGAAAATATTATCAATAGAAGTTTAACTTTTTCGTATTTATTGGATACAAGGCTCAGTAGCTGCGTTCCCAAAGGTTCGTTACCGACTACACTATTAATTTCAATAGCGCTCGCTCAAATATGGGTTTATTATAACTTTTTCGTATTTATTGGATGCAAGGCTCAGTAGCTGCGTTCCCAAAGGTTCGTTACCGATTACACTATTAGTTTTAATCGCGCTCCCTCAAATATAGGTTTATTATAACTTTTTCGTATTTATTGGATACTAGGCTCAGTAGCTGCGTTCCCAAAGGTTCGTTACCGATTACACTATTAATTTTAATCGCGCTCGCTCAAATATGGGTTTATTATAACTTTTTCGTATTTATTGGATACAAGGCTCAGTAGCTCGGTTCCCAAAGGTTCGTTACCGATTACACTATTAATTTTAATCGCGCTCGCTCAAATATGGTTTTATTATGACTTTTTCGTATTTATTGGATACAAGGCTCAGTAGCTGCGTTCCCAAAGGTTCGTTACCGACTACACTATTAATTTTAATCGCGCTCGCTCAAATATGGGTTTATTATAACTTTTTCGTATTTATTGGATGCAAGGCTCAGTAGCTGCGTTCCCAAAGGTTCGTTACCGACTACACTATTAATTTCAATAGCGCTCGCTCAAATATTATAACTTTTTCGTATTTATTGGATACTAGGCTCAGTTGCTGCGTTACGGGGAGTTCTTTCCCGACCAGTTTAATAATTATTCGTGCGCTCACTCAAATATGGGTTTATTATAACATTTTCGTATTTATTGGATACTAGGCTCAGTTGCTGCGTTCCCAAAGGTTCGTTACCGATTACACTATTAATTTTAATCGCGCTAGATCAAATATGGGTTTATTATAACTTTTTCGTATTTATTAGATATTAGGCTCAGTAGCTGCGTTCCCAAAGGTTCGTTACCAATTATACTATTAATTTTAATCGCACTCGCTCAAATATGGGTTTATTATAAGTTTTTAGTATATATTCGCTATTAGGCTCAGTTGCTGCATTGCAGGGGGTTCTATCCCGATCATTCATTTTATTTTAATTGCGCTTGCTCAAGAAGAAGTTTAATTTAACTTTATCGTATTTACTGCATACTAGGCTCAGTTGCTGCGTAACTAATTACTCGTTACAGATTATACTATTAATTTTAATTGCTCTAACTCAAGTAGAGGTTTATCAAATAATAATGGACGTATAAAATCGTTCTGTTTAGCTGATTATTATCAAACTCCAAAATATTAACCAAAAAGATAACTTATAAAAAAAGGATAAGCGGTAACCCAATACATTAAAAGTTACAAAAAACCCGAAATAAACATACAATAGACCAACTGACTAAAAAAACATTAACACATTCACTAACAAAACTCCCGAAACACAAATACAGAAATTAGCATAGAAAAGAAACACGAATTTATAATAAACCCATAATTGAGCAAGCGCGATAACTATTAATAGTGTAATCGGTAACGAACCTTTGGGAACGCAGCAACTGAGCCTAGTATCCAATAAATACGAAAAAGTTATAATAAACCCATATTTGAGTGAGCACACGAATAATCATTAGACTGGTCGGGAAAGAACCCCCCGTAACGCAGCAACTGAGCCTAGTATCCAATAAATACGAAAAAGTTATAATAAACCCATATTTGAGCGAGCGCGACTAAAATTAATAGTGTAATCGGTAACGAACCTTTGGGAACGCAGCTACTGAGCCTTGTATCCAATAAATACGAAAATGTTATAATAAACCCATATTTGAGTGAGCGCACGAATAATTATTAGACTGGTCGGGAAAGAACTCCCCGTAACGCAGCAACTGAGCCTAGTATCCAATAAATACGAAAAAGTTATAATATTTGAGCGAGCGCTATTGAAATTAATAGTGTAGTCGGTAACGAACCTTTGGGAACGCAGCTACTGAGCCTTGCATCCAATAAATACGAAAAAGTTATAATAAACCCATATTTGAGCGAGCGCGATCAAAATTAATAGTGTAGTCCGTAACGAACCTTTGGGAACGCAGCTACTGAGCCTTGTATCGAATAAATACGAAAAAGTCATAATAAAACCATATTTGAGCGAGCGCGATTAAAATTAATAGTGTAATCGGTAACGAACCTTTGGGAACCGAGCTACTGAGCCTTGTATCCAATAAATACGAAAAAGTTATAATAAACCCATATTTGAGCGAGCGCGATTAAAATTAATAGTGTAATCGGTAACGAACCTTTGGGAACGCAGCTACTGAGCCTAGTATCCAATAAATACGAAAAAGTTATAATAAACCTATATTTGAGGGAGCGCGATTAAAACTAATAGTGTAATCGGTAACGAACCTTTGGGAACGCAGCTACTGAGCCTTGCATCCAATAAATACGAAAAAGTTATAATAAACCCATATTTGAGCGAGCGCGATCAAAATTAATAGTGTAGTCCGTAACGAACCTTTGGGAACGCAGCTACTGAGCCTTGTATCGAATAAATACGAAAAAGTCATAATAAAACCATATTTGAGCGAGCGCGATAGAAATTAATAGTGTAATCGGTAACGAACCTTTGGGAACGCAGCTACTGAGCCTTGTATCCAATAAATACGAAAAAGTTATAATAAACCCATATTTGAGCGAGCGCGATTAAAATTAATAGTGTAGTCGGTAACGAACCTTTGGGAACGCAGCTACTGAGCCTTGCATCCAATAAATACGAAAAAGTTATAATAAACCCATATTTGAGCGAGCGCGATCAAAATTAATAGTGTAGTCCGTAACGAACCTTTGGGAACGCAGCTACTGAGCCTTGTATCAAATAAATACGAAAAAGTCATAATAAAACCATATTTGAGCGAGCGCGATTAAAATTAATAGTGTAATCGGTAACGAACCTTTGGGAACCGAGCTACTGAGCCTTGTATCCAATAAATACGAAAAAGTTATAATAAACCCATATTTGAGCGAGCGCGATTAAAATTAATAGTGTAATCGGTAACGAACCTTTGGGAACGCAGCTACTGAGCCTAGTATCCAATAAATACGAAAAAGTTATAATAAACCCATATTTGAGCGAGCGCTATTGAAATTAATAGTGTAGTCGGTAACGAACCTTTGGGAACGCAGCTACTGAGCCTTGTATCCAATAAATACGAAAAAGTTATAATTTTTTTTTTTTTTTTTTTCACTTATCATTTTATTTACACCTGTAAAAAATATTACAATAAGTAAATGTGCTAAAATCTAGGGAAACATGGCGTGGGCAGGCATGAGGGAGACAGCACCCAGTGGTGCATCCTCCTGACATTAAGCACAACTATATTTTCAGGTCAGGAGGTCCCTCATCCAACTCCTTTTCAGCCTACGTCGAGTTATGGATGGTAAGTCAGTTGTAGCCATGTTTTGTACAAGTTTGTTTATGTGTCCATTTAGTTTGTCATGAAATCGTTTGTAAGTCGATCGAATGTGGTTTGTTATAGTAGGAATACGTAAGTCAGTATGAAGGGTGTCGTTTGAAACATATGGTGGTGAGTTCGTTGCCAATCTTAAAAATTGCGATTGAAATGTTTGTATTTTTCGTATGTGTGTCTTTTTAGCAGGTCCGTATATTTGGCAAGCGTAAGTCCATATTGGTTTTAATAAATAAGTGTATACGTTAAGTTTCTGTCTGATGGGTAATTTAGAATGTCTATGAAGTATCGAATACAATAGTCTCAGTCGAAAATTTAGAGTTTTACGTTTAGTCTTAACGTGTGGGCCCCATGTCAACCTTTTGTCAAAAATAAGTCCTAAGTACGTTACTGTGTTTGATTGTGGTATCTGGTGGTTGTCTACGTAAACTGGAGGGCAGGTTCCATGTCTAAGTGTAAATGTAACATGTAGTGATTTGTCGTGGTTAATCTTTAATTTCCATTTCCTACACCAGTTTTGTACATTGTCTAAGTGATGTTGTAAAGTCATACTGGCCTGTGTAGGGTCTGTGTTTTTAGTAATAATTGCAGTGTCGTCGGCATATGTCGCAGTTAGGATGTTTTCGTTTGTCGGTAAGTCATATGTGTATATTAAGTACAGAAGAGGGGCCAGGATAGAACCTTGGGGAACTCCTGCAGAGACTGGCTTGACTGATGAGGTCTCAGAACCCTGTCGGACAGAAAAGAAGCGGTCATAGAGAAATGATTGTAAAACTAGATAGTAAGTGCTTGGAAGTATGGGTTTTAGTTCAAAAAGAAGACCCTGGTGCCACACCCTATCAAAAGCTTGAGTAACATCTAAAAATGCCCCAGAAGCGTATTGTTTTAGTTCAAGTGCAGTGGAAATAAAGTCCGTTACTCTGTGTAGCTGTTGTGTTGTGGAGTGAAAAGAGCGAAATCCGAATTGATGGTCTGGTAATATGTTGTGGTCAGTCAGTATGTTAATAATGCGTCCGTACAATAATTTTTCAAATATTTTTGAGCATACTGGAAGAAGGCTAATTGGTCTGTAGGAATCAGGTCTGTGTTTGTCTTTGTTAGGTTTATGTATCATTGAAATCGTAGAATATTTCCATTGAATGGGGAATTTGGTCGTCCTGAGTATAGCATTGTATAATGTAGTGAGAAATACTAAAGCTTTTCTGGGGATTTTTTGAAGCACCTCAGCAGTAATAAGGTCGTAACCAGGAGTCTTTCTTTTCGGCATTTTCATAATCTGTCTAGATACCTCGGAAGGAGTAAAGGATTTCGGTGGAAGAGACATGGGAAGAGGAGAGTCCAAGAATTTCTGTACATAATTTTCGTGTTGTATGTCTGTTAAGTCTGTGTGAGGTTGAAAAACACTTGAAAGATAGTCAACGAAGATTTCAGATTTGTCTTTATCCGACACGGCCCAAGAACCATCATCGTTTCTCAATGGGGCAGAAACTTCACGTTGTTTCAGAATTCGTTTGGTATGTCGCCAAAGGCTGTTGTCGTCGGTTGTCAGGTTTTCCAGATATTTGTCAAAGTTAGTTTGTTTAAATTTTCGTATTTCAGTTTTAAGTTCATTGTTAAGTTTGTTGAAGATTCGTCTGTCTGAAGGAAGTCTGTTAGTTTGCCATTGTTTGCGTGATCGTCTCTTGGCTCGGATTAGGCCCCTGATATATTGAGGGAAGGATGGCAAAGTTATTCCTGGTCTTCTCCTTATTTGTTGTGAGGACCATGCAGCTTCTTGAACGGTCGAAGTGAAGAGTTCAACTGCATCTTCTAGGTCTTTTTCAGTTTTTAGTTCTTTAGGGACAGTGAGCTGGGCATTAATATGCTTATTGAATAGATCCCAATCTACGATTCCGTAGGTAAGCGACGGACTTCTTTCCGCAAAGAATTTCTCCACCCCCAACATCAGGTTCACCGGTAAATGATCTGAGCCAAGGTCTGTTTCAGTTGTAACTGTAATCGGTAGAGTCGTTAAATCTTTGGCTACAAATATGTCAAGTACGTCAGGTTTTTTGTGAAAAGAATTTGGTAAGTAAGTCGGTTTGTCAGGAGAAAATACGTTCAATGATAAGTGGTCAATAGCAGATTTGAGTTTTCTGCCCCTTGGTGTGCACAAACGAGAACCCCAAGTTTTGTGTTTTGCATTAAAGTCCCCCCTGCCAGGAATGTTCTACCAAACGAGTTAAATAAATCAATAAACATTTGATCGGTAATAATATATTTGGGGGGACAGTAAATAGAAGCTAGTGTTATGTTTTTGTATTTAGTCTGTAACTGTATTCCTGTTATTTGTATCTGAGCCGTTGAGTCTACGTGTATAGGGTAATGTTTTAGTGTCGATTTTATTAATATAGCTGTCCCTCCGTGAGCAGTATTGTCGGGGTGGTCTGTTCTGTATAAATTATAGTTAGGTATAGAAAGTTTGTTGCGTGATGTGAGATGAGTTTCTGTCAAAAGTACAATGTCGATACGTTTTTTATGAAGATAAATTTCCAATTCAGTCTTATGTCGAAGTAGTCCGTTAGTATTCCAAAGGAGGATTGACAGGGAGCCAACAGTTAGAGTACTAATGTCCATATGTTGTTGCTAATGCTTGTGTTAAGTGCGATAATTGGCTAATTAGGCTGTAAAGGGGCTGAATGAGGGCATTTAAATTATTTAGTATGTTGGATTGTAAATAAGGTTCAGGTCCAGCTGGTGGTACCAACTGACTACTGTCTTCCCTCATACCTGGTCTTAGATGCGTCTGAGGCTGAGCTTCCACGTTGGGCCGAGGGCAGTTTGGGCGCTCCATTCTGGGATTAACACCGACAGGTTCCAGGGGCTGATGTTGTTGAAGGCCGTTCGGCAGGGCTGGAAAATGTTCTAGATCCGGAGGAGGTTGGACAGCCACCGGTGTAGGGCGGTAACTCTGGGTCCTCTGAGCTCGCAGGTTCTTGAGGGCCTGGCATCCTCTGTAATTGGCGGGGTGTGCCCCTCCGCAGTTAGCGCATTTGGCCGGCGTCTCCCTAGTTTTGACGCATGCAGCGCTTTCATGGGCCTCTCCGCATCGTACGCAGCGTGGTTGGTGATTACAGTACGATTTTGAGTGGGCGAATCCCTGGCATCTGAAGCACTGAGGTATTTCTCTCTTTTTTCGAATTTCTTCTACTTTTATCCTCGTATAATAAACGTAGTTCAATTCAAATATTTTCTCATTGAATGTATTTTTGGAAATGTCGACAAAGAACATTTGGAGTGGTTGTTTGGTTCTGGCTGAGATAGCATTCGTAACGTTCACAGCTTCATAGCCCTTGGCTTTCAGTTCTTCACTTATTATTGATGTTGGTGTGGATGGGTGAAGTCCTTTAATAACTACTCTTGGGTTTTTATCTTCCGACAGTTGATACGTGTGATAGTCGGCGTTTACTTTTTTTAAGCAGCGAACAGCTGTTCTGTAGGAGTCTGGGGTGGCTGGGTATACTATTAAATTTCTGGCTGTTGATTTGATACTAAAGTAACTAGAACCTATTTCTTTTTTCAAAAACGCAATCAATGCCTCGATATTCTGTATTCCTTTTAGGAATATGGGTGGTGGCTTAACTTTGTTATTTTCTATTGGGTTTGATTGTTTCTCGGATTCTCCTGCAGTCATATTTAAAAGAGGGTCAAATCTATTCCTGGTTTCTATGTTATTTGATTTTTTTATGTATAGCCTGGGATCCGCTGACGATGATGGTCTTTTTCGTCCTGTAATCACCTCCCACTCGTTATTTTCTTCTGACATAGTTGAAGAGCCTGCCTCTTGTAGGTCCATATTTGTTATATTTTCAGACGCCATTGCTCCCTTTGCGTCTATTTAGTTACCGGATCGCACGAAACACAATGTTTTGAGCAATATTTACAGAGACACACAATCCTTTTAATAGTTTTAAACTTATTAAATTAAATAAACTAATGGTTAAAAAAACTAACCTTACACACTTCACATGTTTTTTCACTTTGTTAGTTGTTACTTAAATATAAATCCTTTAACTTACTATACCTTCTAAACTAGACTAATATCTTGTCCTTTTGAGCTAATAATCACTCTTCAAAACAGTTTATAAAAATGAATAAATCACATTTCCACTAGACACAATGAGAGCACATGCTTATCAAAAAAAAAAAAAAAAAGTTATAATAAACCCATATTTTAGCGAGCGCTATTGAAATTAATAGTGTAGTCTGTAACGAACCTTTGGGAACGCAGCTACTGAGCCTTGTATCCAATAAATACGAAAAAGTTAAAATAAACCTCTATTGATAATATTTTCGCCAGCGATTATAAAACTAAAATAAAACGAATCCCGCTAATCCGACTACCAGACCTTGTATCGCAAATGTCTTAAAATTAAAGTATCGGTTATACTTATTATTATATTCGTGACTAATTATATGTAGAAAGGCCCCTGGGAACATTTAACAAGCCACAAGGGTTAAAAACACAAGGTGTAATTAAAATAACCAGTAAAACATAAAATCATGTTAATTTGATTTTTATTATTTTAGTGAAATCGAAAAAGGTTGAATTTGAAATGGAAAAGGTTGAATTTGATTTGGAAAAGGTTGAATTTGACTTGGAAAAGGTTGAATTTGACTTGGAAAAGGTTGAATTTGACTTGGAAAAGGTTGAATTTGACTTGGAAAAGGTTGAATTTGACTTGGAAAAGGTTGAATTTGACTTGGAAAAGGTTGAATTTGACTTGGAAATGCTATACAAAGCTGTGTAAGATCGTGGGGAGTGAAGAAAATCAGATTAAATTGATTGTTGTAGATAATAGTTTCTAACGTTATATTTTTTAATATTACATAATCCTTCCCATTAAAACATCAAATATTTCAGTTAATATTTTCTAAATTAATGACCAATTAGTACGGCTATCAACCCTGTATGTTTCTTAACAAATTGATTAATTACGATTAACACCGTTGAGGTACACTAATATAAAATAAGTAAACATGTTTTTATTGTACCATAAAATTGTATATATATATATATATATATATATATATATAAAGAATATAGAAGAAGTGAGTGTTGAGATGCTGCCACCAAACAAACCAACCCCAAGGGATTTCGGGTTTCGATGGAAGGAATTTATCTCTTACTGTCTTCCTAACTTATTGATTCGTGTCGTTTTATAAGAATGTATACAATATTTGAAACTACTAAGTGATGTTATAAAGTCCGTTTAGTTTTGTCAATCATTTTGATACATATCACAATAATCTTTATTTCCAAAAATTGACATTTCGTACTCCAGATATCAGTCTCTAGCCATGTAAGATCTCCGGAATTTAGTATTCATTTCACTTTAATTATAATTCTACAATAATATTTTGATCGAACTGTATTTAAATACTTGTAAATGTAATTAGTTGACCGTTGAGAATTACTGGAAGGAATTAGTCCGGGTGGCGGTCACTAGTTTAGTTTCCATTCAACTACCATGCGCCATGATGATGACACACAAAGGGGGGTCGAAACGTTAGCAAACAATAAATAGTTGAAACTATTTAGTTGTTTCATTTAATGACATGAAATTGAATTTCCCATAATTTACTCAATACAATATTCATTGGCATGAAGTTAATTGCAAACACGACTCCAGCTAGGAGAACTATTCACTATCAGTGCGGTCGCCGACATTGCTGCGGAAACACGTACTGTGCCAGTCAAACTCTCAGTCCCTAGCTAAGTCGTATTAAAGATAATTAATTACTAATTGATCTCATTACTTATTGTAAATATGAGTTTGGTCAGTCTTGTTATTTTGACCACTTAATGGTTTTGGTGTTGATTCTAAATACTAGGATTCTAGGTTTAATTTGATTTTGTTTCTTTTCGTCAGTCCCTAGACCGTCAGGCCCTAGTCGTAATCGTAGTTAGAGACACCACCTCTAGGGACTGATGGCCATACTGTGCGATGCATGGTTTTAAACGTAATAATAATAACTTGGGGACTATAACGTATCAAACCAATAAACAGCCAGTTCAAGTTTTTACTTAATCACTATTACTTTTTAAGTCTTAAACTCAAAGTACAATTTGATTATTAAGAATTATTGATGCATTAGTACTAGATGATATTGAAATAAATTATGTGATTATAGTTCATAGTTTTTTTTTTCTTTCGGTTCATAGAATTTGTATACTTAATAGATAATTTGTTTATTTACCCTTTTATTACCCTTTCACAATCACTTCGTTCAGCAGCATGTCTGTTGAAGAATACTCCCACCATCCTCAAGTCCTTCCACCTTCCCTTCGGTCTTCCACGTGGTCTGGCTCCGTCCGGGGCCCCTTAATATAATTTTCTTGCGACTCTACCTTCATCCATCCTAATAACATGTCCCAGCCATTTTAAGCGCTGAATTCGCACAAAATGAGAAACTCGAATTTCGTCGAAAATCTCTTTGTTCTTCTTTAAGCGAATCCATAAATGAGGATAAAACAAAAATTATAGTGCTCAGAAAGAAAACTCCTTTAAATCCGCCAAAGCATCATGTGGTGGGACAATATACGTTCCAGTGTGTGTCCAGTTTCAAGTTCCTCGGCTCCATCGTTAATGATCAGGTTGACGAAGAAGAAGAAATTCACAATCGAGTAATGGGTAGCCCCCATGTTAGCCACAAAGTATATTTCGCCCTGAGAAGTTTTCTTCGAAGTAAGCTTCTATGTAGGGGTACTAAAATAATTATTTACAAAACAATCACCCGACCTGTACTGACCTATCCCAGTGCAACCTGGACCCTACGCAAAAGGCTGGCTGCAAAGATCGACAGGTTTGAAAGAAAAGTGTTGAGGCGTATCATAGGGCCAGTTAGAGAGAATGGTACATATTGCTTAATGAAGATAATTTGTTGTTACCGTTAATTTTTCAATGCAAATGTGATGTGATATAATAACCGTGTTTGGAGGCAGTCCTTATCACGTCTGGTCAGTCCCTAGTACACTGATTTTAGAAAACCATAATTTTTTCTAAAAATATCAAGTTAAGTGACTGGCTCGTTTAGGTGCAGCAAAGTAGATGTTATACCTACAGTATAGAATATAAATTGTTCTAATTTTTAACTAAACCACCCATATATAAATTTATATATATATATATATATATATATATATATATATATATATATATATATATATACATATATTGTTTGATCAGTTCTCGACTGTTGATAATTTAAGTTTGTGTTGTTCTTAGGTTGCAGTCAATGAATAAACAATTTTATCTATGCGACGTTTCGAGAATTTATTGTTCTCATAATCATGCCTTAACAGTGGAAAAAAACAGAACATTAATATTATTGTACAATAATTAAAATATGATGTTATTGTTGGAGATATAAAAAAGAGTACATTGAACAATGAATATTAATACAGTAGGTACATAGATATTTTAAATTAGGATTTACATTAAAGATATTATTATAAAATTACTTACAATTTTGGACATTGTAGGAGGATGGTGGGAGTATTCTTCAACAGACATGCTGCTGACCGAACGTGAAACGTCGCATAGATAAAATTGTATATATATATATATATATATATATATGTATAAACTAGAGTTATAAAGGCAGGGCGTGATATATATTAGCAGAAGAAGAGAGATATAAGTTGTGCGGGCAGCGGCAGGATATTCGCTCATTATTTATACCTGAGGAGGAGAACGCCATGATGGATGCGGCACGTGATCTTCTCCCTTCCACCCCTGCATAGTTATTTATGTTAACGCATTTCGTACAGCAGTTCCAGCCTGCTTCTCCAGCCGTTGTGAAATCGTTGCCAACTTCCACCAACTCCTGTCTCCCTCATCAATCTTGAAAACAAACGTTGACCTCATATTTCCAAGGAGTTCCTTTTCCTTTTTGCAATTATAGTGTTTTTCTCGAGAGCGTGATGTTACATACAAACAACTTCAGATGAAGTAGTATGTTAACATATCTTTTATGTAGTTCTGGCTTTGCTCGCGATAGTTTCATTCTGTGTCGATTTACATATGTATGCATGTTTGTGGTTATATGACCGGAGCCGTTCCAAGGCACTTCAAACGTAAGTTGTTGTTCAATGGGCTTGTTGGTTAAAAATGAATGATGTGGACTATATCCAAACAGTTTGTTCTATTGTTATGTACTGTTTTTAACTGAATCTATTATTTAAGAAATATAATGTGGTTAGTGTGTTACGAATTCGGACTAACAACGAGAGGATTGCAAATGTGTCTCACCAATTTTGATATTTTTTATAATTAAACGATTTGCTCCTGCAAAATATTTAGGGCCAACACTTTTCAGGAGCGGCGTGAAAAATCGGAATTTTCTTCAACGAAAAATAAAATTTATTTAATATCTCTGGTTCTATTGAAGATAGAATATTAACTTTCAAAGCAAAATAATGAAAAAAATTCTATTAAACTATTAAAGTTTTATGCTATGCTATAACTATGAAAATATAATTTTGTAATAACAGTACTTTCAATTAATTTTTTTAAAAACTATGCTTAAATTACGATTCCTTATTTCTTAAAAAAGTTAATACCAATTATTTTTTTATTAATCTTTTTATATAATTTATATATAAAAATATAAAAAAAACAATGTTCCAATAAAATCATGAAGGGCCTTGGGCTCAGTACATGTAAAGATTCGTAATTTTTCGAGGCCAACGGCAATGCAATGAGGTGATTAGGCCTTGATCACGCTAAGCCGCTAGGTTTTTCCCCAATTTTATTAGGTACCCAATTTATAGAGGCTGGGTCTGCCCCAGGAGGGTATCCAAACCCTAGTGTCGCTCCCCAACTGAATTAACAGAATAAATAATATTCTGTTACAGCCGGGATTCGAACCCAGGTTGCGGAGAACTGTAGACTAGTGCTCTATCCACTAGACCAACCCGCTCCCTAATAATTTATATATTCTTTTTTATTTATTTTAATTTTATTTCTCCTCATTCTTCTTCTATTTCGTTACTCCTCCATGGTTTTGAGTGGTTTCTCTTCAACTATTACATTTTAATATAATGTTATAATTTATATATATTTGTTTAAATTTCATAACCAAGCATAAAACTTTTTTCTTTTTTTTTAAATATATTTTTTATTGAAATTTACAGTATAATATTGTAATATATAATATAACTGTCTTTTTTCAAAATCATCAAAATTAAGAATTAGACAGAAAGTGAATACATACACATACCTTCTTAAGCCACTATGGACTTAAGCTTCACAGATTTTTGGTTCAGCAAAAAAAGACTCACATACAAAAACTGCAAACATTTCAATCCAAAATTTTAAGACTCATAACGACAGCTCCTTGGTACGTAAACAACCGAACCCTACATACGGACATACAGCAACAAACAGTTGACCAACATATACGAACACTATTCTCGTTTTCACATTAAACTTAACGGACACGACAATAGACTGATTAACGACATGTCAGTAGCTGAAATGCCGGTCAGAAGAAGGCTAAAACGAAGCTGGATGAGGGACCTCCTCAGCTAGATTAAAGCCTTGGAAGGGGTGCTACTGGGCACTTTACTTCCCCATGCCTATCATGTCTGATCTTACTTTATTAATATATTATAATACAACAAGTAAATATGATGCTAAATAATAGTGTACATGAAAAATATGAAGAAAAACTGTCCAATGGTAGCACTCTAGTAGTCAATTTAAACAAGAAGGTCTCGAGGCCATCTTCTTCTCAGGCTCCTCGGAGGATTGTCAGGAATTAAATAGGAAGCAAGGATTGAAACTAGTGGATTAGAGTTGGAATAGAGTTTCTCATGGAAGAAATGATATCTTGTACGTGCACAGCAGCAACATTTGGACAATGAAGGGCTTTATAAATTTTGGGATTTGGGATCCTAGGGATTGAATACGGGAAGTGATAAGAGTGTTGGTTTAGTAGAGCCTCAAAGCTCAACTACGTAGGTCCAGATATGTCTTATGATGGTTATATATGGTAGATGAACCTTTTATTGTTAAGTGGAAGGTTAGAGCGTCTGTCCAGAACATTGACCGAAAGCGGCGGGTATTAACAGTAAATGTTCATCACATATCAAAGATTAAGTTTCCCTGCAAGTTCTTGAACAGTTGTTCAAGGATTTTCTTTTATTAAAGCTTACAGAACATCGTAAGAGAGACTTTTATAAACTTCAATGCTGAAGTCTCTCTCCCGCATTTTTGAACAACCGTTGAAAATTACAGTTAATGATGCTGCTCTCCCCATACTTGATTGATGTTTCTGGTCGTCTGGCGCTTGTTTCGGCCGAGTTAAAACGTTTAAAAAAATTATCGGAATATCTCGCATTTTCATCTTAGTAAAGACTAGATTATTTCTAAGCTGTGAAAAGATAAACCGGTTAAAGAAACATTATCGTTTGGAAGACGATTAATAAGAGTTGACACACACAAATAAATAATTCAGGAAACTGAAACAGTTTCTTTCATAGTGGTGTATATTAAAGAAAATTCAAATTTCTGCATTATTTTTCTGACAATCAAATATTTTAATTGTAAGATATATTTTTTTGGCATTTCTTATGATGAATAAATAAACATGATAGACACTTGAGAAAGGTCTTAGAGGCCGAAACGTTGCTATTTATGATATAAGACTAATTTCTTTTGTGATTGGCCGAAAAATATATTAAAATTTCTAACGCTCGCCGTTTTCGCCTGCTTCAATATTTACTAGACAAACGGCCAAACCTTTCTTTTAACTATAGAAGGTTCATCTCCATGACTATTTTAAGACTTATCTGGACTTGCGGAATTGAGCTATGAGGCTCTACTAAACCATCGAATTCCTCTGATATCCAACCCTTACCAGCCAAAATTCTTCGTAAAATCTTAAACGCTTCTTACTTTGTCACGAATAAACTTTTACAAAAAGACCTTAATGTTCTCTATGTTAATGTTTTATCCTCATCCGGCTATGAATTGTTTCATGAAAAACTCCGTTCCCACTCTAACCTACCAGTTTCTATCCAAGCATCTTCTTCGATCTCTGGTAATCCTCAGACGCGTCTGAAAAGAAGTTGGCCGCAGGACACTTCTGATTTAGAATTGATATTGGAATACTACCAATGGGCAGTATCTCTTCGTGCATTTCATGCCAATGTATTGCAATTCCTTACAGTTGCTAGATATATTTATTTATTTAGAGGTAAATATCAAAATTAAGAAAAAAAAAATTATAATGATGAGAAAATCTAATATTTTATGACAAAGCTCCTCAAATATCAGCTTTTATTTTTGAGATACGTGTTGATATGTTTTTTGAAGTATACTTTATTTCTTTATATGTCCATGGCGTGAATAAGAACACTTAGAGGTTGCTTGCTGATCAACTTTTTAAAACTTATTTGGATAAAACCCACCCCTATCCCAGGCAGACCGGTATTGGAAGGGACGAGGGGGCGAATACACCCTCTAGAGGGAACAGTTTTGAGTAATATTTAAGCGGAGCTGGACCGAGGCCAAGCGGGGGTAGTAACTTAGGGCCGCCATGTTCTAATAACGACCTCCTACCTTCTACATTTACATAATGCTTCGGGGCCCGCCCGTGTAAACACCGTCCAAATTCATCCCCGACTTACTCAGTCCCATAAACTGTCCTCGAGAGGCGGGAAGTCGATGGGATTTATGTCTTCTTCATGATGTTCCGGAGGAGCTCAGTGAATATCTAGTTCTCGGGTTCTAGCCCGTTTGTGGCAGTATAATTATTTATTGTACTCTTTTTATAGTAAAATATATGTAGAAGATGCTTCATACGCTCGCTGCCAGGTGGCGCCATCGGCGCCTACTTAAGTCACTAACCGAATATAAGAAAACGTTCTATTTATTGATATTGCATTGTAAATTAGTAATTACTATTATAAATATCTTTGTTCATGCTATTGCTTTGAGATGTTATATACGCTAATCTGGTAGAGAAGCTCTCACTATCAATAACAGTAATTTCAGTATTAGTACACCCAAGAATTAACTCAGATTACCACCTGCCTCCTCAAAGAAGGATCTCCTTAGATCAGAGTACCTCTGTCTTTGTATTTCTAAATGTGGTCTATGTTTATTTCATTTCCTTCTTGACCATCTTACCTTATTTATCCTTCTCATAGGACGGTGCATGGCTCCTATCCTTATACACCTATGATGTGTCCAAACCCCTGCTGAGACCTTCTACCACTCGGGGCGTTCCTTCCTAACGCCAGTCCCCTGTGCTAAGTGGTAAGAGCAGATTGGCCTGCTACCTTGCAATGTAACCTTAATTGGGTTGCGAAAAAGAATAAGATTCACCGACAAAATTTCATGGACTGTAATCGTGAATGGTCTAGTATGATGGATCCCAACAAGTGGTCCAAGGACAATGTCTTAGGTGTTATTGTAACATTATATTTATAAATTTATAACATTATATTTATTATTTATTATAAATACCTATATAAAAATATTGAGAAGCCTTGACGTGTTAAAAGAATCAGTGCATTGCACAAACGTATTAAATGCCCTGCAATAGCTGAATGTTTGAGCCTGGACATTATGTATATTTTGTTTGGAATTTAAAAATTAAATTAAATTAAAAATAGTTTTGATTGAATGAGGAAAATATTTGTATTTTTTATTAGTTTACGTTTTCTAGTGATTCTATTCAATAGTGTAGTGATTAGACTGATAAAAGTGCCCCCATTGTCCTCAAGCAAGTACCGACCACACTAGTAAGCTGAGAACACGCTTTTCTCGATTGGCACCTTCAAACCAATTTTTGATCAGGACTTCGTCTCGTCTTTTCGAAGATCACCGTCCTTCCAGAGGATCACCGTCCTTCGACGCCTACCCGTCGTGCGGAACCGAAGAACTTATGGACATTTAACTATCCTTGATATTTTTTCTTATGATAATTGTTTGTTTTTTTTTGTACCATTTTTAATATTACTAACACACTAACCCAAGTTTTAAACTTTTTTTTTTTATAGTTTGGTTAATCGAAGATTTTTTATTTTTTTATAAGTCCAATGATTTCTATTTTACTGTAAATTTTCCTCATTTTTTATTAAACTTTTATTTATTTTGTTTACTTTCTGTTGTATCTTTTTATTTAATATTACCTATTTTTTTTATTTTAATGTTAAGTACTCAAGAACAGCTCTTTTCGTAACGGTATCGAGTCTACGTTAGCCCATCTTTCTTCTATTTTGTTTTAACGTCACTCATCCCAACAGCTGATAGTAAATAGGTATAACCGAGTAAACTGTTTCGCGGATCGTAGTCAGTTCTCAGAATCTGAGTCTAGCATATTATATATTCTAGGACAAGTTGCATCTTCTCTTTTCTAAGAAGTACAATCTGTTGTGTGTTGGTAGTTGATTCTTATTACGTTATTGTGTCCTTGCCAATTTGCTCATTGAATGGAGAGGTCCGTGAAAAAAAAATGTTTGGAACCATAGGATTAGTTTATAGATTTAAACCCATCCTGGCTTTTCCTCCTGTAGACATTCTTATAAGGTTTTTATTCACTTTTCTTTTTCTTTTCTTTTTTTCACAGATTCCCGTCATCGTCAAAATATTCCCCTTTTCAGAATAGAAAGCAAATCCTCCAAAAGCAATTCCCCGAAAAGACGATGTAGCAACATAAGATATAAGATTGATCTTTGTGTTCTTCGTCTTGTACATAAGTCTTAAAATAAACGATCCCTTTTCGTGTTCATATTTCCCGACGATAAGTACTAAAGGACAGACAAGGAATGGGAGGAGGGAAAAGAGGAGGAGGGATAAATTATGCAGTCAAATCCGGGGGAAGAGAAATATTTAGTGTGGGCCAGGGTTGTTTACAGTGCTCCGCTAGGACAATATGGTCGCAGGATCAAGTCCCACAATTAATTTTCTAGGGGATTTAGTGGGGAGCTGTTCTTAGGCAAACTTAGCCGGCTAAGTTGGTTATTTAAGAGGCACGGGCGCTTAAGCTCACTTCGAACAACAATCGCTGCTTCCTCCGCGGCCCAGGTGAGTCCCAGGCCTCTCTATACAAATCTCTCGTCATTACTGTTAGAGCGTCTTGCTCCTTTTTGTCTCAAGCGCTCATTTTTCGGCTAATATTTGGTTCCTTAATAGCGTTGCTTACAAAATTGCTGGATAACAATAATTTTTTATTGTTATTTCTTTATTGAGAATTATTACAATCTGTTTCAGAATGAACAATAGTAATACTGACATGAGACCAAATTTATACAATATATACATAAAATAATAATAATAGTCAAAATACATAAAATAGAAAATAAATAAATTCATATATACATAATAAAATAATACAAACTAAAAAATCAAAACAACAACCTATATTTGAGATAAATAAAAAGTTGGCGAATAAATAAACATCATACAAACAATGGTAACTATATACAACTGCTAAGGGGACCCCAGATTGGGGCTCTATGGGATCCCAGCGCCTCTCTCTCAGCCGCATTACTGGTCTTAGCCAGTAGAGCTGAGTTAGGGCGCAATAGCCACTAACATACAGTACATGAGTGGAGGATCTGACCAGTGTCAGAACTCCAGTATAAATGTTTACAGAACGTCGCGGGGCCACAGCCGTTTCAATCTTCGTGGAGGATTGTAGGGATGGGTGGAGTTGGAGAGGGATTGAGCTAAAAGATTAGGATGATGAAGAAAGTTCTGATGGAATTTAGAAAATTTGGAAATAAATCATAATTTATGGATCAATCATAAATCATAATAATTAAATAAATGCGTTTGATGTTAGAATATTTAGCTGTCCCCCACAGTTCAAGTCCGTAGGTCCAGAATTTGTTGTCAACTGTAAGATGAGATTTTCTGTTTAAAAGTCTATATAACTGGTCGAATCTACGGTTGAGTTCTTTTATTTTAAGTCTTGTATGTGGGTTCCACGTTTGTCTTTTGTCTGGTAAAAAGCCCAAATACCGGACTGTGTCTGAGAAAGGAAGCGGTACGGAATTGGATAACAAGAAATTAAGACGATATTTTCGAGTATGTACTAACAAGGAGAGGATTAGAAATATGTCTCACCGATTTTAGAACTCCAACGCTCTTCAGGAGTAACGAAAAAAATGGGAAAGTTTGTGCGCAAAAACACATGTTCATTATCTCTGGTTCTACGGAAGATAGAAAAATAAGTTTCGTGTCAAAACTATTTTTCAAAAGCAGAATAATTAAAAAAAAAATCCATTAAAATGTGCTGATAAAATAATATGTTTAATTATTTCAAATCTCCAAATTTGAACAAACCTTTAGGAAAAAAAATTAAATAGCATAAAATAATAATTTAAGCCCTGTCACACTATTTCGAATGAGACCTTCGTGGTAGTACAGCCTATTAAAATTTACTTCGATATCGTGAGTTTATTGAAAATCGTTAGAGCTGTTTTTGAGAAATTCGATAGAAATAATTTATATCAGTAAAGTGGTACTTTTGAAAGTCTTTAATATGCAATTTAATATTATTACGTACATATGAATGTGGTCAAGGTGATTTATTTTTTTTTTTTTTTTTTGTTTTGTCTGTATATTTTTTTTTCTCTTTACATATTTATTTACACCTGTTAGAAGCTGTCTGAAAATCAGCAAATGTGTTGGACAAATGTAAGATCAGACATGGTAGGCATGGGAAAGTAAACTGCCCAGCAGTACCCCTTCCAAGGCTTTAATTTATCAGAGAAGGTCCCTCATCCAGCTTCGTTTTAGCCTTCTTCTGACCGGCATTTCAGCTACTGACATGTCGTTAATCAGTCTATTTTCGTGTCCGTTAAGTTTACTGTGAAAACGAGAATAGAGTGTTCGTATATGTTGGTCAACTGTTTTTTGTTGTAAGTCCACATATAGCGTTCTGTTGTTTACGTACCATGGAGCTGTCGTTATGAGTCTTGAAATTTTGGATTAAAATGATTCCAGTTCTTGTATGTGAGTAATTTTTGCTGAACTAAAAATCTGTGAAGCCTAAGTCCATATTGGCTTAAGAAGGTATGTATTCAGTTTCTGTATAATTTTTAATTTTTATGATTTTGATAAAAGAGAGTACAGTACTTTCAGTCGGTGGTTGATAGTCTGTCTTTTCATCTTGACATGTGGGCCCTAAGTCATCCTTCGATCGAGTGTCGATTAATGTTTAGTGACTATATATTAATTTTTACTTAATTCTATTTATTTATTTTTTCATTATTTTTTCTCATTAGTACTTAGTTATTTTCTTTCTGTTAAATGTCAAGTAGAGTGGATTTACAAACTAACTAAAGGATAGAAGAGAGCAAAAATATTTTTATTTCTGGACCTGATTATAGTAATATTAATGTACATCATACCGCCTGAAAACCAGAGATTTGGGGAAAAATGTTATTTCATCTAGAAAATTTTGGAAGGTAATGCAAAATGAAGAAAAAGGCATTAACTTATTTCTAAATATAGTTCATAACAATTTTATATTTATATTACATTTTAATCTATAACTATCTATGTATTTCGTAAAAAGCTGGATGTCATTCTTTTAACTTTTTTTAAAATCTAACTTTATTTAAAATTTCTTAAATTGATTTTAACAACTTAGGTAAGTACGTGTTATGTACGCTCACTAGATTTATATTATTGGGTTGTGTCACATGAAATGTCTGTTTTCAAGGTAAAGGATTTTTATTAAAAATACGATATGAAAACAAGATAATTTTATTCGATGTATTTATCTTCTTTTCCTACATATTTTCCCAACGTGACAACAACTTTTTTTTCTCCGAACTAAAAAAACTCTGAGCTTTGAAGTGAAAAAAATCTGAAAACGCACTTTTCACTTGATCATCATTTTCAAAAAGTTTTCCTTTGACGAAGTTGTCTAAGTTCCTAAACAGGTGGTAATCTGTTGGATACAAGTCGGGAGAATATGGTGCGGAAGAACTTCGTAGCCCAGTTCTTTCAATTTTCAAACATGGGGTCTTGCTGCCGCTCAGTGAGATCATGAGGTACCCATATATCGAGCTTTTTTACTTTCCCAATACACTCTAAATGTCTGAAAACGGTATATGCAATTGCACTTAGTGGTTCTGAGTGTCCTTTAACTGTTTGGTAGGGGTTTCCTTCTACTGTATGTTTGAGGAAATCGTTGTCTATTACGGACGGAGGTCTTCCTCGGGGCAAGTTTTCCAAATCGGTATCCCCAGCTGAAAACTTAGCGAACCAACGGCGAATGGTCTGTTCATTAACACTCCCTTCCCCAAATGCCTTGCGAATATTTCTAGCGGCCTCAGCTGCTGAATGGCCGAGTTTAAACACGTACAAAAATATTACTCGAAAATCGAGTGTGTCCATGTTCATATTTGGAGGTATACTAAAAAGTGGTAATTGATTGGGAAGCTGATGTTTATAATACAAAGGTAGAGGATTAGTAACTGTTTACTTTAAATATGTAAACATTCGGAAGAAAACAACAGAGACCTGCAAAATTCTTTATGTATTTCAGAAACTATAAAAAACGGACATTTTTGTAAAACAACCCAATATTTCAAATAATTTCAGTGCTTTTCCAAGTTAATTAGTTAAATCATTGTCGGATAATTCTATTTTTATGTAGAAATATATTCGTATAGTATTTTCATGATGTGTATAGAATGGAACTAGATTAATATGAAATGAACTTTTTCAAGTTATTTCAATTTCTTAGCGAAGAGAATATATATTATTTGTAGAATACATGTATTCGGAATATATTCGGAACCTCGTAATGTATTCTGTAATTTAGACTCAATAACTGGGAGGTTGCTTTAAGAACCCACCTCGTGCCATTTATCTTCCTTCCTTCCCAACAGTAATCCTTATTTGCTTCATGACACAGCTTCTTATATCAGAAGAATTTATTTGTTTCCTTTCCTCTCTACCTTTTTTCTTTTGTTATAAATTCTGTAATCCACACATGCGAAGGCATTTTTAAAATTAATAACAATTTAAAAAAAAAATTGAACTGTATATCTAACAGGAAATATACAGCACATTGAAAAACAAATATTATGGAATTTCCGACAAAAATTCTAAATTAGTTCTAATGAAAAAACAATAATTGTGAGTGTGTGTGTGTGACCCGTGTTTGGTAAATCTAGCTTTAAAACATAACTTGTATCAGACTAAAATTTCATTTTTTTTTTTTTTTTTTTTTTTTTTTTTAGAGCATATTCCTGAGATGTTACATCAACTTTTTTTATCAAAATGGTCCCACCTGAAGAGCGAATTTACACAAAGCACTTTGCACTTTTTTACGACTTTCTCAAAAACGACTTTAACGAATTTGATCAAAATCGCTATACTGTATGTGCTTTAACAGCATGTAGTTGGAATTTATAAAAGTTTAAATGTAATTTACTCTACTAAGACAAACAGGATTATTTGCACAGACTCCTTATCGGCCCTGCTCAGCTTGAAGCGCCTTTTCTCTACCGACTCTCTTATTCAAAATATTTTATTATCATTGCAGTCCACAATAGTTTCCAATAATTCAGTTTTTTTCGTCTGGGTACCGAGCCACTGCGGTATAGTTGGCAATGAACTCGCAGATCGTGCAGCCAAAGAAGCAATAACAGATGGCATTCCCTTTACTGGGGTGCCTGTTGGCGACTATGTTTCTATCATCAAGCAGCGGATTCGGTCGAAGTGGGGACAGATTTGGCATGACACGAATGACAACAAATTAAGAGAAATAAGAAGGGACATCTCCCATTGGCATTCGTCCCTACGACACAAGCGAAGGGAAGAGGTTATCCTGGCGCGCCTGCGTATTGGACACACCCGACTAACTCACGGACATCTCATGGCACGGGAACCTCCTACGGACTGCCCAACATGCGGTTGCCCAATCTCTGTTAAACACATTTTGACAGAGTGCAGGGCTTATGATACTCACAGAGCACATATTGCAATTGACACTGACTTACCAACCGTTTTACAAGACAACATACAAACAACTGCAAAACTTTTTGACTTCCTACGACAGACCGACTTGTACAATAGACTATAATATTTAATCCGTTTATAAAAAGTGATTTAACAAGTGGTTTACGCCTACAAAAAAAAAAAAAAAAAAAAAAAAAAAAAAAACAGCATGTAGATTTCATTCTGATTGAAATAGCCTGACTGGCCTTTAATGCAGAATTATAATTCCATGTAAACATTTAAAGCCTCTAATGCACGTTTAATTTTCTAGATTCTAATTAACCAACTAGCTCTATTTATTATTATTGGTTAAAAATGGATTAATATACAAGTTAAACGAATTTGATAGCCAACTAGATAAGAAAGTAGGAAAAATATATATTTTTTTTTCCGAACATAAAAAATTAGGGGAGCCCGTGGCTGAGTGGCTAGCGCGCTAGTCTCTCATTCTACAGGTTCTGAGTTCGGATCCCAGTCCCGGCGGGGCTTTCATAAGGATGTGAAAAAATGTGGATTCACTCACAACCTCTCCCTCGGGTATGTGAGACCCGTCAGCCAAAGGGTGGCCACTCTCAAAATTAGTCGTAGAGAGTGATGACCCTAACTAAAAATTGCATCGTGAAACGTGAGTGTAAACTCCTAGGAATTTACACCACGAGGCCCAGGGTCCACACGGCCTGTCGCGCCACTGAAAAAAAAAGAAAAAAGAACATAGAAATATTAATATATTATATAATATATTATTAGATGTATACCTCTCCTGAAGTCCTATGTATCCTATATCCTAGATATTAGGCACAACGCATCGAGGTAATGCTTATGATTATTTATTCGTCTATTTCAAGTATGGGGACATGGAGGCCCTCCTGGGGCATAACCATTCTCCGTAAAGTGCATAACTGTACGGTTAAGGTTTTTTAAATAAAAAGTAGGAATCCATGACTTTTGGTGGTATTTTGTGAACTAAAATATGTGAGTAGGGCGTTCGAACCTACGTCACACCCTCCAGCAAGCCTGGAGGGCTGCTCTCATTGTTGGTCAGCGTGTCCATCGGACTTAGCCGGGAGGAGCTTCCGAGGAAATTCCACCAACCATCCCCACATCCGCCACCCGTGGGACGCTCCCCATACGCGGTAATGAGATCCGCGCGAGGATTATTCTATTATTATTCTATTACTATTATTCTTCCAACGGTTCTTTACGGATGTGAAACGTGGCCGCTAACTTTAAAGGATGAACAACGGCTTAAGGTCTTCGAAAATAAGGTATTGCGTAAAATATTTGGTCCGAAGAGAGATGAGGCCACTGGGGAGTTTAGAAGGTTGCCCAACGCGGAATTGCGGAACTTGTATCCTGTGGATATAATTGAGCTGATTACATCGCGGAGACTCAAATGGGCGAGTAAAGTTGTTGGGCTCGATGACGAGCGGATTCCGAGAAAGTTGGTATTTGCTGATCTGACTGGTAGGCGTCCGAAAGGTAGGCCGAAGCGTAGATGGGAGGATTGCGTTAAGGCTGATCTCGGGAGCTTGGGCTTGATTGGTGAACATTGGACGAGTCTGTGTAGGAAGAATTTGGTGGTATCGGCATCGAACCTTTGGGTTCGCTAAGCCTATTATTATTAGATAAAAAGTAGAGTTGATATCGAACACATTAATAAAAAAAATTAATAATAAAAAAGAGAACAAATTCGCCAATATTACTTTCAGTGAATTAAAAGTGAGAGGATGAAGAGAAGTGAATTGTTAGTGACTCCTGACAAGATTAATGAAGTTCCTTTCGAAGTTGCTAAGTTTGAGCCTTAAAGCAACCTGGATCTCAGAGCAGAGATTACAGCTTTGTTTTCTTAAGTCGAGAATCACAGATGAAATGTCTTCTTCCGTATACGAGCCTCAATATCTCACCTCTCAGGCCCTAACTGTTAGTTTAAATATGAATTATTTTGAATCTTTACTTTCACTTACTGCTATATGAAATATATAGTGGGGAAAAGTATAGCGACCCACGGTGGAAAATATGACCGATTTATTGGGACAAAATTCTGAAACTTATCCATATTCAACCTTTGGAGTCCCAGATTACAGAAAAAAAATTATGAAGAAAATTTAAAAAAATATTGAATTTTTTTACACGATTGGCGAGCGCTCAGTAGTCAAACATCAAATTTATTTGCTAAAATCTAAAACTTCCCTACATATTAAGTTTGAAGACCCAGTATAAAAAATAATACATAAAATCTAATTATGGCTCGGAGTTGCTGAAACTTTCTTATAGATGTATTTCATATAATTTAGGAAATTCTTCAAATTATAGATTGTAAAACTTTTTTTTCAGGATATTTTGTCTGAAAAATGAATCACCCAAAACGCGAAAAATCCCAAAAATGCTTTAAATATTTAAAGACTAGAAAGATTGATGAAACAAATCCTTGGGGTAACATGGGGGTTATATAGTTTTTCCAATTGCTAAATTAACTCTTCTGGTGAGATTGCAATGTATATTCAATAACGAGTTTGGAAATATAGTGTCTTACCTGTCTAAGCAATGTCCATTGTTAAATAAAAGCAAAAATACTTTGAGCTAAACACACCTTGAACACAATAAATAGCTATCGAATAAAGATAATCCTACTGCCGGTTATTAAGCACTTGTGCGAGCAGGAATGCTTCACTCATTTACTATTTATTTGTTAAACACGGTTTGGCGGAAAATGTTAGTATTAAGCGCCTTGCTTCTTATTACTAATAATAAGAAGGTGAAGCACTAGAAAATTCCGAACTTTTGACTTGACTTTTGTCCACCTAAATGGCAATTTTACCCAAACAATTTTTCGAATTTCAGTTTTCAACGGAAATACACTTTTTATGGTCCCCTGAGTCCAAATAACCAAGTCTCGCAAAAAGGTGCTGTGTGTGTGGTAACTCCAGCGTGTAACCGAAAAGTCCGATAAACGGAAATTTCATATTTTATAAGCGTACATACTTGATATTTACAGCAACTGTTTTAATAAATTCTGATGACAGAAAGTGTTAATTTATAGCACGCATTTTGCACTTTTTTACGATTTACTCAAAAATGGCTCTGACGACTATGATTAAATTCACTCGAAATCGATGTAAAATTGGTTAGGCTTTAATATGACGTAGGTTTCATTCCTATTGAAGTCTGACAGTACTTAAATGCCGATATTTAAAAAAAAAAATGTATGCTAATGTACCTTTAATTTTGTAGATCTGAAAAAATCATTCATATCACCTTATTTGTATTAATAAAAAAAAACGGTAAATTTACAAGTTAAACGATACCGATTCCCAACTAAAGAAGAACAGAAAAAAAATATTCATTTATACAATTTTTGTGTTTTTAACAAAATAACAGTATGTATATGTATAACATACCGTTGAAAAGCTAAAGATTTAAGAAAAAATATTAATTTATATACGAAATTGTAAAAGTTAATGGAGTGATGAAAGGCCTGCAAGACTAACTGATTGTTTTAGATAATTAAAAAATAGATTAATTAATAAAAAAAAACATGTTTACATTAAAATAAATGTAATTAATTTTTTTAACTACTTTAATCGCAAAAAGTATTTCAAAATTCTCAAATTTATTTCAACGACAGAGGTGAGTCAAAGTATTATGTTGCGCGCACGAGATTTTTAGTATTTTGAACATAAGAATATTAATATACACGTATAATATATAATATAATATATTGTTAGAAAGCTAAAGATTTTTTAAAAAATGTTACATATAAAATCGTACGTAAGTTGCTTAAAAAAAAAAAAGTTACTATATATCTATAGCCTAAAATTGTTAGATGCTTTACTGTAAAAGATTCTCATGCAAATTAAATGAAACTTCACTCTGTAACGTTAAGTAATTTCTGAAACATTTTACTTAAGGAACTCTGAATAATAACTGAAAGTAATAACAGCTCTTTGAATATTGTATCTAAAATAACCTAAAGGTTTTTTAATGATGGAGTTTTGTTGACCGTTGAGAAATTAGATGAGGAAGATGGTTGGGGATGCGGTCATAAATTAAAAACACACATTTAAAATAAGTGTTATTTTAATTATGTGCCGACGTTTCGGCCTACAATGTGGGCCTTCATCAGGGCTAAAAGAAACAAGATAACAACCAATGTAATTATAGACTTAATAATGCGTTAGGTATATAATAATAATATGACAGTAATAAATTATGGGAACATAAATAATATTAAATGTAAAATGATAATAAGATGACAATTATAAAGTATGGAAATAAGGTGACAGTTATAAAGTATGGAAATAAACAAAATTAAGATGATAGTTATAAAGTATGGAAGTAAACATAATTGAGATGATAATATTGTAATGAGAATATATAAAGAGAGACTAAGTAAATAAAAAAAATGATAAAGGAAAAATATTGTGAACAATTAAAATTTTAAATATTAACAATTTTGAGTTGATATATGACGGTAATATATTAAAAACATAGTTAAGAGTATAGGTAATATATATAAAAATAAAAAAAAAAAAAAAAAAAAAAAAAGAGAATATAGTCATTACAAAAGAGAAACAGTATGAATAAAAATAATTTAAATTTTAAAATAATGTAATATTAAACTAATAATTATATGTCAGGATATGTAACGGAGAAAGATATGAGTATGGAAAGGAGGAGAAAGAAATGGGCGATGAAAAAAGACCCTTATCAATAAGAAAAAATACATACGTGACTCGACGTGAAGGCGTTGCCTAAAGGAGTGATGTTTCCCAGTTTAAAAAACGCTCATTGCGTGGAACGGAAAATATGAGAACTAGAATGTCCGTTAGGAAAATTCCAAGAAGCTAAGGTATGTTTACTGATTCGATTGTTAAAAAACAATAATAAATAAAAACAATAACAATAAAGGTTTTTTATTTCATACAAGCTATGGAAAAATTTCCATCTATATTTTACTTAAAACCTACGTACGAAACCTCGGACTATTTCTTGATAAAAGGCTAACATGGAACGTACATAGGAAATTAAAGCGACATGAATTAACAAGACGTTACAAACAGCTTTCCCATCTATTGGATAACAGATCACCACTAAATTTACGAAACAAGCGACTTATATACACGACTCTATTGAGACCAATATGGAAATACAGAGCAGAACTTTGGGGTTCTGCAAAACACATATGCACAAACAACTCAGTCCAAAATTTTACGAAAAATTGTTGACGCACCATGGTATGTTTCGAATTACACGATACACAATGACACAAACATTCCAACAGTAAATTCTTACATTCACGACAAATATAACACGTTTCACTCTTCATCACATCACCATCCAAATCAACTTGTTTCTTGCCTTTCATCCTCCCTGTTACTAGGGCAGACCCAAAGAATATTTAAAACACGATGGCCGAGATATCTTTTAAACTGAAAATTCAGGACGCTGATTAAGAGGAAAATAATACCTCGCGTTCGCTAGATTCCCAGCAACGCAGTTGCGAAAAAAAACACAAACTAAAGCCAATTTTGATTTATAGGCAATTTATGCTTCTAATTTCTGCCTATGATTAAATATAGTAATGAATATAAATTATAAAATAAACAGATTGTTTTTTAGTGCTTGTTTAGTGCCGCTGTACGTTACCATGAATTTCTCATTCCAAAGCAATAAACTCTAAAGCGGTCAAACCAAGTTTTTTTTTCTAATATTAATGACATAACATTCATATACAGCTTGTCCAAAGCGTAGGCTGGTAGCTAGTACACAAATAAACATAAACGAAAGTATAATTTGGACGATCTTATCGTTATTTTGAAAATGAGGATAGAAAACTCGAGCGTAGATCCGCAGTCATCAATGGCCGATGATGAGGATCGGATGGTCTGCACAGCTCCTGATGACCCGGAGTTGCGGACGTGAAGGTAACCTTAAATAGCACACCTGGCTCCGGAGCGTTTAAGCCGTTTCCATATCCAGCGGTTGGGCGTAGTCGGGGCCGCCGGGTTTAGTCAGGTCCCTCCTCCTACGTGAGCGGCGTCTCTAAGTCCCCTCCTTAATCCTGTCTACAACAGTCCTATTAAGTAATCGCGAATTGCGCTCCAGAGAGTTTTAGAAAATAAGGCGTCCTAGCTAACTTGATAGTTTTAAATATCTTTAGCGAGTAACGTAACTACATTTTAATAACTATTCTACATACTCATTACTATAATTACTGATAATTAACTAATTTTTCGTTATAGGGGTCAAATCCACATCGATCCGCCTACAATATGTCATTGCTTCTTTAAAATAGCTTTAGCTTTTTACTTTCGACAGGAAATTATTTCAACAAAAATACACGTTTTAGAATCCCTCCAGTCCGAATAACATAAGTCCTTCCAAACAGGTCTGTGTATATGTGGTGGGTCTATCACAAAAACGATAAGTAGTATACAACTGAAATTTCAAATTTTACAAAATTCCTATGCCTGAGATGTTATAGCAACTTTTCCATCAAAATCGGCTAACCAAAAGAGCCACTTTATACCATGCATTTTTCTACTTTTTACGATTTTCTCAAAAAACGGCTTACGTTTGATTAAACTCGCCATATCCATGTAAAACTTAATGTACCCTGATATGATGTAGGTTTTATTCTGATAGAAATAGTCTGACAGTGCTTAGATGCCGATAGTTTATATTTTCTTACTCAAAAGTACCTCTAATTTTATAGGTGCATACAAAAATTCCCTCATAACCTTATTAGGATTGATAAAAATTGGAAGAAAATGAAACAACTTTGATAACCAACTAAAGGAAAAAAAGCAAAAATATTTTTAATGTAATTCTTTTTTTTTTAACCTATAAACAACAACATGGTAGCATAATATACCGTTGGACAGAGAAATATTTTAGAAAATGTAATATCTTATGAACAAAGTTGTGAAAGGTAATGAAAAGTGACTAGTAGGGCATAAAATTATTATCTACTGATATTATGTGTAATATGATATTGCAATATTATTTTATCTAAATTATATGTTTCCAACGAAGCTGAATAAATCAACTTAAATTTAAGTTTATTTTGACAGCAGAGCTAAGTAAAGTAGTATGCTTTTTTTTTTTTTTTTTTTTTTTTTTTTGTTCTAACGCAATGTTTATTACATTAATAAGTATGAGAACAAGCGCGGAAACTACAAATTAAGAGAACATCCAATATTTTATAACTTGCTCTTCATTGATTGACAGGCCAAGAAACATCGGCAAGAAATTTCCTGTGAAGTGATGTTTGATAATTCTCTTATATCCGAGAGAGACGTCCGAGAGAAAACCCTTGAGGGAAAAGCCTAAGCCCGAACAATTATAAAACTTTCCCTTCCGAATGATAACTTCTCCCCGAGAGATAACCATCACTAACCTTACCCTCAAGATCCAATCCCTGTCAGGGCTGACAAATGCTCCGACGGACGCTAATGGCCGTTTTTCCTCTCACCTTCCGGCGGATGTAGTGGTAGTCCTGATTGAAACCTTTGTGCCGGATTAATTGAGGAGCGGTTCTGGAAGAAATTGCTTTGATTCAATATATAAGGGGAGGGGGGTTGTCCAAGCGGCCAGCTTATTTGCTGTTTCCGTGAAGGGGTCTTCCGTAAATTGGTTTTGCTACCTCCTGCCTGCCTCCCGCCTCCTCTTCCAACCCAACCCACTCGCTCCCTGTTTACACTCTTCGCTTCCGCACTACCGTCGATAACGCTTGTCTTATCGCCTTTTTTTTCTTTTCTTTATTTTTTATTTTTTTTTTTTTACAAGCCCTCAAACCTCTCATCTGTTCCTTCACCCTTTCCTCAAAACATCATGGTCTTGTTTCTTGACTTTAAATCATGAATTTCGAGATCAATCGAATTCAATCACCCTGAGCATAGAAACGCTTAGAACTTTTTATAGTTACCTTCCCCAAGGAGTTAAGTTGAGCTAAAATATTACAGGAAGCAGTATTTTATGTGGACAATAACTGGGTGTTTTAAACTATTGAAGTTTTTGATGTAAGATAGGCAATGTAGTCTGTACCTCAAGACATCGTTTCTTGACTTAAAATCATTAATTTCTTCGACTATGCCATTGTTTATTTTAACCTCCATCCATACTAGTTTCCTCTTAAAAAAAAAAAAATATATCATGAAATTATTATAACAAAGAGAGAAAAAAAAAGTATTTCATATATATATATATATATATATAATGCATGGTGAAGTTTAACTTTCAATAATAAAGGCTGTTATTAAAAAAAATTTAGTTAAATATAGATGGATCTTCACACAAGACTGCAACGACAAGAAACTGTTCGATGATATCGTTTACTACAACACTTACTAGACAAAATCAGTATATTACAAAATAATCATTAATATCACAATTATCAGAGCTATTTGGACACATGGAATCGAGCTTTGTGGCTCTCCGAAACCATCTGATCCTCCCGCATCCAATCCAAAATCCTGAATGCCCCATATTTCCTCACAAATCAACTTCTCCATAAGGACCTAAACATCCCAATTATTGCAGACATAGCTTGTGATAGATACTCCTCTTTTTATTATAAACTCCATGCCCACACAAACCCACTTGTCTGTAATTTATCTTCCTTAGATATCCCTGATTACCATCCGAGGCGACTGAAAAGAAGATGGCCTAGAGACCTACCGCCTTAAAGTAGTT